>VWZV01019593.1:192316-717563 GCA_013397155.1 Irena cyanogastra
TTTTTTTTTTTTTTTTTTTTTTTTTTTTTTTTTTGTCCTCCTGAAGATTCCTGCTTTCTAAAAGCTGGAAGGTTTGAAATTATGATTGAACCAGCTGCAAATTTTAACTGGTGTAGGTGTATTTGTGTCTTACTGAGCTAGGTTTGCTCATTCTTAGACACAGTTTCGTATCGACTAGACCAGGAGAAACCACCTATGTGTCACTGTTTGGGATACCTATAATGGATTTATTTCTGGGGGCCGCAGAAAAAAAGTGACATGTTGGCCCTTCCAGCCACATGCAAGAGGTACTTGCGGATTTCAGAGCTGAAAGCCTTTCTAGCAACAAGCTCCTGAAGTAAGGAGGGTGCTCTTTGCTATCTGGCATCAAACATGTTTTGAAAGTGTTGTTTGCTCATTGTCATTGGTGCCAGCCCAGATCTCTGTTTGCCAGTGCTGGTGGTTTGGCATCACTGATCTAGAGTGAGATCAAACAAGGGAGAATACGGAGCCAGAGTCTCAGTTTATTTACCCTAGTGTGAGTGAATGGAGAAATGCCAGTGTTAAATGTAGGTAAGCAAATACATAATCTGTCACTTAGACTCATTTTGACACTTGGTAAGAATAACTTACAAAGCATCCTGTTGGACTACAGTAAAAAAGCAAAGACTGTGTGTATCTGCTTTATCCATACACTTCTTACTAAGGAAGAGGTTTGTAACTCAATCCATTAGCAAAACGAAACATGAATGTTGACTAGCTCCATATACCTGTCACTCCATGTAACTTGCGTATCTGTAATTTCCCTTCTGTGGAATGTGTTTATCCCTTCAGCAGGAAGAATAACAACTAGTATATGAAATACTTTAATTCTCTTAAATTACTTATAAATGTCGAGTAGGGATTGAATGTAACCAAAATACCATCTTAAAATACATTTTAGTACACCAACCATTGAACAATATAGAATAGCCAAAGTCCATACATGTATTTTCAATATTCTTTTATTATGCATAAGATTTTTTTAGTTGTTACATGCTGACAGGATTCTTAGTAGCTTGACACAGCTGGTTTTTTTTTCCTGGGGAACATTTGTAGGGGGTAAACAAGCAACTGAGTCCATCAGGTAAGCTGGGAGCACTGATCTTTTGATCTTTTGTTCCTGATGACTGTGGTGAAGGCTTCCTGTATTTCACCATTTCTGATTCGTATGTGTACTGGGGCTCTGTTTCCCAAACCAAAATGAGTAAAGTAATTGAAGTTGTTCTGTTCAAAATTCCCTTTTTTTTCTTTTTAATTTGTATGAAAGAAATAGTAGAATTAGTTTTAGCTCGTATCAGTAAACCACTCTTTTAGTGTGAATTTGAAGGTATGTCCTGTAAAGTCTGCTGCAGGCAACTGACAACTGTGTTTGCAAGTAGGCAAACATTATTTAACCCTCAGATAATGCTGTGTTTAAATGATTTAAGTAGTTTGTTTGATTATTCATGTTTTTTTTTGCTGAGTTTCGCAACTAGTCTATTGAATGAATTTGCTACCAGCTATTGAAACAGTAGCATTTAAGTAAATATTACACAGTATTTTTGCAAGGCCATTTTCTGTTTCAAAAGTCAAAATATCGAAGCAGAGACTTGATTCAAAATGTCTCATTTTGCTAATCAAGGAAAAGAAATATCTGGTCTCTGTCTGGTATTCTGAGTTTTAGCATTCTTTTGACTAATCATGCAATGAATTGCTGTGGACAACAAATAACTGAGACAATAATTTCAAATGCATAACTGAGAAACTCACAACAATGTCTGCAGATAAAAAAGGACTTTTTAATTCGGTAAGTTTTTCAGTGTGAACTATCCACTCAGCCATTACTGTGCAATAACTCTTCTTCGTGTGGGGCTTTGGAAAACATTAGCACCTTGCTCCTATCCCTGCAGGATAAATATGGCTTGTTGCATGTCAGAGCAGTGATTCGGTAAGACATCTACAGTGAATGGTTTCCAGGATTTTCCTTCTAGGCCAACAGTTTGTAAACAACCTTTCAAAGTGCTGTGAAAATGGTTCAATTTTCCCTTGGCCTCTGGATAATAAGTAGCAGGAACCTTGTGATTCACTATGTCTTCCTCAGTTCTTCTGACTGTGAAGTCCAGGGTTAGAAGCCAGTTTCTTTTGGATTTTCTTCATGGCTGAAATTTGTTAACAAGAACTTGATTACTGCAGTGGAAGTAACTTGGGAGGTAAGTGGCTACTTCTGGCTATTTGCTGAAGCAATCAATTGCACTAATAGTGTAGCAGCAATCCCCTGCTGCTACTTCAGGTGTTCGTCCAATTTCAATAGCATTTCCCCCGTAGAGTGAAGGATCTGGCGACAAAAGGCATTGCATGCTCCAGGCATTTTATCAGGCGGTAGTTGGGTGACAATAGCTTTGTTACACCTCAAACAGACTCTATGGGATATTTACAACCTTCCTCAACTTCAGAGCTGAATCGTAGCTACCTGCACATATCCCTGACTCTTTGCTTGATCTGGGCTGCGCTATACGTGTATGTCAGGAGCGTGTTGAATACTATTGAGTGAGATTGTGGCGAGTGTGCCTTTGTCCGTTGAAGGTAACAAATTACACTTACATTTTTGGGAGTGTGGTCAGAGACCACAGGCAGAAACAGGACTATATTTTTATGAGAATTGTGCAAATATGAAGCAAAAATTCTTGCCGTGGTACAATGGCTGTAGGCAAATAGTAGTTCGTTCAAATGAAGGGCAAGGTGATGATAATCAAGATAACATCTTATTTTAATGCATGTCTTTCAGTTGGCTAATCCTATGCACATTTTTTTCAATTGTGTTTAATTTTTTCCTTCCTTATATTCTGCAGATATTGTGTAGCACAAATTGTTACATTTCTGTCTCACCTTTCAGGCACTGCCAAAGGCAAATGACCTTCATTCCAGCATTTTTCCATGGCGAGCTTCGCCTGGAATTGGAGAAAAGGAAAAACTGAAATGAACAGCTCACTGTGACCATGCAGCTTGAGTCACTTGAACCATGTCAGATGGGAAGCTATTCTTAGTGGTCTTTCTGTGCAGTCAGCTTATCTTCCAAGGAGGAAAGAAACCCTTTTGGGGGGGTGGAGGTGCTTCACCTTTCACCAGGAGATTTGCTTGGCCTCTTTTGCTGCTCTAACACACTTGTTCCCTCATGTTTTTCATATGTTATCTGTGCCAGTAAAAGTACTGGATTTCACAGAATGAAGACAGTTAGGCAAACAAGGTAATCACTGAGGCTTTTATCAGTGAGTTCCTCACAATTAAACTGAGCAACATTTATCTGGGAAAACATAGGATTGCTCTGCCTGGCGAATTTCCATTACTCTTGCATAATGTGGATACATTTGGCATAGACATACCATGAGGTTCAAGTCTCGGGAAAGGATGCCAAGCAGTCACATCTGCTGGCTTGGGTGCCAGAGCAAACACTCTGCATTGCCTGAGTCAGGGCTTATGCTTCTTTTGGAGTTCAGAGGAATAGTGGAGGGAAAATTGTCTGCGTAAAGGAATTTCAGTTGAATATTTATATAGCTCTCAGATTTCTTTGTGCTGCTCTGATGTCTCAGCAATGATTATCACCTAGATAACTGTTCCCCCAATACGAGGATACTTCTTTCAGGATCAGTGAGACAATATGCTAGGAGAGCACTAGGCTGATAATTTAATGTGACTTTTATGAGGCAAAGATGTGGAATTCTGTGTTGTATTGCTTGCAAGATCCCACCTATTTGTAAGTCATGGTGCATGCAAGCGATTACTCAGAAATCCAAAGAAGTTAAATTTCCTCATAGTCCTAAGAACACTGCCCCAGTGGGAGGAAATGCTGGTAGATTTCTCTCATTCACAATTGCCTTGTTAAGCTCATATACACTCGTATCACAAGGAAAACTACCTTTGTAGGTTTTTTTTTTTTTTTTTACCTCTTCCTTGGGAACAAGAATTGAGCACAACCGATCATTTGTCAATTAAACCTCCCATTCGATTTCATAACTCCTGAGAAATGGCTTGCCTTAGAGATAGTGGAAACTCACATATGTCCTAACTATTGAATGCAAAAGTGCAATTATACAGTTCAGTATGATAAACTTGGTGCAAACAGTTGACATTGAGAAAGCAGCTGTTTTCTTTGCCAGTGGAAGTAAAAGATATACAGTGAGAGAGTTTAAATGGTCGATACAGAACTTATACATCTCCTATGCCAACAGCAATCACAAAAAAGTGTGCAGGTGTAAGACTGGAGGAAAGGTAAGGCTGGGAAAGTGGTCACAGTTCAAAACTAAGTATGCAAGATTCTCAAAACTATCTCAAGGTGCACGTATCAGATGTTACTTTTAATTTCTCAGACTTGTTGTACTTCTGTAGGCCCTCTGAAAATAGGACCAGCAGTAGGAGAGATACTGGGTAGATATTACCCAGCATCACATCAGTATAGCAGGGCTGCATTAAGATGATAATTTTACAAGAATGAAATAGAGCATGCATCACATCACAAGCAGCAGCATCATGTAGATTTTGAGGGGGAGAGTCAAGGAACATTTGAGATGTTTTCCCTTAGGAGGACTTCCCCAGAACATTTTGTGATCTTAAGCTGCAGTTTTACTCCTTCAGACCTACTTCTGCAACATTTCCTTTATCAGTTAAAGGCACAGATGTTCATGAAGCTTAAATTTCAGAATGACAAGCGCGCATTTTTCTCAAACAGCCTGAAATAGGTATGTCCAAGTGTTCCTGGCAAAAATGGCTGATAGCCTTGGAACTGGAAATGAACCGTGCGACCTGAGTCAGACATATCTAGCAACTTCTGTGAGAGCTGGATTTAACACTTGGAAAGCACATTTTGGCAGTGACACATGGGATTTGTGTCTCATTCAAAAATAATTAATTCATTCAGATATTTCATGGCATGCTTTACTAGAAGAAAGCATAGACTCCATCCATGTGATACATCATTTGTCGTAAGCAATTTACACCGATGTTATTCTTCACTTCAAAAGGGAAGTTCACCCAGTGTCTTCTGTTGGACATACTTTATTTCAACTCTCTTTATCAGAGATCAGCACAGATCTGTGATAAAGAAAGACATTTGACTGTTTAATTCAGGCTTTGTCTGAACTAGAGGAGGGGACAGACATGGTCAGTGCTTAGAGGCGGATGCAGTCCGATCTTGGTGGGTGGGTAGAGCAACAGTGCAAGTCCTATCATGGTAAGCCTGGCTGTGCTTGGGCATTTAAGCCAAGCTAATGGAAGGGGCTATGTTACTTTTCTGAATTCCTGTGCTTATTTCTCAGTAAGCAGATCTGTGGATGTTGTCAGGAGTCTAGTGATCTGGTTCTGAAGCATTCAGCTTCCTCCTGAAGTGAAATACATGCTTTTTAATGCACTACTGAAACCTGAATAAGCCGTTTAAAGAAAAGTTTGTGTATTAGTCCTCCGTAGCCAAGTTAAGTTTGCAATGAGCTTAGACCAGGCTCCTCAGGGCTTCATCTGGTTGGGTCTTGAAAACTTCAAAGAGTGGAATTTGCACAACCTCTTCACTTTCATAGAGAAAGGACACTTTCGATAGTTCAGTTTGCCACCTTCAAAGGTAGAAGCTCCACACACCTTCAGCCGGCCTACTCCCTCTTTCTGACAAATGTAGAGTTTCATCTTCATTACTGAGATTGTAGATTGTCAAGATGCTTTGTCACAGGAAATAGATTCAATAAAGCAGAGTAGAGGTGCAAAGAGAATTGTGGACAGTTTTAGCATCAAAAGCAAAATCCTAAATATGAAAGCTATACCACTGAATTGTACCACCACACTTGTGGACAGTGGAACCTAGCAATCCAACTGCTTGTATCATAATTTTAAAAGTCTCTAGATTAACATCTAGAGGTATTGTGGTACTGTGTTTAGAAACTTGGAGTTTTCTGTTCATTCCAAAAATATTCCACCTTTCCCATGTCCGGCAAAAACCGTGCAAATCCCTATACTTGCAAACGATCTTTAGAGTCAAAATTTTGTTTTAATCCAGGAACAATGATGGTACTTTGGTATTTACTGTGTTTTGTTTCACTAAATAGGATTTAGGCTATTTCTCAAATCCAGAATTGCTGCAAGTGGTCTATCAGACAGAAGCCTCTTACAGCAGGACTGTTTTTTGACATGGATAATTTTGGAGAAAGGGCAAACAAAATCCACTTGCAAAGCTCCATTCTGAAAATAATCTTGCAACAAGCTACATTATAAAAGAGTAGCCCTGAAAGCGAAAGACCCCACATCAACAGTCCCTCAATTATTTCTCTGCATCAGCCTCCTGAGTATGAAATGCCATCATGACTGACCATAGGGAAGTGATTTGTAACTAAAATGAAGCCTGCAATGACTAAAGATCTACTTGAGACTGGAGAGTTTATTTGCTGAATTACTATGCAAATTTAACAATTAAATCTTCTTTCAGCTCCTAAGGGAATAAGGGGGATTACTAAAGAGAAGGAATTTGACACGATTGCAAAAAAAAGAGACGGAATTGGAAGGATTCTCTGCTGTTGATCAATTCTGCTCTGCACAGTAGGCATCACAGCAGTTAGTAGGAGTTACTACAGAGATTTCCGGGAAGATTTGTACAAAGCTGGGGAAGTACAATGAGGAAATATAAAACCTCCCCTGCGTAAGTCAACTTTTATTTGTTTGTCTGTTTGCAATACCGAGCTATAAATTTATCTTCAAGACCTCAAGTGAACTCCACACTTCTTGCTTCTATATTCAACCAACTCAAAATAACCAGATAACTTCAGAAAAGAAAAAAATAAGTCAACCAAGAAACAACAACTCTCTTTGGTTTGACTGATCTGAGCCTTTCTAAACTTACTTATTTATTTATTTTCATTATCCCTCCTTTCTAAGCTTGGTAGTTTGAACAAGAGACTTCTGTTTTGACAGCCTGTCTCCTGGGTTCCCCACTGAAAAGGCCAAAGCTCCCAGTGAAGCAGCAGTAGCTGCCTTTAAACAGGAGCTGAGCACTTCTTGCTTTCCTGTGCTGCATGCAAATGGAGAGGTTCAGTGTTACCCAGCTCGGCCAAGCTTCCCCCTAATGTGCCTTCTGCATGGCAATGGCCACTACAAGTGATCATCCAGCGTGTCTGTGAGCGTGTTAATGTTCCTGACCCCGGTGCACTGATCACCCTCTGCGGCAGGGGACTCGTCATCTGTACAAACAGCGTTTGCAGAGCCCGCAGCCTCCCGGCTGTACGTGACAGAGAGGTCTGCTTTATGCTCTGCCTGTTCAGCAGAGCTCAGTGAAGGGCAGCTGCCCCTTCCACGCTCCTAAGTAACACTTCCATGACAACACCTTCGGCTCATTAGTTTTGTTTGTTTAGTTCTAGAATGACAGTATATTTTCTAGGTTTTTTTAAAGTGTGCTAAAGAATGGGCCATCATATCTGTTACTAAGCTACCCACGGAGTAATTCACGAAAAGGCGGAAGGCTTTGTAAACAGAGGAGAGATGATCACACGGGAAAAACTATATTTACTCCTTCAACCCCCACCTCACCACCTGATCCTCTGCAGCAGTGCCAGTACCAGAGCCCAATACATGTATTTGTAGTCACACATGCATGAAAATGTGTTTAATAAAGTGAGAAACTCAAAATCCCAAACTGACAAAATCTAAAGCAAAGGTAGTCAAGGTGCTGCCCTCTTCTACCTTGCTGTTTGTTCATTTCTTTGGTGGAGGAAAAAGTGATGCTGTCTTTTGTCTACCAAAGGAAAACTAAGTAACCAGGTAGCCCCAGAAGGGTCAAAGGGGGATGGACTCATACAGGAGTGGGAAGCAGGTGAGTTATCAGGGTGTTCGTAAAAGTAGATGTCTGAGCTGACACGTGTAGTGGTTTTCTTGGGGCCACACAGCAGTTCGGGGCCGCCAGGGCACAGGCCATGATTCATCTCAATTTTAACCTGGCTGTGCCCTCCCAGTCAGGAATTTGAAGCTGTAAAATCTGTGCCAGTATGAGATTTCAGTGCCAAAACTTGGGAAAAATCTTATCGTCAGTTGGCACCATGAAACATGCCCTAAATTGACACCGTGGAAGTGAAGACAGAAATGTGAAATATCTGTTTAGTCGTGTAAAATCCTTTGCTCATTGCCACCTAATCCCCCACCAAAAGTAATCTTATCATTCTTTATGAAAGTTTACTTTCTTCCCTAAACCTCACAAAGTATGGTTAAATCTCTAAGTCTAAGAAAAATTTTTGGTAAATTTCACAGCACAAATATTTCAAAGCACTTTTGTGTGGAAGATCATGCATGTACAGTAGATATTCCTATATTTTTTGTTCTTTTCTGCTAAATCTGAATGGCCCTTTTTTGCTCCTGCTAACTGGAGCATATAGGCACAGATGAAGAAGAGCAACACAATTGTTTTTCTGTTTTCTGCACACACCTACCTACAATAAGTACAGCTAACTCTCCTTGCTGCTATGAACTGTGCACATGAGCAGCAGCCAGGCAGATACAGCAGGCCTGGGATAAGGATTCATATAGCAGAAAATAAACTGGGATTAGTGCAGGGGTGAAGGAGGACAGAGAGAGCAGTGCACCTCATCTAGCCCTCAGGTAAGAGAGAGAGGAAAGGGTGCACAATATGCTGCTCCCTCAGAAGATACTGAGAATCAGAGGGGGAGAGAAAATAAGGGACTGACCACTGGTTAAAAAAAAACCACAAGAGAAAATGTCACCTTCAGGGAGGGAGGGGGTTCTGTAAGTGCTGATTCAGATGTAGTCTGAACCAGGACAGAGAGATATTGAAATGAAAAGGCTTCTGTTTACTTTAAAAAATTGCTGTGCAATGATTATTTGCTTGTGTCTGTGCCACTTTCTTCCCGGCAGTTTCTCCCTCCTATAACCTGGTGTTTCTTATTTGCAGTGGCATTTTGGCTCACAAACTGTTCTCTGCCAGCTCACCTGCGACCCCAGCCTGCTTTCACAGTAGCCACAAATCCTCTACTGCTCCTACCTTTTGCTGAAAGCACTTTCTGCAGTAAATATCACCTGGTAGCTCAACTTTAAAGCCCACAAGATTTGGCATGCATCAGGTCACACTTCCTTTGTTGTCACCAGTGTTCTCCATGTCAGGATGAGAATAAAAAGAAAAGACATAAATTGTGACTGAGGTATGCTAAGCCTTCAATGCCTAATTGCTGTAAGCCAGAATGCCCATCCCTTGGTTTTATAAGCATCAGCCTAACTCACAAAATAAAAAATACACCCTGTGGAAAATTTTCTCATTCAAGTTAAACATTTTTCTCTTGAACAGCAGGGTCTATAAAGGAAATGCTGGTACAACCTTAACCTTGGCAGCACAAGCACTGGGGTTGAGTTAATCAATGTAAAGAGCAGAATCAGTGCTTCAAGCATTAGTAAGAATCCCCGAGATCTTTGCATAGAGTGGTATGAAAAAACCAAAACCAAGTCTCAACTCAACAAAAAAGACTTAGAAATTTCCCTTCCTCTGCTGAGGTTCAAAGACTTCTTTCTCTATCTCTGATATGAAAATAATATGAAAATAAAGTGTCATTTATACACAGTCTTAAAGCTGAAGATAAGTCCTATCTGCATGCAGATCTTGACAGCTTGGGGCCAGAAGAAAGTAGCCACATGTTACTACATATGTAGAAGCTGTGTGCATGTGGCAGAACAGTTGCGACAGGGACAGCCTGTTACTAGGAAGCAGATATGCTGAGTTTCAGGTTCATGTTACCAGGAGACTCGAAAAAGTTGAAACTCAGCCTAGCCAGGCTGCCAATGGCCTCTAATGAAAATTTCCATTTGGAAGGGCTTGATGTTGACTTGGCATGACACCAAACAAGCAGCCTGCTGCAAGATTTTACACCAATTGTATTTCTCCTAATTAAACCCTGTCTGACCTCAGCATTAAGAAACAATTTGTTTCAGGATATAACCAGCACACATAAGCAATTACATTCTGTTTGCCCTATTAACATTTTTTGGCTTCTATGTTTTCCAGTGCTTCTACTCTTGCAAATGCTGCATGGGAGCCAGAGGTATAGAAAGTGTGGAGTGTCTAAAATTTTTTGTTGGGTAGAGAGGGAAAGGAGGAGAGAAACAGAAGCTTGAACTGAAAGTATCATCAACTTTTAGTCTTACGATAGGCACCCAGAAGTAGTGATCAGATGATGCATTCAAGTTTATTCAGGGACAATGAAAGACAGAAATGAAGTTACTTATGCAAATCACTGAGAACACATATATCAATATCCTACAATAAAAAAAAGTGACAATATAATTCTTCTTTCTCCTATCCTGTTATTTTTCATTCTGTTCTCCAATTTGTGCTTTTTCACAGTCACTTAGAAATATCAGAAAATACAGCCTTTGGTGCCCTGGCTGTGAAACACTGCCTCTAGCAGGACACAGGATGCATTTTTCTCAGTCTTTCTGACGGTCAGGGAAAAGTGGCTGTTGTAAGACAAGAGATTTGGAGGTGAAGGTGGGGCCATGCTGCACCTCCAAATACTGAGGGGTGTCTGTGGAGAATTTTCCAGCTCCTTAAGGGTCTTTCTCACTGACAAGTTCAGTACCCCTCAGGCACAGAGAGGAGAGTTATTAAATATCATAGAGGATGTAAGAATAAATAGGATGTAATACCATATAGGATGTAAGAATATAGAAATCATTTGTGCATCACGGTTTCTTCACAAGCCAATGCTCTGTAAGACTTCTGTCTCCTGCGTATAGGTTGGTGCTTAAGGACCTGGTGAGGAGTCTGGAGGTGAGGAGTCTGGAGGAAGGAGTGAAAGGAGAAGGGGGTGGCCTGTTGACCACACTTTCTGTGGATAGATACACAGGATAGATAAAATGTGAAAGACAGTTGTAGACAGCAGAGGAAAGAGAGGAATGAAACAACCAAATGACATATGTCCTGAACAGGACAAATCAGCTACAGTTTGGAGATTTCAACATTTTTACTCCACAGTGGGATAGCGCTAAAAGCTAGATTAGACCTTTCTCTGTTTGTTTTCCATTGTGAGACTGAAGAAGTCTTTCTAGTGTTCAGAAATTCAAGGAACTGTCTGGAAAATAGCAGCAAGATGTGTTCGTGCCAAGGCCATTAACCCTCTATTCTTGCCAACATCAAATTAAATAAACTGAGAAAACAATTTGCATAACACTGTCACAGTGATATACAGTCAAGGCAACCTTTTGGAAGACTGAGCTTATGAAGATGTTTAGTAGAGTAGACACAGTCAATGACTGCATGTTAAGACCTGGGAGTGACCAAGTGTGACTTTTAGAAACGAGCACTCCAAGTCTGTGCACAGCTCTCACATGCAGCTGTATTGGACTCCTGCGCAGCTCCTGTGGGCCACAAGGTACAGCCTTCTGCTTTGACCTCTGTGCAGACTGCTGGCAAGTTTTCCTGGTGGTCTTCTAGAGGCTGATGAGATCCAGAAATGTACATAAATATGTGAGCCATTTGAAAGCAACGAGAGAACAGCAAATACAGTCTGTGATTGCTGGAGAACATGGAGTCAGCTTCTGTGAAAATGTCTAAAATGATCACTTCTGTCACTGTCTGTACCTGTTCTTGCTCTTTACAAGCAGTGGAACCATCTCTTTGAACAGAACAGCAGCAGCCACTTCCCTTGTGTGCTTTCACTTGAACTAAGCACATGAGACACTTCTGTACCAGATTTGTGTCCTGGATATTTTTTATGTCCACATGACAGAGAATGGAGTAGCAGGATGTGCGATCCAGAGCACAAGATCTGAAACTCTGAGATGGGACACAAAACAATATAAGGCACATCTGGAGTCTGAAATCTTTATGCTAAACAGTTACAGCTATTTACAGTTGCTTCAGATTTGCTGTGGATTAGCAAAAAGAAATAAAAAATGTATGTATGGATAATTATCAAAGTATGCTTTAACTGGAGAGATTCTTTCAACTCTCAAGAAAACATTTAAGACTGAGTAAATGAAAATGTGCCTTTTACACATTGTCTAACTATGCACATTCTTTTCAATGTATTTGCATATTTAAACAATTGTCTGTAAAGAATGTGTTGTTCAATCCCACAGATAAACCCAAGAGAGCATGGCTAAATCCTATGATGACTCGTTGAAAGCATAAATCTTAATTTTATTTAAGTACCAACTCATGTAGTTTAATTTTCTTTCTTGTTCTGATTTTGTTCACTCATCTCAGTCTCATCAAAAACAAAACAAACACTCAAATACAACCTATCTTAGCAGCTTGAAAAGCTAAGAAAAAACCCTACAAAAAGGGAAGCCCTCTAAGCTTTCTCTTGGAGCTGTCTGGGAGCAGATACAATATTTTCTTTACAGTCAATTGTGTAAATATGAAAATACCTGGAAATGGAATATATTTAGGCAAGTTTTAAAATGCATAATATTTATTCAACTCTAATAGCTTTTTATTAGGAGTCAATAGGGTCTATAAACTAAATGGGTATTTCAACCATTTTCAATAGACACATTATTTACTCAATAGACCATAATGATTCTGAAGGAGGCATTAGGGCCTATTATGCAAATCTCTATGTATTGTAGGTGTATTCAAAAATAGTGAAATTTTGACCCTGGCTGTTCTACAGATCCTGATGCCATCGGTCTTTAGAAAGCAAATTCTGTAAACCTAGTTTGAATGAAATAGAAAGGTTAGAAGTAGCACAGTGGAAATAATAGATTTTTTTTTTGGTTGGGCTGCAGAGCAGAGAATATAAAAAAGTTTTAGTTCAACTTGAAGCAGTCTTTTTTTCAACAAAATATATTTTTTAAAAAAGGAAAAATAATTGTGTCTTAGAAGAAACATTTCCTTTCCCACATAATGTTTTCACTGATTTTTCACCCAGTAGCTACAGAAATAACTTTATTGCATTTTTGGCTGGTTAAAACATTCTCCCAGGAGACCTGCAATGAATAACCTGCTTGACACTGGATGTGAGCAGGAGAGATTTGAACAAGAATTTGGACTTTTGCTAAGATGGCAATGCTAGTCACCCAGCCCTCCAGTTGGTCAGTCCTCTAATTTCTTTCCAGCTATACTGCTGACAAATTGTTTCAGGCTGACTGAGAACAAATTTTTAAAAAAAATTGCTGCAGGTAAAAAACCTATAGAAATGGCCCATTTGTAATGGTATGGGGAAATCCTAGTAACACTTGGTAGGTGGCTAGATTCAAAACTGATAGGTATTAATGGAGATGTTTCATACAATTTTGGTGGGCTTTGGCTCTGTGTTCCTAGTTGCATGCCAGACACAAAGAGATTTCTTTAGGGATACTTATTAAAATCCTGGAGGACACATATAACCAGAAAAGGTACTTCTGAGTCTCATAAATGGCATGAAACTCTCTCAAATTCAGCTGAAAGTGTCGAAACAAGTATTTTCATTCTTATCAAATATTGAAAAAAGCATTTCTGAAATAATAAAAAAAATATAGGTAGGTCCAAACTCAACAATTTACATAAAGCAATGAATCCTGGACTAAGACATCCAGACTAACTCAAGGACCACAGGTAATATTATAAAAGTTTGGGCAAAGTATTCTGTACACGTCTTTATAGCTTGTACAAAGTTTTTAGGTACTGAGTGGATACTACTGCCTGGTGCTTTGGCTCTCCTATGTGTCTTTACAGAATAGAAAATAATGTGACATTAAAAAAATAACAAATTGACATTCTTTAATTTGCTGTGTACTGCAAAGTTCTTTTGATTTGAAGGACTCCTTTGATTTCTTTTTATTTTAAATGCTGAAATATTCAAAACCAATGACCAAATGACTGGGTCTGCGTCTGTCAGGAGCAGATACACAGAACATCTGCAGAAAAACCTACATGTGACTTACATGCAGCCACAAGAATTACTTAGGTACATTCTCTATCTGTGTCTAATTAAGTCTAATCAGTGTTTTCAAGAAAGGGCACAGTCTCTGGTGAGGCAAGGTTTGTAGAAAGAAGCAATATTTGGTATGAAATCGTACTGTTTGGAATTATGTGCACAGAATGAATGGACATACATTCTTGGTTGTGTACAGCTGGTGTATTTGGAGAAAACCAGACGGACTTCTGTGTTCAGAGCCTTCGTCATGTTCTGTTCATCAGAATTAATTTGCAGTTACAGCCTGGAGGATGATCAAGATTATGCAACTACGTTGCATTATATGGTATACTTGTCATATCCTTCTCTGAGAACCACAGGAGGTGAGTTAGCCCCACTGCCACTTGTAGCTTCCTTAGTTTTACTAGTGGCAGCACGTAGGTTTTCTTCACAGAATAAGGTTGCTAGTGAACATCAGCCCTGGTCTCCACAAACCAAGAGCTGACACTGACAGCAGTATGAGCCAAATGGCCATCCCACAACTGTGTAGCTGGGTAGCTGTCCTTGCTGGACAGGAGCTTACAGGAGTGAATGTGAGGTTAAAATGGACAGTGCCTAAGGATCAACCAGAAATGAGGGTAAAGACTTGAGTAACTTGACCGTCTTGAAAAAAGAACCCCAACCTTGCTATGCTTATCTAGGTTTTATTTGTGCTTTATGATCTCATACCAGCAACAACAAAACTTCCATTTTCTTTTATTTCCTTTTTTTTTCCTTTTACCATGTCTTGTAAGAAAGAGTTATTGAAATGAGTTTTGGGGCTGATGAATACCCTGGAGGTGCTTTGGCCCATTGCTTTCTTCTAGACCATTTGCCTTCAACTCTCACTTGAGCTTCTGTTCGACAAAGTTAATAGCTGCAAATTCTTCAGGGATGGTTTGTTAAATCATGTCCAAGAAAATAAATATAATGAATGAACAATCTCAGGAGAAAGCCCTGACATTTTAAAAAAAAAAAAGTAAATGGGTCTCAGAAGTATCAAGCCATAGAATAGACAAAGTACATTAGCAAAAATGAGATATGTTTTGCAGCAATTAGAGGAGGAGATAAAGCCTTCTCCAGGGAAACACACCTGAGTTCTTGAAAACTCAACCAAAAACTGGTTGTGTACTGCATCCTGGCATCTAACAGGTCAGACCTGAACATTGTCTGCTCGTAACTTCCCTCCCACTCTCCCAGCATTTCAATGTGCTTCATCTGCCTCTGCATCCATGGACTTTGATATGAGGAGGCTGGAGTATAGCTTTGAACTCCACTGAACCCAATTACATCTGGTCATTTCAGACAGCTGTGGTGGTGCAACTCTGAACTAGGAGGCAGAGAGTTCACGACAGACTCAAGCGCTGCTGCTGGAACAGCAAATTCATCTGGTGCTGTAGTGTTGAGGGTTTTGTGCTCCAGGAAAGAACTGGCAATCTGAACTAAGTGCTGCACTAATTAAAAGGAAGGCATTTTTGCAACTAGTACTTGGTATGTGCTGGGATTAATGCCTTTTAACTGCCATGACACAAGTGTTAAATTTAATCTCTGTGTGTTACTGGAGATGTGTAGGACATTTAAATCACTTACTGAAATGGGCAAAATTCAGCTTTTCCCCCACTACCAATATAGAGCCTAACTCCTGTCTTTGGCAATGGCCCTTGCCGTTTAATGCTCGAGAGAGGATAAGCATAGCAGGGATCTTAATTTCCTAGAGATACAGGGAATACCACATCAAAATTATATTAGAAAGCAGACTTAGTTTTGCCCATGGCTTGTGTAATTAAAACCTAGTCTGGTGACAAGGTAGTACTACACATAGTGATAAAGGCACCCTTGGGCAGAGGACTACTGAAGTCTTATGCATTGCTAAAGTCCTATTAAAGCCTTTTTTGCTTGGCTTTATTAAAACCAATTTCATTTCTCAGCCCTGAAAATGTATCTGTGAAACGTTTCCGTAGGCCTTCTCTAGTATTGATAGCTTTCAAATGCTCATTGCAGATTCTGTTCTCACAAAGACAGTGAACCAATCCTGACCTCCACTGCATTAAGCAAGAGAGGCTTCTACTTGGTTCTCATGCCAGATAGCGATTTCCCTCAGGAAAAGAGGGCCAAGAAGACCTGCCTTTCCAGTTCTTTCTTGGGTGGATAGAACAAGAAACTGCACACCATGCACATGCACTCACATGCGCAGTTCTTTTTTGCCGTTAAAAAGAAGTAAAAACTCATCGCGATGTCTAGCCCTTCCACTCGGAAATATATTTTACTAACAGGTAGAGCTTTGCATTGGAAACAGAAGAGATCTGAGATCTGCTCTTGTATTATGGCCACATAACTGGAGTTTGGCATTACCCAAATCTCTGGTAAACCCGTATTTTTCTTGTGCTTACTATAGCTACTGTCTAAGAGGTTTGGGCTCTTTTTATTTCCCCCTTTCAACTGTTGGAATTTTTTTCACTCTTTCTAAATATACCTTTAAATGCAGGAAAAATATCCTTGGGATGGACTCAGACTAATGCCCACTGGAATTTAAGCCAACTGAATTATTTTGTCATATGGATTTGCAGTTCTGATTGTTTCTTGTACTCTGTATGGAAAGCTGCCACTAAACAATAGTGAGAAATGAACTTTCCCATGTTAAAATTGTGCTGAAAAAATCTGTGGTAAGAATAGTGAGATTCCCAGGTTTCTAATCACTCTTTTGATCTTGAAAGGATCATTTTTAGGTAGTCAGACTGAAAGTGGGAAGTGATCAATTTAAAAAGAATGTTATGAGGAAACACTCCAAATTTTTAAGGTGCAAGACTAAGCCACATTCATAGTTACTATTAGCTGAGAAAAAAACATTGGAAAGTAATTGCAACAGAATTAAGAGAAAATAGTTCTGCCCTAAAAAATCTCAATATGCAGAAGAAAATTGTACCCAAATGGTAGCAATAGTCATAAAGGCTCTATCTAAGGACTCTGTCTTGCTTGGCATTTAAGAAAGCATGAAAGATACTGAATTTTTAAAATTATAAATAGCATTTAAGACAGAGAAAGTAGAAGCAGAAAACAAAACCCAAAAAGTCTTACTGTCTTACCTCCAGAATTGCTAGTAAAAATCATCTGTGTGCTCTTCAGGTGCTAAAGGATGATTTTTCTGCCTTGATATAATTTCACTAAAAATTAGGTCTGTTATTACTAGTAACTCTCTTACACCTTGCCCTTTTCAAGACATTTTATGTGCAAACAATTTGTGGTATTCATCTAAGAAAAGTGTACAGTGGCCAGAAGCAGAAGTCAACTACAAGCAATATGAAATTGAGCTTTGTCTTCCATATCTCTCGGGCTATGTACATATTTAAAGATTCCCAAGACCAAAACTTCATTTTTTTTTACCTGAAGAGATGTCATTTGCAATACTACAAAGATCAAGTGAATGTTGAAGATGGGAAGGTATTTTATATCTTCTTTATATCTTCTGATATAAGGAAGTTAATTTAATTGCTTTAATCAAAGAAAAATGCAATCCTCAACAGAGTATTAATAACCTCAACCTCAGCAGAAAGACATTTGGTCATGTAAAGTGGGATTTCTTCTGGATCATAGACAAACCTCACTCCAAAGTAATGTCAGATACTGAATTTTTCTCTCTGTAGTGATAACGTTCAGTGTAGCAGCAGATTAAATTCCAGGAAGGAGGAAACAGATCTGGTTGGGTTTTTTGGCATTTTTATGCTCAAGCTGCAGATGCTTGAGTGTATCCAGGAATATTCTGAAAGGAAATAGAGTTTTTCTATTTTTTTTAATATATAGGACTATCCTTAAACATTTGACTACATTATACTTCTATTGCCCTTTGGGTCTGGAAGACATATATGTAGAAGTCCACATAGTCACAGAATGCTATAGAACATGACATTTTCTCATTAAGATCATCTGTGATTTTTTTTGGCTGTCTGTTTCTTCTGTCCAGTTGATAAAACCAATTACAACTCATTCAATTTTCCATCTACTGTGGCTAGAGTTGACACTGTCAGAGGACAAAACTCCCACAGGGTATAAATGCTCTGAAATCAGCATGTTAAGGGTATAATTTCAGAATGGAGAGGACCAAGAATTCCCACTGAGAACAATGGAAAATAATGTTTGCTTGTTTAATTGTCTTCTCTGATGCCTGAACAGGCTGTGAAGTCTCAAGGACTTTTAGAAACATAAGCTTCAGGTTCTAGCCTGGGAGCATGTGTTGTGAGGGATCTTGTTTCCTGCCATATGGTCATGTGGGAAGGTCTTTTAATTTCCCTTCTAAAAGCAAGATCTAACACCAGCTTCACTAATCTCACTTCTTTCTTCTCAGTCTGTGCCTAGATTCGCAAAATCTGTATCTTTTGTTTGCAATAAGTAAAAAAGAAAAATATTGTGGATGGTCTTCTTTGGGTAATTACTGACAATAGAAATATAACAATTCTGTTACAAAACTGACAGTTTTTCTCAGCAAGTTGTCCTAATTACTTGACAATGATTGGTCAAAGGACTGCTGTGATCTTGCTTCTCTTAAACAAACTGCTATTTCTGCTTGGTTTTTTGTTTTTTTTTTTTTTTTAAAGGGGCTCCTTTTGGATAACGCAGCTGTTGCCCCTCTGTTGGGAGCTCTGTTGGGAGCAGTATTTCTCGCTGGATTTTTTTGGGGCAGCACGTGATCATGAGTTGGTGGTGGTGTTTATGATTCCCTTCTTGAGGCACCTCTCATGCTCTTCAGTGGCCTTTTATTTAGAGGCAGAGCAGTTTTACAGCTGACTTCAGGTGTGCTCTTTGAATACCATTTTTCCAACTGTGCTGTGGTTCAAGTGAGTTCGTCCATCCCTAGCACTTGCACAAAAACACTCTAGAAATGTATTATTTAAGGCCTGCCTTCCTTGGTGTTTCAGAAATAAAGGTGTAAACTTTATTTAGAGACCTGAGAAAAGAAATATTTCCTTTGCTCTTGTAGGAAGAAGTGAAAGGCCAGGCTTTGAGCTGCATGCATAACCCCAGAGGGCCCTTGTGACAGGAGATGTGTGAATTACCAGAGATGATATTGTCGTCTTCCTCACTGCATCTGAGGATGCTGAAGCCACCAAGGAGTGTTGTGCTGACACCTTGCCTCTACTGTCACCAGAGGGATGCTGTGATGTTACTGGAGCAATTGGTGTGTCCTGCATCACACCTTCACCTGCGCTGGAGAGGTAGGAGCTGCTCTAAAAGGTAAAGGTGTCTTATAGATTTATGATGCTTCCATGATTTCTGTTATTGCCTCTTTGACCAGTTGCTCAAGGTAGAAAGCAAAACAAGGAGTCTAAAATGAGCAGCTTACCACTGTATGGTAAACATATTTTCAAGGACCTTTTGAAGGGCTGGGGTCTGGAGACTTAGAATAAATAGTGTGAGGAGGGCTGGCTGGATCTTACTGTATTTTCATTAAATGTGCTTTTGCATTTTCTTATAAATGCTTTGTTGAGGGTGCCCATTTGAAGGAAGGTGTGAAGAAAAGCACTTCTAAGGGTCAGAACTCCTTGTCTCTAGGGTATAAAATCCTCCAGTTTTCTAAGCCAGAGTTGGGAGTCTTCTTCTGCAAGTCAACAATTTTGCGAAATATAAGCCTGCGAAGGCTCTCAATAGTGAGTGATGGGCTTTTCACTCTGTTACAAGATGAAAACAAGTTTGAAAGCTTATGAACAGGAATTGCTGGTCTCCAGGTGGCAGTATATGGTGAGCATTTCCCTTACAAAAACTCAGATAAATACTCCAGAATATTGCAATAGCAATCCCAAGTAGAGCTGTAAAACCAATGTGCAGAGGATGTGTTGGAGCAGAATGGTGACAAACTGCAGCAGTTTTAGGGAAGCATCTGTGCGTATGGTGGTGTGGAGAATAGATGCAGTTGGTGTGTCACATGCAAGCAGCACCTCTCGTTGGAGCATGTCTCTGTAAAGCAATAGAAAAGAGCTGAGCTTTTTGAAGCATGGTGTGTAAGAACATCTGCCCTTCAAAATTACAGTAATGCATCAGGTAAATGGAGGTGAGCTAGAGCTTCATGCTGCATCTGACATAATTAAAGGTGATGAAAAAGTACTGCTGTTGTAATGGGGGGGATACGGTTTACTACATCCATCACGAAGAATGCCATTGCAAGAAGAGTGGAAACAGAAATAAAGATTCACCAGATTTGTACCAGCAATAGAATTTCCAAGTACATTTCTGCAGCTTTCATCAGAGGTGCTTGGTAGCACCTCTGCAAAATGACTGTTATCTCTGGGCATGTTTGAAGTGTTATGCCACAATTCCATGGACTCTGTCAGGTTACATCTTGTTGCAAGGGACAAATCCTGTGCAATGGCTTAGCCCTCCAACATCTTTTCTTAGATTAAATTTTTGGGTAACTCTCCAGACAGTATGAGGAGTGACAGCCTTAGATCAGTTCAGGAGACAAGGGTCTTGTAGCATTAGCCCCCCACTCTGTGCTCAGTGGTCTCCTTCTCAAACCCTACAATAAAATAGTTTAAATAAAACAAGACCAGTATCAAAATCTTAAACGGAATATGCAAAATAAGAATAATAAAATAGGAGTGAGCCAAGTAACAGAGTTTCATGAGGAGACTGTGAAACACAAAACAACAACAAACAGCAAACACATAAACAAAAAAATCAGGCTGGGCAAATGACTGCACAGATTTCAATTTAGATAGAATGAATGCATTAAGACGAGCAAGAAACCCATTTAAATATTCAGGCTGAGTAAGAACCAAAGCATGCACCAGAGTTTTGGTTGCCTCAATTATTAACCAAGCACAGATTTTAAAGATGTTCAATAAAGGGAATATACAGGTCTTTACAACACAGTTAATATGGAATGAGATGACAAATCAGAGTAAAAGGTCACACCCAATTGCTATGCTGTGACCAAAGAAATATGATGTGGTGATATTCAGGAAGAAGGAATTAAAAAAATAAATGGAAAGGAAGCAAGTTAAGAGACAGGGCCTGTATAAATCTTTTGCCTTATCCACATAACTAGAAATAAAAATTAGCATCCACTGGGAGATGTCACTGAAGCAATGAAAAGCATGAGGAAAAGCATCCTTGAATGAATAAAGGAGCAGCACCCACTGGACATTTTAATATAAAATGTAGCAGATTTACTGCAAACATAGACTCCCAGCCAGCTCCTGGGTGAAAAGCTTAACCCAGTGACATAGCTGACGTGCCATGGGATAATCAAACCTTGGCACCTTCTCTGTCCAGAAGGGAAGGACTTGATAATACCTACTCAAAGCCTACAGTGAATCAGCTCCACTGTTGGCAGCTTTTGTATCCTTCTCAAGCTGAAAACCTCCTAAGATGGCTTTCTGAGTGATCCTGGTCCTCCCCACTTCACCAAACTTTAGGCACACTTAAGTCTGTGATGTCCTGCATTCCTTGGGAATTATTGGGTCCCTTTTGGTGGATGACGAGTGCCATGAAGAACTATGGTGTATCAGAGCTTAGGCAATTGCAGGAGCAACTCATTGGTGCAAGCAGAGAGGTTCCTGGCTGAAGCCTGCTGTTGAGTGGGCAGGAGTCTCACAAGAACTGTTGGCTCTGTGCCGTGGAGAGGGACCTTCCAGCCAGCAGGTCTTCGATGATGAGGTCTCTAGGTAGGGTTGCAGATCTGGGAATTTCGTGAAGGAGAACAACAGTCTTTGCTGATGCTATCACTTTTGTTGCAGTCAGGAAAATGAGTCTTCAGGTAAAATTTTTCCTCTGTTTTTGGAGGGGGATAAAAACCCAAGATTTTTCAAGATTATACCAAGAGTACAGTTGCCGTATACTGCTGATTTCTTATTCAAATAGAAACAACTCTGCAAGGCTTTGAAACTTTGGCTAATCATTCAGCCAAAATTGCTACTCTATATTAATAATAAAGACATCTATTGATGATTATGTTCTGGATTCACTAATCCAATCACAAATGCCTTTGCTCTGTAGTTTATTTGTACTCATGTTTCTTACTCGTTTTTAAATATAAAAAGAAAATGGAAAAACCTCAATAAATAGGTTACAGGAACAGAGAGGAATTCCATTACTATATGAGTTTTTCCCTTTTCAGCATTTGCATGATAATCATTTAATAGCAGAATATGACTAGGGCAACTAGAGAAAACTGTATGGCTTTCTGTTATGTGATATCACCCTTATTTGCCAATACTGTGAGTGCACAAATGACCCACAAAGATTTCACATGAAAATTCAGATTGGACACTGGTGCAGGTGTTACATCAGGATCTTTTGTGAATAGAAATGCATGTCTTAGAACTGTTCAAGGCTGTTTTTCTCCTCAAAAGAGAGAGATGAACTGAGATTGGTTGTTTTATTTTTTATTTTCCTTAGTAATTTTACAGATAGGATTATTTGTAATCCAGTTTTCTGGAAAGAACTAGTTCATGCTCAGCAATTTAAAAGTTTCCTGCTCCTTTTCCTTCCAAAACTGCTGTGCTGCTTTCTGCGCACAGCCCTCTGCTTTCTCCTCTCCCTCTGCTGCCTTCTCTTGTCAGGGTCTTCTGGATTCCAGCTGCTGTAGCATTATAGATACCTTCTCCTGATCCTTTCAGCTCAGTAGAGGAGAAGTTATCACTTGACAAAAAAAAAGACCTGGCCAGAAAAATGTGTTGTTCCAACTCTTATTAATCAGATAGAAAGGAGATCTGCCAGGCAGTTGAGCATACGATAGTAATGGTCTGGAAACAACAGAAATGGGTAATTTCTGCTGTGTCTGCCCCACCTCATTATCTCCTCCCATCTCCTTTCCATACTATCACCTATATATCTACCATGTCCCTGCTGTGCACAAGGTGCATCCCTGTGTTACCACACATCTCCATCTTCCCTTCCATTACTTTTGAGTTTATGCTATCCAAGACACATCAGGAGATCTTCTGATCTTTTCTAGATAAGGGACAGACCAGACGTGATGCAGATGTAGAAAAGTGAGGGTTGCTACAGCCTTGCGACATCCATCAAGGTTCTTCATACACAGGGAACTGTAGGGCTGTCATTTTCCTTTTCCTTATTTCCTCTTTTTTTGGGGTGGTTTTTTTTTTTTTTTTTTTGGTTTTTTTTTCCTACTGCTGAAACCCCTTTTCAGAGGGATATTGTTTTGCAAAAATTTAGTTTCATGAACTATATTTCTCAGCTGGGCAAATTTCTGCTATATTCACACGATAAGATTATTTATAAGATCTTTAACAAGTACTATTCATTTCACAGATTATGACTGCAGCCTCCACACAATGGATAGTGTTGGCAGGGGAAACATAATTCAGTCAGAAGGCTCAAGAAATGATCTGTCATATGTACAAGATAAAACTCAGAAAAAAGGTTTTTGGAAGACTAAAGTTTATGGTTTTGTGTGCATGTGATATGGAGTGTTGGTGGCAGTGGTGAAAATGAGGTTGGACAAAAGCAAAAAATTCTCAGCTTTTTTCACTTTGCTTTTGTGACAGTCTTTTTAACAGTGTGGGACTTCACTTTTTAGCAAAGAAGTTTATGGTTTTGTGTGAAGTAATGTCATATAGGCAATAGTTTAGTCATTCAAGTATTGGGTTGCCAAAGGACTTGGATTCTAGCAGTCTCCCCTTTTCTCCTTCCTTTAAGGAAAGATGTGCCCTGCATAATCAAAGGGTGATTTTCAATGTCCTGCAAAGCCATTCCACAACCTCCAGTATTGTTTAAAGATGAATACAGCTGGTGAAACAAAACCATGTTGTTTGCCCTCTGCTGTTCTGGAAAACAGTCCTGTTCCATATTCTTGTCTTTAGGGACCTTGTGACACAGTCTCCTTGTGACTCTGTTTCAGTCCTTCTCTGCAGTGCAGTAGCATCAGCCTTCATACTTTCCATCCTCGCTCCCTGCTGCCATTCCTGGGAAACACTTGGGTCACTGCTGGGCCTGCTGCTCTTCCTGCTGTGAGGCAGAGAAGAAGCAGGGGTGCAACAGGCGCACTGCATGGGTCAGAGGTTTCCTCCCTGCAGAGCTCTCAGGGGAACTTGCAATTGTCCAGATGCTTCTGGGCAAAGGAGGAATCGAGGAAAGCGTGCAGGATTGAAGCGGTGACTCTACACATCCCACAGCTCTCAGGTTTTCCAGCTCCTAGCTGCTGCAGGGCACTGGGCAGTGCAGACAAGATATTTTCTCCTTAGATAGCATGTGCAGAGGTCAATGGCAGTAGCTTAATGGTTATTATTTTTGCCTATAACTAGTAAGGGTAATACTCAAAAGGAAAATGTGATTCATAACTTCTGGTTACTTTCACTCACTCTCTTTTTTAGGGTACACATATTTATGTGCCAGTTGCATCAATTAAATAGCAACCAATCCAAGTACATTTACAGTCTGCCTTTAAAATGCCAGTTCCATATTGTACTTTCCAATTAAGCATGAGCAGATTAATGGGATGCATTGTTCTCTTGGGTTAACTCTACCATATTGTCATTAGGTGTATGCGCCCTCGAGAATCCAAGTGCTCTTTCTGTGAAAGGAAAAGAAAGTGCATGCTCAAAAAGTAGGGCAGTTTCTACCAAGCAGAATCAGCTGAGAGGAAAAAAAGAAGAGTCCCCTCCCTCTCACTTTTTTATTTCAGTTGTTGTTTAATTGTTTCTTCGATCCAGTGGTTTAGTGATTTCACATCTATTTAATTAACAGAGAAATGGATAGGGTACACTGAAAAACAAGAAAGGAAGATCAGATAGACAAATGGTCTCTGTAAGTTCACAGTTCTTAAAACAGATGTTCACCTCCGCTGGCTATGGTATATCATTATCTCCAGGAACCCTGAAGAGAAAGCAAAATCCTTCATTACTTGTAGGAAAATTAAAACAGTCTTACAGGACTAAACACCAACCCATTTCATCAGATCTCATCTCACTGCTGTTGTATTACTCATAAGTCAACAAGTGTGTGTGTCTGGGGAAACTGAGACTGCAGATAAACATTGCAGTTGTCTGTGGAATGAGAGACTATGGAGATGTGATGATGAGGTGGTGTCCAAAGCAGCAGCAACTAAATGGTGGGAGGCTGAGGCAATTCCTCTGTTATTTATTTGGTTTAAAGGCAAGATATCAATTGTCTCTCAGATCTCTTGCTTGCTTTTTGAACAGAGTCAGCTTATTATTGAAGTGGGGCTGCCTGCTATTACCTATAGCTGCCTGAGCCTCTGACTGAAGAGTTAGGGAGTGTGTGGAAAAGCATATTGCTTCTTGCTTTCTTTTTTTCTATTTTTACTATACATTGCAGACATAAATAGGTAAAATATCGGTCCAGTGCTAAGAAGTCTTCATCTCTTCTACCAGGAAAAAATCAATAATTATGGGAATTCTTCCTGTCCTAGGGAGATAGACAACAAATAAACAAGAGAAGTTTGCCCATGCAGTCAAATGCATATACAAATACATGCACAGACACAGACTGGCTACTGCTTAATGCTCTGCCTTCGAATCTAGTTTCCCCACCTGTGGGGCAAGAAGTGCTAGGTTCTGCTGTGTAAGCAGTTGGGATGGCAACCATGAAAGAGCCCCTTGGAAAATGTACCCCAAACACTTTGATTACCAGTGCCCCAGATTTTGCATGCCTTGTGATTATGCTTTATCGCTCTTAGTGTCTCCATTAACTTTTAATCACTGCTGAGTATTTCCAATCTGACTGCCATTTCTGACTTCAAGTGTATTAAAGGAGTATTCAGACTCCCAGATAACAAAAGTGTGAGGATTTTCTAGGCAGGAGGCACTAGAGGGACCCCCTCTGCTTCCCCTCTAGCTTTCACCCTTCACCCTTACATCAGAGGCCGGGTAGTGGAAAAGAAATGTTGAAATCAATATAAGAATAAATTGCCACGTGGTCCTTATTGTGGAGGCAAGGTTTCTACAGAAAATCCTTGTAATCAGAAAAGAAGGAAGATGAGATTAAACTGATTAAACTGAGAAAGTCAAAAAAGGACAACTTGAAAGATTAGCTCGAGGACGACTGAAAAGCATAATCCTCCATGCATGTTAAGTAGAACAGTCCCTCTCTGTTATCAGCCCCTTCATCTGGTGACCTTCTGTTGCATTAGTACAGAGCTACTTGATCCAAGGCAAATAGTGAAAATTGAAAAGCTAGAATGCCAGTGATTACAACAGGTATCAATATTACTGCTGCGATGGTTTGTTATCATTAGGGAGCTCCATCAGAGCTCATTCTGGAAGCAAAAAGAACAGAAAATCACAAGTCATTACACTTGTGACAGGCAATAGAAGAAAAGACCTTGTGTTACAGTAGAAAAGCGTTTTTCATTTGCTTCAACCTCCAAAATTATGGTGCCAAACAGGAAAAGAGATGGGGAAAGCAATACAGAAGCTCACCTGTGTTTCTTTCTCTGGGAACAACTGAACCTTGGTAGGTTGCACACAGCCAGTGTATGGTACCCTTTTCTTCTGGAGTGAGATGAAACAAAAGGCCTGTGTCAGTTTTACTGGTTCAATGACTTTTTTCTGCCCCACATCCCCAACTTTATAGCAAATCTGTTCCTGTGTGGTCCCAGCAGCAGCAGCAGCAAGGCTGGCACCTCTGCAGCCTTACAGCTCTGCACTGCAGGGCTGCATGTCTGAGCCTGGTGTGGTGTTGTTCAAGGGCAGCATCTTCTCCCTTCTGCTTCAGAGATGTAGGAAGGTCTGGAAGGAAAAAGAAAGCAAGCCTGCTCTAGCCAAGGGTTGTTGAGCTCAGGTACATCACATATCCCATCTTAACTTATAAAGGAATATTGTTCCTGATTAGACTCACATTTTATGCTTTGGAAATGTGTTTAGCACCACATTGACATAGAAACATTTTCAGAAGATGATTTCGTTGTCTGTCCTTTTAGGTTGGCAGAGACCACAAAAGCTGAGGAGTGGAGAGTGGCACAGGTTTGTGACTGTGTACTTCATCAGCTATATTTGCTATAATGCTTCAAATTTGTGCGTGTTTTGTCCTCTTCTCTGTTCCCCTTGCCCCCCAAATTCTGTCTTTTTACCCCACTGTTGCCCAAAAATGCGTTATACTCAGGCACTCTTTTCTTTGTCAGAAGCCTGGAAAATCTACAGTGCTATTAAT
The DNA here is from genome assembly GCA_013397155.1 of Irena cyanogastra. Taxonomy (NCBI): domain Eukaryota; kingdom Metazoa; phylum Chordata; class Aves; order Passeriformes; family Irenidae; genus Irena; species Irena cyanogastra. The sequence continues at coordinate 219,340 of VWZV01019593.1, forward strand.
CTTTGTTGTAATGTTGCTGATGTAAATGGAGAAGCGTGACTCTGAATCATTTAAATGTTTTGACTGAATCCTACATTTGTCACTGAGTTGGTGTTTCATTTTTTTCTGCTTGCTGCAAGTTAGTCCTGCTGTTTTTCCTGCTGCTTTTGTTGGTCTCTAAGTTAGGCAGGATGTCTTCGTAGGTCAGAATTGTTTCTTATTGGGCATTTGTCAAGGGCATGTGACTCCAGTTAAAAACTGACAAAAATACTGTGGTCAACTGTCATCAGTGGAAAAAGACAATATCTATTTTTAGATAATTTGTCATCATTTTTAAACCCACAAAATTTCACATTAAAAAAGCACAAAGCATTAGTGTAACAGCATCAGGGTTAAATGTTTTCAAAAATCGGGGGGAAAAAAAGGCCTGCTACTAGTGAAATTTAATCTAGCTCCAGGATCCAGAGAACAGACCCATTTCTGGCAAGGCTTTTTATTATTCATTTGAAAGATCTTATCTGCATATAGCACTAATGTCAATAAGGGGAACTAAATGGTATAGTCTTGCCTTGCCTTTCTTTGCTGGAGAAGCAAGGATCCCACTACGCTTTTGCTCCCAAAAAGCTTTTGCCCTTTTATCAGTAGGTTGGGTCAAACCTAATCTAGGTAGGAAGAAGCAGTACTATTGCCCTGGGAGAGTTCCTACTTCTATCATGCCTGAATTTGTCCTCAGTTTGCTTAAGTCTCAATGAAAAGAGGTTTTCAGTTCAGGAGGTAAAGGGATTCATTAGATCTCATTCCCAGAAATGTCTACCTGATTGAGAAGGAGTCCCCTCAGGGGTAACGCTCATAAGCAGGTGGAGGCTGAAGGGCTGAAAAATGACCCATTTTGAAGTTTATCTAATTAGCTTCAAATATATAAGTTAGGTGTTTTGCTAGATGGATTAGTGTAATTATCTTAGTGCACCTATTCATGCTAGGAATGTCAGAAAACCTGAGAACAGAGGAGCTCAGAAAAAAATCACAGTGGCTCAGCCTGTTGACGGCCCTGACCCATGTGTAATTGTGCTGCAGAGGAAAGAAAGAAAGCTGGGAAAAACACAAGGTGAGAGGACCTGCTTCAAAGGCAAAATATTGACAGCTGACCTACAAATAAATTGACAGGGATCTACCTCGGCCCAAATTCCTTACACACAAGTAGTACAGAAAAATCATCCCAGGTGCATGCAGTCATTACATAAAGGCAGTATCCTTACTGTTACACCAGCAATTCAATCTGAGATATTCACTGTAAGCTCTGTAACTTTAGTTTGGCCTCCGTCATTGAGCCATATTTAAAATGAATGAAGGGATTTTTCTTCAGCTTGAAAGTTCTTCTTCTGATGGAGAATGAATTACTATTTTATTGTTTGGTTACAGGTTTTTTCCTGATCCATTGATAACATAGATCCCATGCATCTTTTGTGATCAGTTAAAAATTCTCTTGAAAGACAATTGACAGCTATGAAATAGCTTTTCCTGAAAAAATCTTCCATTTTTTTTTGGAGGAAGGGGATGGGGAATGAAAAAAAAAAAAAGGAGAGAGAAAAAGGAAGAAAGAAAGAAAGAAAAAAGGAAAATAAACATAGAAGTGGGGTCAGCTTCTGTATTACTAAGTTTGTTTATGTTAGGATTGCATGCCATGCATCTGCCATGACGTATAGAAGCAAACTGGAGAAAAGTACAGCACTGCCAAGTAAACCTGAGACCAATCAATGGCTCTTCCAATAATTTCTTTCTAAACAGTGAGTGCTCCAGTTGTGTGGTTTGTTTCACCCACAGAAATCATACTGCAAATCTTGGGCTGATGGCCTGACTGCTTCAGTGCCACACAAAATCCAGTGTAGCTGAAGTTATTCACCCACCTTGCTGAACACCCTCTTTTGCTCCTAATTTGTGCTGTCTCCATGCCCCCATTCTGTAGGATTAGCTGAGTTTCCAGCTAATGGCATTTCTAAGTGTATCAAGTGTGCAGTGTTAATTTCCCCAGCATCTCATTGACTTTCTAGTCAATATTGCCGTGATCCTTTCAGAACCACTCTTGTGTTCGAAGTATTGTAAATGAGTTTAATCACTGGAATGACCTGGTTTCCAGCAGGGTTGTGCACCCTTGGTAACCATGCAGGCACCAGGTGATCAGCAGCCCCTCTGCCTCTTGATTCACCAGGGCTTTGAGTCGTGCCTGTAGAGGATAACACCAGGATTAAAACACCTTTAAGAGTGTTCAAAATAGTTTCCCCAGTAAGTTGGTTTTTTTGGTTTTTTTTCTGAGTTGAAAAGGCCTGTTTTACCAAAATCTAAATTTTTCATGTGAAAAATGTTAATTATTACCTTTTTGTCGTGAAAGAACATCTAAGGTCTAAGTACCAGATAGTGATCTTAACTGGGCCCAACCACTTAATTGGTTTGTGAAATTTATCTGGATTTATTTGATGTATCATTTATAACAGAGCAAGTCACCTTTAGCATTACAGCTTCCTGTTATGTTTCCATAATGTGAAATTGAAAGGATCAAATCAGGACATGATATTTTAATTTTAATAAAATTGAATGGTTATGATTTAATAATTGCAACTTGAAATAATAATTGTTCTTTTTCTTGTAATGTTTTCCATTTGGAATTTGGAATGAAAACAAACTTCAGAATGTGTCAGTTTCTGACAGTTTGAAACTTTCAAGTGACAACCAGCTTTATCTGCTTGCTTGTGCTAAAGCTATTTTACAGGTATATGAACTTTCTCCATTTGTAGAATTTTTCTTGCTGCTTTAAAGGCAAACATTTGTCCTTGAGTCACAGCAGAGGGCAATCAAATGGATTGAAGACCCGAGTTCTGCCCCTAGCCTTTATTTTTGGCAGAGCAGACAAAGTAGAGGTAGATGTGTTCTGACATCTGTGGCATGTGGTGTTTGGTGAACTTGCAACTTCACAGCTATGCTCCTTCCTCATTTGTGCTCCTCTCCTGTCAGTTCCTCTCTGCATCCCAGAAAAGTTACTGCTGGCACCTAGAGAAGGAGGGCTTGTCGTGGCTACAGAGGGACATTTGTTCTGAAGGAGTGGATCGGTATAAACATTTTTATGTGCACAGACTAATGAGAGAAGAACTCGGAAAGAGAGACCCCAAGAGGCAAAGGGAGAAGTGAGTAGCGAGGAATTAAGTGGCTGGAAAGGAGAAAAGAAATCCAGACCCTACAATTATGTGTCTTTTAAACTTGTTAGAAATTTCGAGGAGGTGACATGGAAAAGAGTTAGAAGGTTCCCACCAACACCTGCCAGCTCGTGGCTTAAGGCCAGACTCCTATCCAGCTGCAACTGCCATTATGCCCTGCAGGATACCTTAACTGTTATACCTCTGGATGGGTTTCAGCACTTTCCTGGTTAAACCCCTTTGTTTCCTCAACGGTTCTTCTTCAGAATGTGATTTTGATTTTGGAAATTAGGGAGAACTGTCATTTTTAGTGAGATTTCAGATATCTATTTGGCATTACTTATGCTATCTATTTAGGACATTACAGAAATCCTTTCACCACGTTCCTATTTGAACATGAATGTGGCATTTTAAGAGCCTTGCTTGTTGGTACACTATGTTTATGGTCTACACATACTCTTTGACTAAACACTAACAAATGTAGCTGTAGCAATAAAGAAGTTGTGAAAAAAATCGTAACTACTGAAGAAGTAGCATTAAGCCAAGGGCAAGGTGATGAGTTCATGTTCTAAGGAAACTGGTAAAGAACTATGTGCTCTTTAGGACAGGTGGGCATGGACAAGGCATATTTCTTCTCAATGCATAGACAACTCACAAGTGTCAGGACATCTCTTCCTGTTATTACTAAGTTATTACTTACATTTAATTAGCACTTTGTATCCTCTGAGGGCTGACCTTCATAATCACATATGCTGAATTCATATAGATTTTTGTTTGACTTGCTGCAGATAGATAATAAAAGACCAGCCCTTATCAGCAATCAAGTCCTCTCTTAGCACTGCCATTCATAGCCTTTTGTCCTTCTTCAGTTGTGTCCCTTCTACTCTAGCAGGAAACTTGCTTGAGAATACTTTTCTCATTTACTGCACACGTCTCCTCAGGTCTGGGCTACTTCTTTTTCAGCTGACACTTTCCCCAGGCTACAGAGGTCTCTGTTTCTCCTATTTCCATCCCTTTGCAGATGGAGTGCCTGTTTGCTCCCGCCTTCTGAACAGACGTGATTCTGAACTTTTCACATTTTAGGTGACAGTCAGGATAGTATTGTTAGGGATCTGAGCTGAGGCTATTTTTGATTTAGCAGTTGAAACCATTTTTAAACTTTCAAAAATTTGAAGAAACTAGCCTCGTAGTCCGAGGTAATGTAGTCATGTGACACATAGAAGAGCAAGACTTAACCCCCTCTGTTCTGTTTAGCACTTGGTTACCTGTAAAGTACCTCTCATTTTGGTAGCAGCCTAGTTTTGGTCCTGTTGGCATTGCCTATGTGTTTGAGAAGTTTTTTTCAGCCATCTGTGTCATAGAAGCTGCAGGTGGATGCATGATGCCAGCAGGAGCTGTGCCAGACGTTTCCTCGTGCAGCACAAGAGCAGAAGTACTGATACTGTGGGAATTAGTATTATTGTCAGTCACTTCTTGTTTAACTCAGTTTGAAATGAGCTCAGTAAAGCTGAAGAATGGCTTAATAGTTAACTGCAATTTGGCTGAATGTCAGGTAGTGCCTTTGGGTCTGTAAAAATTTGCAGTGATTAAACCACCTTTTTAAGAAACCTGTTTTGCTGAGCACTTTGAATATGTGTTTTTATTGTCCCTTTGGTATATATCATGAGTACAGGGCACAAGATGGAGGCAGTGTTGTTCTTTGAAATCAATGAACTAGATACATGGAAAAGATTAAGTGAGGGACTATTGACTCGTAGATCCATGATATGCCTCACAGAGCTGGGACATTCAAAATACTTATTTCTGTAATTGGTGAGAATGGTTCCAAAAGAACACAGCACACTTACCACAGTTACCAAACCAAGTGAATTTTACCTCCCGCATGTTAATGTCTGCCCTGATTCGGAGCTGAGGATTAAGGATCCTTTGCTACCAAAAATCCAGAAAATGTTAAATGGTTGGAGCCTTGGAGGGAATGTAAGCAGCAATTGCTAATCTTTGGGCTGACACGCTTTCCCTCCTTGTGTCTTTGTTTGCTGGCCTCAAACATGCCTTGCAGTCTGGAGGCAGATTTGCCTGGTTGTCCCCAAAATCTAAAATATGTGAGATCATCTGCATTTTTGAAGGAACACATTATTTGAACCACTCTGTGAGTTCCTTATCTATTGTGTGTCATGCACCACCACATTTTCCAGTTACAGAGACAACATGAAGGGTCTGGTATGATTGGTGCTGCTTCACCTTAGTAGAATTTTCTTTCAGAACTTTGAAAAAATTACCTAAATGACCCTATGCTGGAGGTTCAGAACTTCTTCTGATGTAATATGAAGTAGTTCATTGGAGGTTTATGGATCTGGGGGGTTGAACGAGATGATCTCCAGACATCCATTCCAACCCTAACAATTTTGTGATTTATAGTGGCTGAAGATGTATTCTAGTGCTAGAAAACTGCATTCTTCACACCAATAGTCGCCACAGTTGTTTTTATCTCTATACTGTACAAAGTAAGTCCTTGTAATTATTGCCCTGGATAAAACTGCAATTTTACATGAAATGCTGGCAAAACATGTAACCATCAGCAGGTATTTCCAGATGTCTATGAATAAGTGCATGAATAATGGGACTGCAGCTGCTGTTGTTACTGCTGTGTACAAATGTGACCAGGAACCCTTGTACTGGACTCAGCCCTTCTCTGTTATCTGCCACTCCATAATAAAACACAAAGAGGGTTTGAACAGTTTTTTGGACGCAGACCAAGTTTTGCTCATCTGTTCTGGATAAAAGCATGAGTGTAAATAAAGCCAAATACACTGATGGTCCCCAGCTACTGTGTGTGCCTCGTGTGCTGCAGGTTGGATAGGCGTGTGCCATTTGTGTCAGCACAGGTCTGTCTGCACGGAAAGGAGTTCTGTGGCACGCAGGTGTAGCCAGGGAAAAACTTTTGTTTGTATAAGAGGCTCACTGGCACTAATTAAATATTTTCTTTATTTGGAAAGCAGACAGTTCATGACAACCTACATGCCCCCAGATTTACACAAATAGTTGATTACAAACCTCTTATGTTCTGGAAGACTGAGAGGGAATTCCTATTTTAGCCCTGCTGAAATGACAGAGGCAATTCAAGTAATGGCCTGCTAGTCAGTTATTAAATATTGCTCTTCAGCAAAATTGCTAATGATGATGGTCTTTCTATGCTACCTTTAGAAGTGTGCTGAGTATATTCTGAAGAGAGATTACCTTGGATATAGAAGGCCACTAGTTTGAATGTTGTCCAAATCAACCAATTATCTGTGACAATCAACTAGCTCTGCCAGGCCACACAGAGATTAGTTGCTATATAAAGTTCCATGCTTTAAATTAAATAGCTAACGGTAGGAAGGTGAAATTGTTTTTAGAGGAAGGATAAACTTTTAGAAGAGGTGGGCTGCCTGCTGTAGGTATAAGGACCATTGTACTCAGTGTCTTCCTCATCCTTTACAAGCTGTTTATAAAAACTGTGCAAGTATAGCTAATCTAAAATCCTTCAACCAACATCATGCTGTCCAGATATATGCTGCTGTGTGCAGGGAGGTAAGTGTTGGACAGGTACAAGGTATGACAGAAGCTGGTCCTGTTGGGTGAGCCTGACTTCTGGTGACATATTGTGCTGGCTCTGGCTGGGGTAGAGTTAATTTTCTCCGCTGTGGCTGGTATGGGGCTGTGTTTTGGATTTGTGCTGAACACAAGGTTTATAATATAGATATTTTAATTTTTTGTTACTCAACAGGGCTTACACAGAGCCAAGGCCTTTTCTGCTTTTTATACTGACATGCTGGTCAGGAGACTGGGGGTGCTTGGGTAGTTGGGTAGAGACACAGCCAGGACAGGCGACCCAAACTGACAAAAGGGATATTGCAGACCATCTTATATCATGCTTAGAATATAGAATGAGGGGAAGGAGGAAAGAGGGGACATTTGAAGTGATGGTGTTTGTCTTCCCTAGTAACCATTACGTGTGATGGGGTCCTGCCCTCCTGGAGATGGCTGAACACTTGCCTGCCCACGGGAAACAGGAAATTAATGCCTTTTACTTTGCTTGTGTGCATGGCCTTTGCTTTCCCTATTAAATTGTCTTCATCTCAACCCGAGTTTTCCACCTTTTACCCTTCCAATTCTCTCCCCAGTCTTGCTACTGGGGAAGTGAGTGAGGTTGTGTGGTACTTGGTGGCTGTCTAGAGTTAATACATATATTCAGAACAGAGAGGAAGCAGAGAAGCACGTCTCATTCTTCACACATCAAAAAAACCTAAACTACTGGTCAAGCACATGGGCTTTAGCTATGATTGCTAGAAATGTTTACTTCTGTCCTTGCAAACAAAACATCATCTACAGCTATTGGCAAAAGAAATACTTGTCCTCTGGACAATATTAGACAAATATTGATTTGGGACAGTTATACAAGGAAAGACATTTTGACTGGTTGCATCTTTAAAAGAGTTTAAAAAACAGTGTCTGGGCAGAAAGAGGTTACCATGAAGAAACAAGCCAAGCAGATACAAAGGCTCCACTCAGAGGAGCTTGCTCAAATTTGCCTACATCAGAAAGCCCTTGTTCAAGTGTCAAACCTCTACAGAGGACACGTGGGACTGTCACTCCTGGCTGCTGTCCAAACTTATAGTCAAGGAAGAAATAAGTAGGAGGAAGAAGACACTGCCTTTGCCAGGAGGAGATGCAAATGGGAAGAGGAGGAATATGAGTAATCATGAGCATAAGCTGTGAGCCAGAGACTCTTGCTCCTCACTCAGCTGGCACTTGGCTGCATAAATCCTGTGCCCTAAACCTCTTCCTCATCCTCTGCCTGGTCACCAGCAAGTGGTGAGTTTTGCCAAAGCAGTGAAATATGGGCTTAAGTCACAGGGCCAAGCCCTCACTGAATGTAAATGGGAGTGATTGCATTGCTTTCACTGGCTAAGGTTCTTGCCCTCAGTTTTCAAGATGCTTTTAAGTATTGGGTAGAAACAACCTGCCACCACGGATACACTTTGCTTTAGAGTGGATTTTTCACTGCTCCAACGTACCTATTAATTGCAGTAATGTTTTGCTGCACTCCTTTGGATTAAAATGCTATTTCTAATTGTCAGTTAATGGGTTTTAGTGAAAGCAATTTCTTAAACATTATGTACTCAGTTTAAATCTAACAGGGTAACTAAACATTAAAGTAACGGGGGAAAAATCTATATTGCTCTAATTTGTATTGTATGTTCTTTTCACCAAGTATAATTGCTATTGAATGCCTAAAGCAGCATTCTCCAAAGCGTGAATAACCAGAAGAAAAAGTTGCAGTTGTATGTAAAAAGCAGTGTCATACGTTGCTAGCATAAACATGGGATGAAGAGACAAGAATTATGTAATATGATGCTCTGCATTCATTGCTGTTTCTCCCTCACTTAGACAGAGTTTTTATGTCTATCCAGCTCCCAGTGGTGTGGGGAGATGGTGAGCATAAAAGATGCATGCATGTTTTATTGGTAATGTAAGCTACATGGAGGGCTAAAACCAGACTGAGCAAGTGTTTGTAGCTGCATGATGGACAGGGTGATGTTGTGTTACAGAGTGGCACTTTCTTTCTTCTGTGCTAGAGAATAAACTCCATTTTCATATTTTCAGTGATGAGTTTCCCTTCTTAATGCACAGGGGATTATATTGCCATACACATAGGGGAGTAATGTTCACACTGTTCTGTGTGAGTAAGGGAGGAGCTGGTGTCCAGGGTATCCCTGCTGCTAAAAAGACTTCCAAGAAACAACAAAATGCAAAAATCCCGATTTTATCTTTATCACTTGGAAATTAAATTACCTCCAGACTTACTAATAGTATGTATGACCTTGCTGTCTACAACATTCCATCTGATATTTCATACCCAACATGAATTTGATGTAAGAGGAAAAACTATCATTAAGTGGGTACTCTTGATGATTTCATCATCCTAATGCGTTAACAAAAACTTTGTTAAAGCCCTATGTCTGACCAGCATCACCATGCATATATAATGTCCTGCAGCTTCAGGACAAACTCATCAGCAGTCTGTAAAGATGGACATCTTTATGGGTCTTCACAACCTCATCCTGAAAGGTTACCTGCAACATTTTAATGAAATCTAACTGACCAGTTATGAGGCACACACTCTCTTGTCTTCACTGTCATGATCCAAAGAATTGCTCCCCATTCTGACTCTTATTCATGGGTATAGAGTGCACACCTACAAAGAAACCTTATTATTAGGACAGGAAGTATGAGCTGCTGTATAGCAGCCTTTTATTCACCAAAATACAGACTTTAATATTTATCTGGTGTCTGTCCCTTAACTTCTGCTTTCAAAACTCTAAAACCTGATACTACTTTTAATTTCCTATAGCTGGATAATTTCCAAAGAAGATCTATGATTCTTTCTGTGTTTAACTACTTACTTGGAAGGTGGAAATGTTCATGTGCTAAGTGGTGAAACTTATGTACTATGCAATGCATTCATTTTGTGATGTATGCTTTGCAACCTGCTTGTTCCTTCCCCTGTGCTGTGTCTGCAGATCGAATCCCCCTGGCAGGTTCAGATTTATGGGGGGTAAAAAGAGAACTTCATCTTCCTCACCCTCAGCTCTTGATTCACACCTTCCCTTCATGACATCCACAGCACACATTTTCCCAGAGTTATGCTGAAGATTATTGCTGAGTCCCTGTGCCTCATTTCAAAGGCAGACAGAGAGGGAGAAGTTTGAGCACTCTGGTATTTTGGGTCTGATCCCCACTTCTAGCTCCCCTTCTTTGTGCAGACCCACCACGTGGAGGGGGCATAGAGACATGTTTTTGTTTCAGTTGACATCTGGGAGACATCTGCTCCAACTTAAGGTGCTCCTAATTTGTACTATTCCTTAGCAACCAGAAACAATCCCCAGTCCTCTCCTAAAACTCAGCTTAACTTTCGAAGTAAACTTTTTTTTTTTTTGGGTGGCCTGTGTGGAATCCATTTGCTGAAAATTACAGTGATCTAAGACTCAGATTAGATTGATTTTGGAAAAGGTAGTGCACATCTTCTCCCAGGTTGATGTTAATGCTTTTTTACATATTTTTGTGGAAACCAATTGAACTAAATAATCTGTCTCAGGCCTATCCCTTACGTTCCCCAGCTGGTCAGTTTTCCAGGGTGGATTTTACACCTGACTTTTGTGCTGAACTCAGTGGGAAGCGTTCCATCAGCCTGTGCTAGCAAAAGGACAGTGACAGACAGTTGTAGGGTAATACTGTGTCAAATTGGCACAGACATTTCTGGATGAACCTGTCGCCTTTTCAAGCAGAAACTGAAAGTTCAAGGCAGCTCTGGAGGCTCAAGTTGTTTTGTGGCACTGGAGTGGGTAGACCCGAAAGCATAGAAGCTCCTTGGAGCAGGACCATGTCTGTTTTGTTTAGTATTGTTTCAAGCTTCACATTCTATAAGTGAATAAAAATAACAGTGATGCTACAGTGCATTAGTGTCTGTGTGGGGAGCCCTGAGCTGGCTGCATTATGTGTGTCAGTGCAGAGAGTGGAGAAACTCCTCTCTAAGGACCTGTGGACAACAAAGATTGTTCAGCAGTGGTGTGACAGGGGTGTGCAGGATTGATTCTTACAGTGCTGTTTACACTTTACTAGCAGAGAGAGCAGATCAAAATGGCTTTAGACAGGAATTTCTAAGCAAATCTGGGACCTCACGTGTTTATCGCTTTGCCTGTTTTGCAAAAGTATCTTTCAGTTTCTTCAGTCCATATTTAAATAGAAAGAGTAAGAAGTTCTTATGGTATAAGCATGCATGCATGCATTCAAAATAGCAAGAAATAAGAGGGTCAAATGCATTGACTGTAAAAAAAATTGCTACAAAACTATGGAATATTGAAAACTACAGAGATTCAAATAACATGTAATAATAAAAGGAGTTGCTGTATATTTTATGGGTATTTTTAGTGAATTATGGGTATACTGCCTTACTATCCAAACATTTAGATTTAGCTGTCCTGCCTTTTCAACTTTTCATCTCCTTCTATGCATACATACAAACATAAAAGATAGTCCCTGTTGAATGTTGATGATGGGATTATCAGCACCATTCGCCTTTCACTCCTCCTTCTCACAAGTCAGTGATGATGATGGAGGGGTTTGTTTGCTACTTAAAGAATGGTATATGTGGGAACAACTTTGGAAAAGGTCTCTGGATCTGACATCTATGTGTTGGTGTCGACTTTGTTAGCTCATTTCAGCAGTGCTTCTAAGCTGCTGATTGCCAGGAGCTGGGACAATTCACAGAGGAGAGACTCACTCAGTCCTTTCTGCTGTGGCTTTTATATTTTTTTTCACCAGGCAGCTACTGTCAGATGTTGGAGACAGGATGTTAAGTTAAACGAAATTCTGGTCTGACCCCATAGGGCAGTTCTTCCAGTTTTATTTAGAGCCACATCTCAGCAGTGGAAGAGTCTGCAGCCTGATCCATTACCCAGTTAAAAGAACATGTTGCAACTCACTTAAAAGCAAATGCAGTCTTAAATTACACATACAGAAACTAAAAGTAGCCTCAGCTTAAATTAAAGGGTATGCTTTCCCAGAGGGGCAGCCAGCTCTGGTCTCCCAGAATGAGTCTTTTCCTGTGTGGGAGACTCTTTTTTAAGGCCGTTATCTACTTGTGCCAAAATGCTTCCTGATTCAGAGGCTGTGTTAATGCAGGCGAAAAGGGAAAGGTGAAGCATTACACACTGCTATTACCCACTATTTAAATAAATATTCTTTTTTTGGACCTATGGAGGTTTGTGGTTTTTCTTCTTATTGTTGCTTTTTTCTTTTTTTCTTTTTTCCTTTTTTTTTTTCTTTTTAAATACTGAGCAGGCTTTTGGCAGAAGGATAATAAGGACTCCAGAAGGAATTCAACATGATGCTTTTTTATCACGCTGCCAGGGTTTCATAGGAAAGATAGGGCTGTGGAAAACATTTTCGGTTGTGGGTTCACAATAACACCTATCATCTGCTTGCATGTGGGACTCCAGTGAGGAGCTACACAAACACTTTGTGCCAGCCAGACAAAGTGGAGGTAACTTAAATGGCAGATTACTGCATCTGTAAGAAAATGCTTAGGTAGGAGTCAGCCACCTGGACTAACAATTATTTTTGTAACAGATACTCTAAGCAGAAGAGGCTTTTTAGGTCATTTGCAAAGTCTTGGAAGACAGGGGAGGAGAGGAGAGATGGGGCAAGAGTTAGGTGAAAGTTGGACAACATTTTCAAGATCAGAGGTCTGAATTCAAAAGCCTGCACTTGGAGAGGTATTAGGCACCTTTGTTGGATCTGTTCCTAAAACTGCAAGACAATAACTAGAAAGGCTTTGATGTGAGGAAGCCAACCTCAGATACAGAAGTGTCTCTCAGGGTTAACAAGCCTGTGCAGGTCTAAATTAGCAATAATATGACCCAGAGGAGAATGCATAGTACAGATCTGCCTGTTTTACTTTTCCTGCCCCCTCCCTTCTAAAAGTTAATAGCAGATTTTGCTTCATTTTTCTATACACTAACTTCAGAGCCTCATTTGTTGTTCAGTTCTCACTTCATCTCTTGGGTGTATTTTGTTTCTGTTGTTCCATTGTGCTGGCTAAATAATGCACGAAGACTAATAAATTCAAATATAATTTCTGATTGGTTTAGCATCAGTTTAACTATCTAGAATAATTAAGTGTTATTGGATACTTTATATGATGAGTCCGTGATGTTTAGACTAGAAAATAATAAAATGCACTCAATTGATTAAGCTCTTTGTAGGAGTCTAAGAATTAGCATACTGTCTAATGGCAAATAATTTATAATTACCAAGGAGAGCTGATAAAAGGGTTCAGTGCTATTGACTGCCTGACTTGATAACCTTGATCAGCAAACTTCATTAAAAGAAAAAAGTCCTAGCTTTTATATAACTCTGTAAAAGACATGAGATTACTTTAACACTTTGTCTCTTGAATGGGATGCTGCTGTTTTGACAGACAGTCCCAAAGTGCTGCCTTTGGAGACCACACATGCTCCAGATTGAGGGGCATGTTGCTAGGCTGACTGGCAACACATTCCCAAGTGGAAGCTTTCCCTGCAAGTGAAATCTCTGTTTTGAAACTAAGTAGTACAGGATATGTATAAAGCAACTTACTGCAAGTAAGATTTTGGCCTGCACTTCATTAACTGTACTTGTCAGAGTAGGAAGATGAGTTCTGCAGTGGTATTTGCTATGCTCTGTAGACTGTAGTTGGAGACACAGTCTGGTTTCTTTCACACATTTCTCTGAAGTGACAGTTGTTTGAGCCAAATTTAAGGTTAGAGATAACTTGTAGAAATGTAGGGATGAGTAGATCACAGCTTTTGGGGTACACCTGTGGACACTTGATCTTTTCTAAATGAGAGAAAGGTGCATAAACATGACTTTCATGGAGAGGGAAAGGTACTGCATGGAAACTGAAAGACACTGATGTGCCAGGAAGGTTGAGAGCTCTGCCATTTAAATGTCTCTTTTCCCCATTCCCATGGTTTGGTTGTGGCTGGTTGTGGCTGGCAAGTTCTCATTCAGTTTAGAATTGCTCCCATCTCTGACTGACAACAATAAAACAAACTTCAGGTGGTTCTCTTGTTCTGATGTTGTGGGTCTGGGCACACCAGCCTTCTGCTTTGGCCCACACCCTCTCTAGTGAGCAGAGAGATCTAGTTAAGTGTTTCACAAATGAGCGAAGTAAAAAGAACCTATGGCTGTCTCCGGTGCATAGTGGACTTGCCACAGACACAAATTTGTCATTTCAAGTCAAAATACAACAAACTTAAATGTTTTTATGCAAAGCCCTTGGTCTGCAGAACAGGATAAAGATGATGAAGGAGGGCAAGTCCTTGGTGGGTTGAGGCCTGTTATAAATGCATATTTTTAAAACAATTATTTATTTATTTTAAATTGGCATGACTAAATATCATTGCTTTGGAAGGCAGAAAAACTTGGATTGTTACCCTCTGTTGCCGAAATTTTAAGATATTCAAAATGGACCCTTTGAATGTGTCATCCCTTCTGCCCTTGGTCTGACAGCAGAACAATTGGTTTGAATTCTTTCCTCTAACCATGCTCTCTTCAATCATCAACTCCAAGATTCTTGCAGTCAGGTCAAAGAGATGGAGCTTTGCAGAATAGCTTTTATGGTTTTGAAGACACTTCTTAGGAGCACCGTGCTCAGGTGACATTTATATCTGGGCACTCAAAACACACCGATAGGAATGGGAATTGCAGTCACTCTACGCACAGAAATGGCTGTTTTCCCCATATTTTGACTGTGTTTGTGAGATGTCACTTTAAAAAGGCTGAAGCTATGACGACGGGCTGTCTATCAAACTAGTGCAGCAAATCATGTAGCAACAAAACTGCTTTTCTAAGAAACAGAACAATTCTAATTTTCAGAAATAGATTTATACTGGTTTTAACCCTGGAGTGCAGTAGTTTGAATGTATTTTATGTGTTGCAAGGTGTTAGTCTGAAGGAGTGAGCAGAGGCTGGTTGTGTTTCATCCAAAGATGATAAAATTTTTCATGTTTCTGCTAAATAAAAAAATCCTTCAAAGAACACATGTTAAACTCACATTTTTACAAATGAGAAATTTAAAGTAAATTTGGAATTTGAAACTTTCAAACTTGAATGTTTCAAATCTCCTTAAACCTTTGAGTTTTACATTTGTCTAACCGTAGTGCAGTATAAGTCTAATTTATATAGTAAAATAATTCAGCACATATATAGTAAATCTTGAAAATATCTTCAAAGTTATGGTGACTAGCTTGTCATAATATAGAAAAGTCTATGACAATAACACATACACATAGTATACTACTAATATTAATGGTAAAAACTAACTGTTTTGGTTGGATTCAAATATCTAAACTCATGTTGTCTGACTGAGTTTCAAACAGAGAGAAGGTAGGAGTTGACATGAAGGAGCTATAATATTTAATAATCAAGATTGTTCCTGTTGTTGGAATGACTACCTTGATTTTATTTGCTCTTGCCGTTTACTCGAAGAATATCTCACTAAAGGTCACTCTGTGGATAGCTTCCAAATATTTGGCATTTGCAATTGGTTCTGTTCTCATTGGTCATATCAGCGATATTTTGTGTTCTGTTTCCCAGACAAAATGAACTAACATATTTTGTCTGAGATCCTTGGGATGAAAATTCTCCTGAGCTAGTCATGCTAGGCTCCCTTTTTGCACAGATATAGGCAGTTCCAGAATATGAAACATGACCTCTTAAACAGATATCTAACAGATCTGGTAATGCACCTCTGACAGAGTTTGCTTTCCTCCTTTGTCTGCAAAGGGATCACAGAGTGACTAGCTTGGATGCTGATGTCCACATTGTGAAGTCTGAAGCCAGGTGAGAGAAGTACCACTCTGGATGGGTACAAATTTGATTAAATTCATAGTAGAGAGCGCTGTAAAAATATTCTGCCAGAAACTTTATTGTTCTTATAAGCTGGACATGGTAGAAATGTGAACAACTCTCTAGTGAAGAGTGATAGCCTAATACTCAGCAGGACTGAGTTCAAGTAAAGTAGATTTCATCTCTGACCTCGGGCAGGTCATTTGAAGTCAGTTTCCCTGAAAGGAAGAAGTGCTTAACAGAGCTTCTCCATCTCACAAGAACTTTGCTGTGATTAATACAATGGAGCCTGGGAGCAAGAATTCAAATGCCTGAAATACACTGTGTGTGCCATCTCAGAATGGAAGAAAAGTGATCCAATCTTTGGAAATGTTATCACCAACTGTTGCCTCTCCCTTAAGATGGAAACCTCTCTGGATCACCATGACCTTTCAAAGATGTTCAAGACTGGCCTCATGATGGCACTGGTCAGCTCCCCGAGCATTTGTGGGTGCCTCCCATCAGCTTCCAGGGACATGTGTATGCCATTTGTCTAAGTGCTCCATATCTTCTTCACAAAGAAGAAGTTCTCCTTTCTCTGGATCTTACTCCTGGCCTCCAGTGTGTGGGATACCTGATCCAAGCAGTTAAAAGAGATGCAGAAGTCATGGTGAACTTGACCCTCTTCGTGGCTTTTTGCAAAGATCCACATTCCCATTCAGCAGCAGGTTCACATTTTTCCTAATATTCCTTTTGCTGCTGTTGTACCTGTATCAGCTTTTCTTGTTGCTCTTCATGTAATTTGTCAGACTGAGATCCCTGTGGTCTTTGGCTTTCATAATCTCATCTCTGCACTCTTGCACAGTGTCTTTATTCTTCATGGGTTGCCTGACCCCTGTTTTCCCTCCCTTGCACAGTTCCTCGTTGTGTTGGGTTTTTGTCAGGAGCAGCTTGTTCATCCCAGCAGGCCTCCTATCACCTTTAGTCCGCAGGGCAGAATGAGCTATTCTAGATATTGGAGGACGTAGCCCTTGAAAATCAATTGGGTCTCCTGGGCCCCTCTTCTCTCTGGGACTATTTACTTGGGATGCTTCCAAGCAGGTCCATGAACCAAATCCTTCCTCCTGAAGTCCATGCTTGTGACCCTGCCTTTTGCCTTGTTTCCTTCCATTAGTATTCTGAACTCTAACCTGTTTCATTTTATGAACTTGTGATGTTGGGGTACATCATTCTTTTTCATTTTTTAAATACAAATTAAGCTGGTGCGTATTTTCTAATCTGTGACTGACCTCTACCTCCATTTCCCATTGCTCAGTTGGGACTGCACATGGATTTGCCCTGCAATAACATTGGTTCTACAGGATCAAGCGACTTGGAATAAATCTGACCTGAGGTGAGAATCAGTCTCCTCAGTCCCTGTAGCAGAACTAACACTGACTTCTATTACATAGTCTTCTGAAGGATTCTCTGATTTTTTTTTTGTGCCTGGAATGCCTTTATTTTATTAAAATAATGAAATAATACATCTTTACCAACTCCTCAATGCCCTTTATATTAACAAAGCATGCATTATTTCATCTCTGTCTAATTAATACCCTTTTTAATAGGTATCTCACTTCATGTTAGGTTCCTGTATTCTTAAGAATTTTTACTAATTTAATTGAGAGCAGTCTCAAATTAATTGTATAATTAATCTTGTCAAATTAGGTAACATTCATACAGCACCTTATTAAAGAAACTTGAATATTTTAAATTACCATGCAATTAGGCATTAATAAAGAAGTTCTTCCTCTATATTGTTCTGCTTTATATCACAAAGAAGGTAATTGCAATATAAATTGCAATATAAAAGCTAAGTTCTATAGTACATTAATAATTAGATACACATTATTCCCCACTAAAGCTTTTTCTCTTATTAATTCAATTGTAGAATGGATAAGCCTTTTATAAAACACGAATAATACACCCCCCAAAATACTAGCAATGAACTATTGTACTGATGCCTGAACAACAGGATGGCTAGAACCCAAGCTGTTGCTTGAGTGAAGTGTCAGAGAAGCAGGTTTCTGAGAAACCTAGTTCTGTGCTGCAAGCAGCTTAAAGACTTTTGTGGCTGTGGAGAGCTTCATTTGCATCTCATGTTTGGGAATAAGTGTGTGTCTCAATTTCTTGGCTGAAAGGGAGGAGGTGGGCTCCCTGACATGCTCCTATGGATTACAGAGAACAGCAGCCTCCTTGCAGAGCCTGAAAGAGGTGTCCCAGACACCCCTGGAGGTGACCATAAGACTGATGTGCAGGACCGGGGAATTGGAGGTGGCGGCTGTGATGTGGGAGAGAAGGGTGGGCAGGCTGAGGAGAGGGGA
Organism: Irena cyanogastra; assembly: GCA_013397155.1. Taxonomy (NCBI): domain Eukaryota; kingdom Metazoa; phylum Chordata; class Aves; order Passeriformes; family Irenidae; genus Irena; species Irena cyanogastra. Next base: position 237,278 of record VWZV01019593.1, read on the forward strand.
ATGGATAATGAGAAGTGCTATCAATTTTTAATGAGTATATGGAAATTGTACTCAAGGTCAGAAAGCCCAAATACTATATTATATCTGTGGGTGCCAAAGAGATTTTCATTTATGTAATATATTGGTCTAGTATTTTAAATCCTTAATCTTAGTGCCTGTAGTTGTGTATACTAAGAGTGCCCATTAGATTAAATATTTGAGGCCCAAGAAATCATCCACACATGAATGCTGAATTAGTAAAACAGCATTTCACATGGGGACATATGCTTGGGTACAATGTGTGGGATACAATAAATTGCAGTGTCAGCCTTATATGTTGAATAGTCTGTTCTGACAATTTCAAAGTTACTACTGAGAAGGAAAGCCATGATCCAGCAGTGTGAAATCTGCTGTCAGGGAGCAGCAAACATTACTTACCTCTTACAGGTGCATCACATGGGAGTTTACAAAGTTGTCTTTGTGAACACACTCTACCATGGGGCAGTGTATTACCTGTCCTGGGCAGATGACCATGCAAGGCAAGGATAGGAAGTGCAGTTTCTTCCCCCTCCTTCTTCTTTCAGCCTTCTCCTCCCTCTTCTTCAAGTAAATTCACCCCTGGATTACCTGGAAATGCACCAAGCCGCTGTCTTTGGTATACATTTGAAAAAACTGTCATACCCTGCTCTAGCTCCCTCAAGCAGAGCTTTATGAATAACATCTCAACTGCTTTTTTTCTTTATTTACACAATTGAACAGGAGAAATGTATTTTAAAATAAAACAGAACATTGTGTATATGACATTTAAAGTAAAGGGGGGAGAGGGAAGCAGGGAGAAGATGTTGAACTGAAACATTACATTAAGCTGACACTAAGTGTTCCCATTTGCTATTTGAGGCCAGACCTTTCTCATTGTCTTTGTATTTAGCTCTCTTTTTCCACAGGAAAAAAAACCCCCTATTTCAGAACAGAAATCCATGTTTGTTTTGAAATCTTACCAAAAAAGTCGTCCTTCATTTTTCTTGGCTGAGACTAATCACCAAATGTGATCAGCATTTGCAAATAGGACTTATCCCTGTCTTCTGTCCAAATCTGCTGTCGCTTCTTCTTGCTCTCTCTGTCACTATCTTTTGTTTTAATTGTCTTCTTTTCTTTTTTTTTCCTCTTTAATGATTAAGCTGGAATTGAGCATTTTCTGCCTAGCTCTGCCCTTAGGTTCCCATTATCCCTACAGCCAGCTACTAGACTGGTTAGATTAGCTGATCTATGGAATAGGGATCCATGCTGACACTTCATGTTTGTTTTGCAACAATAGGATGTTTATAGAATGCAATATCAAAGAAACCTTTTCCTGCTCACTCCCTTTTGAGGACAGAACTTCCCAGAGTTGTTTTTGGGTCATAGAGACTGTAATAAAACACCTAGTTGGTGCAGACAATGTGTAATAGTCCAAAAGACCATTAAAACCTAAGAGGGTAGGCAAATCTGCAAGATGCAAGGCTGGGAAAGCCTGCAAGTTTTTTTTTTCCAAAGAAGTGTGTTAGATAAGATGAGCTGCTGCCGAACACTGATAAAACCTACAAGAATTCCAGGACTTCATAGCTCAGCAGGCAGTTTGCTGCCAGCCTGAGGAGTGAGTGGCATGAGGAGATGGCTTCTGAAGACAAGTGGGAGAAAAAAAGAGAGCTTAGCACAACATGTTGACAGAGATAACTACAAAGTTTTAAGCACAAATACTGATTTTTCACCATAATAGCAAAAATATCGCACACTGTGAAAATCTTATGTGCTACACATCCATGTAGCTGTTACTTGAGTGAGTAATTGCTGTGGGAGTGACACTGCCATTACCTGATAAGTCTTGGGCACTCAAACACTGAGCAGGAGCTATGTGGTCACTGCAGAATGCAATGCTGAGAAGGTATCATGTTGGACTTCATCCATCACTTTCAGCCTGAACATAATCTAAAGGCAGCAAACCTTGTATTTTTACAAGCATACGAGCCCTTTGCAACTCTATTTGCCCCCTTAAAGGAGTGTGAGATGTAATGCTTGTCTGTTGCTAGTGATATTTTTCTTTGTAATTCAGTATGATTTGAATCAGATGGAGTTCATTTCTTGCTGCATTTTTGCAGAGCTGTCATCTTGATTTGTTTGTGGGTTGTTGTTTCGGGGTTTATTTTTGCCGTGTATAATGATATCTGAATAACCCTTGTGCATTCCTTCTCCCCCACATAATCTGTAATATTGGCTATTCTGCACTGCACTATTTCTCTTGGAGGTTTGACTTCAGTCCTGTCAGACACGCTGCTCAACCTGTCACTGCCCTCCTGCTGGCAAGACTGACAACACCAGACTCATCACATCTTACCCTCCAAAGAGGAGGGGAGGCAGAAAATGTCCCAGAAATGTACTTCTTCTGTTGCTTTTATTAAAATCAATCTTGCTCACCTGCAGGGTTTCTCTTTATTATTTTAAACATTTTTTCCCTCACAGTCATTCCACATTATCGTTCAATGTTAATAAAGCTGATTGCTTGCAGTGAGGAGGAAAAAAAATGCTTTTTATCAGGTGTGTATTAGCAGAACATGCTGAGCCCAATTGCTGCCTCTTGCAGCTAGTCATTTGTTTCTTATGGCTCCTCTCCCTCCTCCCCAACATCTCACCTTTAAAGTAAATGGATTTTGGGAAGAGAAACCTGAATGCAGATGCCAAGCCCCGGAGTTGTACTGCAGTCAATTGCATCACAGAGTGTGCTTGTTTCCTTAGGGCCCAGAGCTGACCCATTTCTAGGCTGGGACTTGGACATGGGCTTGTCTTGAATCCTTCAAGTCTTTGTGCCGTTGGCCACAGAATCCAGCCTCATAAATTGGTAGTGTCAGGATCAGTTCTGAAGTGCAGGAAAATACAGAGTAAACAGGACAAGTTTATATAAATTTTCAGACTTCCTTCAGTTTTTTCTTGGAAGCAAGATTTTTCATGGAGTGTTTTGTAATACAAGAAAAGCCCTCCACTGAAAACAGCCCCTAAATTCATAATTTCTTTAAGACATTGATCTAGAGCAAACCTCATAGTCATGTTCAAGTAATTAGCTTAAATGTTATCCAGTTTTGTGATATACACAGCAAAAAATATTTGTTTTAGGTCAGCCTGGTTCTGAAACAGTCAGAGACTGTGGTATTTAGGGAGGAATTGAAGTGATGCTGAGTAGAGCTTTCAGATTAGAGATGAGAGCAAAAAACTGAGCCTTGAGAGAGAACCTACTTATTTGTGCTACACTTAGATTCCTCCCCAGAGGCAATTCCAGCACCTGTCAGAAAAGGAAAGGTTGCTTAGCCTCCACCCTTTCACGAGACTCAAGAAAGTGTGATGAAATTCTGTTGTGAGTATCAGCAAGCACAGCACAGTGAGCTTTTTTGACAAGCAAGTAGGAGAGATGAAGTAGCTAGTTGTATGATGGGAAATGTGTGCTTGGATGGATAAGATTATTATGGCATCGATGGATGGGCTGGGAGAAACAACATTTGCAAATTATTTTGAGGTGAACTGGTGAAGGCTTCACATGCCAAGTGTTTTGGAGAACAGAAGGCTGATGTGAGTTTGGCTTTTTTCGTAAGTACAGGACCTCTGGACTGATTTTTCCTCTTTTGAGTGAAAGTGAACCTTATATGTCCAAAATATGTCCCAACTTCTAATTTGTCATATATGCTTCCAGAAGGAACTTTGGCTTGCTCAGTTTTCCCACTAGAGATCTTGAAGTGGTCCAGTCCTATAGCTGCTGTTGAGCACACACTCTCAGCTCTCTGCCGCTATTCTGAACCATGGCCATTTTCTGAGGAAGTAGCATTTCTGCTCTCCCCAGCATCAGAAATCATTCTTTTAAAAAGAAAATGAGTCAGCGCATACATTCTGCAGTCATATAGAGCAACTGCCCTGCCACAGTCAAGTGGCCATCTCAAATTTGGTCTTTTCCTTCCCTCTCTTTCTCACTGTTACAGTTCCTCATGACTCCAGCAACAGGACAGCCCTGGCTGCTCTTCCAGGCCCTCCCAAGAACACCTCTGCAGGGAACACACCTGTGGAAATGGTACAAGAAGGTCCAGCATGCAGCTTTCCTCCTGGCTGTTGCTGTAAATGAGAGCTGGAAGGGGAGAATGGGGGTTTGGTCCTTTTTCAGATATTGTCATTTTCCCAAGAGACTCAGCAGCAGCGTAGATTCTGCTCACTATGGGTATGATCCTGTTCAATGTAGCACAAATGGAATACACTGGCCATACTGAGCCCATATGGCAGCTCAGACAAAGCTTGTATACATGAAGGATACAAGGTCACTGAAGATATCTATAGTTCAGTAGGGACTTCAGAATGAATATTTCCCTTAAAGCAATTCTGTCTTTGTAAATCTGCTTTCAGTTTCTTTCAATGTGTGTCTGTAGAAACCGGTCTGGAGGATTGTCTAAACCAAAGATTTGAGGTGCAATAACATTTATTTACTCTCATTTCATTTCCTCATTTGGTGGCAAAGGAAAGCAACTTTGAACCATTGTCATGGCAATAACTGCTTCCATAAGATTTTGGAGCTGTCTGCTCAGAATAGCATTAAACCAACACAGCAATAACATAGGGTGCAATATGTCATATTAAATTTGAGTTAGCCCACTAAGCTTTCATCTTGGTACTCTTAACAATTTGCTGTCCTTCAGAAATGGTCCTAGTTGATGGAAGCTCCCTGAGACTGGCATGCACGTTCTAGGATTTCTCCCACACTGCAGGACAGGAGATAGTCCAGTGAAGCAGAAAACATAATTTGCTTTGCTTAAAACCACCTGCTCCCAGCTGATTATGCTTTTTTTTCCTGTGAAGATTTTATTTGAGGAGAGAGAGATATGAAGAAGGCAGGAGGGGGAGAATGAAAGGCAAACATCTGACATTTCAGAGAACCTGAACATTAAAGACAACAGTGATCTTCCTATGCATGCAAGACTTTACAGAACCATCAGTGTTTCTCACTACGCCACTACCAATTAAGGGCGGAGCTGTAAGCTCTGTGCTTTGCAGTGCTATGCAGAGAGTAGGAGAATATCACCTGGGTAGTTGCTGCAAGCAAATGTAGTTACTGGAAAAGATCTAAAGGGACAGTATTAAATAGTTGGGGTTTGATACCTGGATTATTTATACTGGGGTCGCCCTGGTTAGGATAAAAACGTCTTCCATTTTAAAGGTCAGGAAATGCCATCCAGCCTTAAATCAGCCCTGTTATCCTAGATAGAATATGCACATACTAGGATACCAGCTGATTACTTGACCTTGCAGTATTTCTGCTGTGAGCACAGGAAGCACTCAGAGAGCAAACAAATAAACTGATGGATGATGAGGCAGGGTGAAAGGAAAGAAGGAACATCCCCTCAAGGAATTTCACAGATTTGTCATGTAATATTAGATAGCAAGGTTAGTCCAAAACTCCAGAAGTCTCAATGCCACATGATTGAGCCCTTGTAATTTTTCTTTTCAACAGTTAAGAATTTAGGAATGGGAGACTTTTGTTTTTGTTTTGTTTTGGTTTTTTAATTTCTGCCTTGATTCTAGAGAGCACCAACTACTGAAAGCAATCCTCTGGAGAAAAAATATTGATTTCCCCCCTGTTCTTCAGTCTGTTTGAACTCTACAACTTCCCTAATTCCCCCAGGGAGCAATTCTCTTCCCTACAGAGCTACACTCAGTTTCAAAATTGACTTGAAAACAAGAAAACAAAAATCTGCCTTTCTTTTTCTTGTGTTCTAAAAGTTCTGACAAGGGCCTTTCTCCAGAGAGCCATCTTCTTCAATCTCTTTGAGTTTACTGTCACCTGCTAGCATTTTGTTCTGCCTTAAGCAGACAGTAAGCTAGCTACGCTGTTTTCTTTTTGTGACTTCCTCCACCCGCTGGCAGCGTCCCACCAAATGCACTTGAATCTAGTCTTCAGCTTGATCCCTCTTGACTGCCCTGAAACCAGAACATTCATATTATTTCATGGATGGGTCTCTGTAATTGCCTCCATTTTTCTCTGCCTTTTCTCTCTTTTCTTCTTTCAGTTTGTTCTGCATCTAGGAAAGATTAGAGGCCATGATTGTGTGTAGGGCAACACACAGGAGCTTTCTCTAGTGAGATACCGACTATTAATCTGTAGTAGGAATCTCTTAGTTCTACTGGAATTCTGTATTAAATTACCTGGATACTTAATTAGACAGACTTAATTTGATTTTAGATATCCACATGACTCATGCAATTATTATCAGCTTCTTGCAACTTGCCTCTGCCTATGGTATACCCTGTCTGATGAGGATAGTGACACATGCACAGAGGCAAAAAAAGTCTGTCATTCTAAGCACCATGTCAATGCTGTTTCATGGAATATTTTAAGATCCTCAGGCAAGCAGGCATTTCCCTGAAATCAAGAGCATTATCAAAATACTGTCTCATTTCCTCAGCTGTTATAGCTATACACTAGCCAAGTTTCCTCACCAGGCCTGGGGCCAGAATGGTGTTTGGAGCATGTACCTGAGTATGAGGTCCTGTGTGTAGCAAACCTTTATGAGGTCAGAGACCTCTGTTCAGCTGCCACAGGCTTGAAAGCTGGTTTGCTTCCATCTCCGTCTGCAGTCATTCACTTTCCTGTGCTCCAGCTTCACAGGCACCCAGATAAATGGCTTGCTCCTTCTACAGCACATTGTGAATGAAAGACCCAACAGAAAAGTTTCAAAAGAAATGTTTCTAGTCAGCAGAAAATATATACAAATCTGGATCAAGAACATACATGCTTTTCACTTCTCTCTCATGACATGTTTTTTTTTCTGGTGCAATTATGTATTTTCATGATTGTGGTTAATCATGACTTTCCCTCTGGAACATGGCATATGTTGCATCGTTTCCAGTCAGATTTTTGCCCATTGTCAGATGGATATTCAGTTTCTAAAAAGCTGGTGTTCTTCTTGCTGTTAACCCTGTTTGCTTGCTTTGTCAAAAATCCTACTCTGAGAGTACTCTTGTATAAAAAATTTTCTTCTTTCCCAGGGATGACCTGAGCAGAGCTGTTTCCTTTCCAGGCAAACATCAGCCTTTGTACAAACATGTCACAAGGACTGACAGTAGGCATTTGGTAAATTTGAAAAAGGTCACAAATAGTAAGACACAAGTTATTCTATTACAACAGTGTTTTGCACAGAAATGTTCAAACTGAAGCAGGTTCCAGCTGTAGAAATAATGGAGGAAGCTCTCCAGAGAACTCATGTGGTCAATGATTTCTTGGGCTCCTTCTGACAAGGATCTGAGTCATCTCTCTCTTTATTAGCTCTGTTTCTAAACCTGAATGACACCATGTCACTGAATAACCTCTGAGCCCATGTCCCACGCTGTCTTTGAAGCTGTTGTTAAAGATAGCTATCTACTAATAACTGTTTAATGGAAAAAAAGTCCAATCACTCTCTCATGTTTTCTGTCTGAGGAGTCTTTAATGTCCTCCTCAGAGAGAAAACATTCACCAGTTCCCAACTTTGTATTTAAAAAATGTTTACATGAGACATGTCATGAAGCTAGGCATTCTCAGCTGAAGAGCTCTTAGTACCTGTTTAACTTGTAGCTGGCTTAGTCATATACTATTTTAAGATTTTTCTGCCTTGGAAAATCTCATTTCAGTATTAAAATATTAGTGGCACTGCAATGTTATTTCCACAGTGCCCTGCTTAGCTCCAGGTCACTTATATTTTGTCAATCAGTCCTGCAGTGTTAGTTATTTATCTATCACTTAATAACCATGCTGCAGAGAATAATTTATCTGGCATAGCATGGTAATTTGTACTATAATTTCACCCCCGCTGCTGCAGACTTGCATTCCGTTACAGTAATGATTGAGGAAAATTAAGATTCCTAGGTCACACTTTGGGCTCTATGTTTTCTGCCTTTCATAATTTCATTTCACTTCATCATCTTTGATTGAAGAAAGGGTTCATCTAGAAATGTGAGAAGTAGCTAAAATAACTGCGTTTTTCAGCCCACTAGGACACAGTTCATGAAGATAAAGGGAAGGGGACTGTGCAGTCTCAAAATTGGCTCAAGAGACTCATATATCACTGAAGCTGAATCCACTGTAAAGACTCTGCAGACAAGCTCAGACTACCTTTTTTGTTTCTCTTTTCTTGTCAAAATGTAAAGAAAACCTATATGTAACATATGCACCCCTTTTTTCCAAGGTCTAGCCAATATCAGTTCCACTCAGGTACAGAATCCAACTTTATCAGATACTCATCTGCTCTAATTTTGGAGTAATTTATCACAATTAAGTGTGAGACTAGACAAGGTCAAAAATATAAAGAAAGTAAACTGAAAGAGAAGGTAAAAATTGTTACTCATAGAATTGGTTTTATTTATTCTCTTTTACAGAGCATAATAAACATACATTATTTTTTAAAGCCACAAATTTTATTCTGATAATTAGATGGTGCAGCATTTTGTGGTCCTCTATTCTCTATCTCAGGTATTCACTTTCAGGCAGAGGAAAAGATGTGGACTGTAATATGCATTGGGCAATGGATTTTATCTGCTGCTGTCTATTAAGTACTATCACTTTTTTTCTGGTTTTTTCTGTGGAACAAAGAAACTTTCATGTTCATATTGTCTTCAGATGTTGCGTCCTTCAAGAAAGGTAATAAAGATGGTAATTTTTTGACATGAGAAAAATTAATTGATGCCTGCTAAAAGGAGTATCTAGGCAGATTTCTAAGTGCTAAGGCAATATAAACAGCAACAAAATCAGCAATATCAGTATTATGGAGATTAGTTTCCATGTGAACCTCCCTGTGAGAGATTCAGTGGATTTGCCACAGATCTACTTCTGCATCCCTAACATTTATTTATATATTTTAAGCGGTGTATAACAAACCTAAATTATCTTAAAGTGGAGAACTTTTACGGAAATGGCAGAGCAGCCAGTAAATGTCATCTCCTTGTTCAGAATTGCCACCAAGTTTCTCCTTTTTCTGTCTTTGTTTGCTTGTTTGGGTTTTTTTGAGTAGAATGTTCCTATGTTTTTAGTTTTGTTTACTTCTGCTTTTCTTCTGTATTGCAAGACAACCTAGAATGAAAAGGCTATTCTCAGCATCAATCAATTCTTTCAGAATTGTGCTTTATCTTCATAGCACACTAAGCTTGGCTAATGGGTACTTCAACTTGGCACCTCAATTTTAATTCTCAGAGTTACCTACACAGGACTAGGGAGTTCAGCTTGGACCTGTATCTCTTTTGTTCAATAATAAGGAATGTGAGAGGTAGATATCTGCTAGTAAATACAAATGTGAGCATGCAATCTGAATGATGATTTAGTTATTTTCAAGTAATAAATAACATTGTGCTGGTATTCCCGTTGACTAATTTTTCATTATCCCAAACTCAGATAGTCTATCTAGAAAGTCTTGAGCACATACTGGTAAGTGGTCTACACAATAAATGAATCAATGAAAATTATTAGGTAGAAGATGGACCCAGGAGGAACTGCTGCATGGATACCAATACATAGAATTTCTTAGAAATTAGTTAACGCCATGGTATTTTTTACTTGTAGTTTATGTTTCACCTGAACTGTTAGTGAATGGCGAAGTACTAATGGATAATGACAGCATCTGGAAATAACCAGGGCAGCAAGAATTCACTATTGCTGTTTTGCCATCTTTGGAAATGCTGATGAAATACAAACATCAAATTATCAGTCTGATGAGAATCAGGATCAACAGTTTTGATTGTGGTGTGGTTCCCCTTCTTTCTTTATTTTTCAGAAGTATTTTCCTTGCTGAATTCTTGAACATGACTTTGAGGCTAATTTATTTGAAAACTTTAGTACTCAGTATAGTCTCTCACTCCCTGTTTCTGTTGCCACCTTTCAAGGGCAACTCCTCCCTCCACCTTCCTGGTCTTATTTTGCAGGTGTTCCTTTCATTTCCAGCTCATACTCTAGAAGGTGGCTATCCAACTTTGGCATGACTTTGAGTTATTGCGCTCCAGCTCTGCTTTGGCAGGGAATCAAGCCTTACAAGTCTGTGTCTAAACTTCATGTCTTTTTGTATATTTAGCCTCTCCAGGTGGTGGGTGATAAGCATCCACCCTTCCCCTTCTGCTAATCTCTAAAGAAAATGCAGGCAAGTCTTCCTAATGGTATTTTAAAAACAATGAAGACAAAATAAATAAATAAACGGTCCATTACTGGGGGAAAAAAGTTGCCTGCATTATTATAGAGTGTGGATTAAGGTGTCATAAAACATGTTATTTGGCATCTCTTCCTCTCATTGCCTGTGCTGGACTTGGGTGCAGATAGGATCAAAAGTTTATGAGAATTTCCTTCGACTGCTTTTAGAGAGAGCGGCTGGAGACAAACAAAATGGCCCTAGAAAACTTTTGGAAGTGCTTATCATTTACAAGATTTAGTAAGGTGGGCAGAAGGACAGGTGGAGCAGTTTGTGCATTGAAATTTAGTTTTCAGAGCTCACCTTCATGTGGTAAGAGGAAAATCTCCATCCTATTTCAGGTCCAGCCAAATGGTGTGCTTTGGAAAGCCAGGAATTTGCACCCTACTCCTGGCTATCTGTCAAGAAGTACAAGGTTTCAGGCATTACACTCAAACTTTAAGTCTGCTAAAAATCTTGTATGTAGCCACACAACTTTTTAAGTTCTTTTCTGAAATTTGAAAGCAGGTTATGCCCTCCATGTAAATATAGCCCAAAATAGATACTGGCATGCTGCAAGATTTTAAATGCAGAAACATTTTAGATACCAAGGCAGATATAAAAACGAAATCTCTGTATCTGCCTTGTACTAGCTTTACACTGATGTAGCAGCAGATTTTAATCTTACAGACACATCCATCAATATATTGCAATGATATGGAAACTAGTCATAATGGAACAAATTTACACAGCTGACCAAGTCCTTGGAGTACAGTAAATACTGGAAGGGTTGTTCTCTTTATACTAACACTAATTCCCACTCTCAGGTGAAGAAAGATTGCTCTGCATTTCTATAGTACCACATAAAGATTATGGGCACAGAGCCTAGAAGATAATTTAGATACCAGGGCAACTGATAGGAGGGAAGTCAAGAACTCCTCTGGCTTTTTTTTTTTCTTTTTCATTTTTTTAAAGTCTTAAATTGCTTTCTGGTAGTGCAGAAGAATCTTAAATCTCATATGACGTCTCCATCCTTCTCACTCTGCAAGCCAGATGAGACAGTGAAGTGAGCAATCTTTTGTCACTGGCCAGAGGTCATCACAGCTGAGCCTGGAAGGAGAACACTTCCACAGTGTCAACTCACTGGCAAAACTGAGAAAAGTACTTGGCAGCTTGTTTCTGTCTGGGTAAAGGCCACTTTCAAGTTGTTTCCCAGCTGCTGGCTTTCAGTCATCCCTATGCCACTGGTGTTCTTTCACTCATTCAGGTTCTCTGTCCAGGCCTTTATCAGGAGTTTCTCTTGTCCTCCTCATCCGTCTTTGGCTGTCCTGCCAGATTCCCATAACAGAAAGGAAGGTTTCTTCAGCAGTGATTTGCCCATTTGTCAGTGCTTTGCAAAAAAATGTGTTTCCTCCCACCCCCTTCACCTCACACAAATGTTTGCACCCTCTTTTGGTTTGAGAAAACTTTTCAGGCTTGTCGTCTTTCACTCGTGTCTATATATACCCATCAACATTTGCAAAAGAAAATATTGGGACTTGGCATCAGTTTTCCTCTTTGTCTCTAGTATAGTTTTAACACTGTCCTTTATGAATTCAGCTAAAAAACTGATATGGTTTGGACTTGATTTCCAGTGTCTGTAAATTGCTCTGCATCATCTTGGGAATGACTATCATATAAACAGCTATAAAGCCAGTGATTCAGAGGCTCAGAAAAGGAACATTTCCAGAATGGATGGAGAAAGGTAAAGTAATGGACTTCCTGTTTTTCAGTGTCCTGCCTTTAAAGGAAGTCACACATGCTGGTCTGGCTCTGAATGGCTCACCTGAAAACCAGTCGTTGATATCTTTGCTCTCTAAGCAGCATTTGCTTGCCTTTGTAACTACTGTTCTGACTTTGAAATCTGCAGTTTATGTTATCGTCTGGATACATAATTTGTAGTAAATTATTTTTACATCTGCTTGCAAAATCTAATGCTTTTAAAAGATTATTCCTCTCTGAACTCAATTGGTTATTTAGATCATTTGAAAGGTTATGTCACTAGCTGGTTTCTTATTCATCAGTTACCTTTACAGACATAGATTTTTGCAATGCCTTGTGTCTAATCTGAGCACACAGTGACATTCCCAACTGTACTCAAGGATGGAAAGCTCTTTGTCACACCACTAAATTATCCCACTTAAGCAAAAGTTGCAGGATAAAGTGTGTATTTTGCTGCAGTGATAGCTGCTCCTGCTGCCTGCAACCCCACCATCCCTTCTGGAGCAGCCAGCAGGAACTTTGCCTGCTGTCTCGTGGATTAACAGCAAAGAAGGATTTCACTTCTGATAAACAGCCTAAAGAAACACTGTAATATTAGCAGGAGATACTAACTGCAGTCTTAGATTTTTATATATCAGACTGCGTGGTTTGCCTGGCTAAAATTCCATGGTGTCCTGTTTACCAGGTCCTGCAGCAAATCTCTGAGAACTGAATGGAGGAAAGAGTCCTGTCCAGTCAGAGTCCTTCAAAGATGCAGCCTACTTATTTCACCAGAAATAAGCTTTTTAGAGGAAATGGTCCTCTCTTCGTGTTTATTTACATTCCAGTGGAAGGAACATAGCAGTACAGACCAAATTAATCAGGATCTATGACTCTTGCACCATTCTAACAACTTTTGGTATCAGTGAAGAAGATCCATGTTTTGTGCCCATTTAAAGAGCTGCTGTGTGTATGTGCATACGTGTGTGAGTGTGTGTATGCATTTAGAAGGATGCTTTACTAAATGAATTGGATCTCCTAGAGAGACACCTGGGGATACTCTGTAGTTGCCTCCCACTGGTATGCCCAGTTACATCCATATTTATAAACAACTTTATCCTCGGAACAGGAGCTGTTAAATCGCTATCCCTGAGGCTGCTCTGGCTGTGGGAGATAAACCTAAGTGTATCTATGTATTTTTATGTCTAAGGATTGTAAGCCTGCATAGAGAGTTAAAAAGGGCAAAAGTTCAAAGCAGGATGTGATTGAACGGACGGATGGTAGGAAACAGAATCAGATGAGAGTACAGCACCTTGCGTGGAAGGAAGTCTGCTCATTAGCAATGCAGAGATGCTCTAGCCAAGAGCCAAGCGAGTGTCTCTAAGGAGCAACATTTGAGAAGTCTTCAGGCACAGGATGCCTGTGAATAGCAGGAAGATGACTGAGGGACCACAAAACAACTCTGGAAGCTTTGAGTTGTTTCAAAGGATTGCATTTTCCTCTACATGGATGTGTTAATTTGACTTGAGTAGGGAGTAATGCAGCTTATAAAGTAAAATTGAGGTTTTCCATCTGCCTTTGTTTTTACACAATGTCCATCTTGTATTGTCTTAAAATCTTGATGTTTAGCTGATTTATTTTTAATTTTCCATTTGGCTCGAATGTGTCCTGCAGATTCAGTATTCCATGGAAGAACATTGGTTTTTGTTGGAGGACGTTGTTCATTCCCATCATGATACAAGAATATTATATCCCTTTCTGTTGCTTAACGTTGCTGTGGGTTTATTTCAGTTCCTTTATATTTGTGTTTCCTCTCTTGCACAGCTACCATGCTTATGGAAGGCATTTGCTAGATGGTTTTGGAGACTGAAAGCTGCCTGTGAGTTCAATGGCATGCGAGTTCAATGGCATGTGAGTTCAATGGCCAGAAGCCAAATGCAAACACTGAGATACATTTATATGGTTTAGATGGAATATTTGAATACTCCAGAAAATTCTTTTGTTTGGTTTTCTTGCCTCATTTTTTTGTATATTTCTGGCTGCAGTGACAGCTCAAGGTAGTCAATGTTTAACACATAGAGCAAGATCTGCCCAATTCTACAGATGGTCATGCAAAGTGATCCAGAGATAGGCATTGTTTGTAAAAAGCTGTTTACAGCACCGGCTTTGAAGTCCAGTGACAACTGCCTCGATGCTACTTTCACCCCAGTCTTTACCAGTAAGCTCGGCCTTCAGGATCCCAGGCCCAAGACCAGTAGGAAAATCTGGAGCAAAGAAGACTGACCCACTTGGCAGATAAAGAGCAGGTTAGGGAGCATGTAAACAAACTGAACATGCAATGTAGAAGTCCTTAGGGGTTGCACTCCCAAGTCCTCCTATATTTGCCAGCTTCCTGAAAACTGGAGGAGAGTGAATGCCACTCCTTTGCTCATGAAAGGCAAGATTCTGGGCAAGTACAGGCTGGTCAGCCTTGTCCTGATTTCTGACAAGGTTGTGGGGCGACTAATCTTGAGAACCATTTCCAGGCGTGTACAGGACAAGGAAGTGATCAGGAGTGGGCACCACAGAATGATGAACGGAAAGTCATGCTTAGCCAGCCCTGATAGTCTGCTACAAAGCCTGAGGGAGACAAGTCACTGATGGTGCATCCCAGGGATTGGTTTTGGGGTCAGTACCATTTAACATCTTCAGTAATGATGTGGTCGATAGCACAGAGTACAGCCTCAGTTAGTTTGCTGATGATATAAAACTGACAGGAGTTATTGGCACAGTGGATGGCTCTGCTGCCATTCAGAGGTATCTCAACGGGCTGGAGAAAAGAGAAGCACAGAGAGATCTCACGAAGTTTTACAAAGGCAAGTGCAAAATCCTGCTGGGGAGGAATCATCCCGTGCAGCACTTCAGGCTGGAGACTGACTGTCTGAGAAGCAGATTTGCAGAGAAGGACCTGGGAGTTCTGGTGTACAGCAAGCTGTCCATGAACCAGAGTGAACTCTTCTGATAAAAAAGGCCAGTGGTATCCTAGAGTGTGTTAGGAAAAGCACTGCCATCAGTTTGAGAGGGGTGATTCTTTCCCTCTATGCAGCCCCAGATTTGGAGCCCTTGGTCCCCTTCAGATGGATCTGTAGTCTGAAGTTCTCAGATCTTATTGGTAGAGTGACAGTTGTATTGGCTCCAGCTTGGCCACAGGATGTGTTTTATGGCGAGAAAAGTTCAATCTTCATGCCTGTTCATACAGGACCTCTACTCTGAGCCCAGCCTCAGAAGGCATCTGCCTACACCTTAATACTAGAATAGCTTTTGGTGGCACAAGATTTCTGATCTTCATAAGAAGGAGTCTTATAAATCAGCCTGATGAAGTGCTGATTAGATGATGAAGATTAGTAATGAAATAGCATTTGTGCAAGAAAACCCCTCCTATAACCTAGAGTGATTTATGAAATGTTTGTTCTCCTTCTTAATATGATCCCTACGTTATGGTCCTTCTCTCGAATGCATGAGGAAAACCTAATGTCTGATTTGCTGTAAGGCAAGTAAGTGAAATCCATTTTTCTAAAACAAAGAGATGCTTGCAGGACATAAGAACTGAAGCATACAAAAAGTGAAGAATAAACTTAAGAGCATTGCAGACCTATTTTGTACAGACAGTAGATGTGTCCTGCTTCATTTTTCCATTTTAAAGATCATACAGAAAAGCTTGTTCTTTTTAAAAAAATATTTATTTTAAACCATGGAGAAATGGGTATAATAGCAACATGCCTGCAGGATGAAGACCCACATTATCTTACTCTTTACCATAAACCCATAGAGCAGTACAGGCCAAACACAGGTCAATACTTTGTGACCTCCTTGAGTTGGCAGGGGCTGTAAGGGGTAAAGAGTAGTTGTCCGACTTCATGTAACTGGCTGAAATAGCATGTGTAAACTTAATACTTACTGTAGGGCAATGACCATTTATTTTGGATTCATGTTACTGTTAGAGTTCTATTCAGACCAAGAAAGGACCTGTAGTGCCAGTGCTGTGGTATGAGAAAAAAAAAATTTAGCTATTGAAAGAGAGAATCGTGAGATGATTTAAGAAATCAAAACCACTCAGGGCAAAGTAGACAGCTGACTCAAACTGAGAGAAGTCTGAGAGGGTTTATAGGGCCAACTCATCTCTGAAACAATTCCTTTCCCTTTAGTAGAACTACAGCAGGTATAAATTTGATGTTTGTGGGTCACCATGTTACAAAAGAGGGATCTTCCAAGTCTCAAAATAAAGTATTCTTCATTTTGGAACTGTTGCTTACACAGAACAGGAACTGGACATGTAGTCTGATGACTGGCTCATCTGGAATGTATGCTATAAACTGTGAAAGCTGTTATTGGAAGTAATGAGAGTAGGGTTTTTTTAAAACTGATTTCCCTGAAAAGAAACCCTATAGAAACACTCTGAGTGTATTGTCTCAAAGGACATTGTTTCCTTTTAAATCTATTAACTATCCTTTTAATCTATTAACTATCTGATAACTTTTAAATGTATTGACTACTTTCAAACAAATTTAGCAAGTAACTTAATGTGAACAAGTGAGCTTATTTCTACAAATTTTATGAAAATTGAAAGAGTCTCTTCTTACTACCTTTATCTGTCGAAAGACCAGCAATCTGACCTTTTATTAGAATAACAGACAATCTGAACAAGAAGAGATTTAATTTATTATTTTTTTCACTTCTCGTCTCTTCTCTTTTTTCACAAGGTAGGTCCCTATGAAAACATTGAATTACTCTTAACTATCTGTGGGCACGTACTCTGCTCTTAATTAAAAGTCACACATAACCTTGTGTTAATAACAACTGGGCATATGTTCATGTTGATGCTCATCTCTGGTACGTTTTGCCACCTTGAGCAATCCTTGCCCAAATGGGTACAAGGCTGAGCTATGTGAGAATGGAAAATTTTATCTGCTGTCTAGTTATATGTGTATCTTCCAGTCTGTAGAACATGTCATTAAGCATTATACAAACGCCTAATGTGTTTATAGGCTAAAGAGGAAGGAAGAGAAATTGAGGTGTTGGAGCAGGCAGAAAGGCAGCGATGAGAACCAAAACACAAGTCCTGATCTCCCATCTGAACTGTATCTTTTAGTCCTACAAGACACATTTTCTTAGCTCTAGGGTATTGCTCTTGAGAAACAGATGATGTCAGAAGTATATCTGTAAAGAGACGATCTTTCCTTTCTTTTTCACCGCCCCTGTTGTTGAAATAATTTCCTGTCTTAGCTGGTTAACCTTTCCTACTCATTTCTATTTTCATGTAATTTCTTATTATAGTTGCAAGTTAATCACAAATCTATTGAGAGACTTCTCTTTAATCTAGCAGCCTTCATTTGCTTTCTGTGTCATTTAAAACTGTTGTGCTACGGTTAAGAGTGTCCAATTACATTCACTGCAGGAGAAAAAAACAGGTGATCAGCAGCCAACGATTTCAGCTGAAGATATCATCAAATGGAAAAACAAATTATGTGCCTAAAAATAAAATTAAGGATTCACATGCCAGATTTGCTTGCACTCAGGGACACAGAATGACTGGTCAGATAACTGTTAACCTTTTCTCCCCAGATAAGAAAAAAAAAAAAGGTGATCAGCTCTAAACCAGAGAACAAGTATAGGTATCCTTGTAGAGTATCTATGAATGATATATTTTAGGGCATCTACCACTCCAGTTTCTTAAATCTCATTGTGCACTTGCTGTCGCATAAAAAAACACCAGAGATTCCTCTGACTCAATAAATAGATTAATATACTAATTAATTACAAAATTATTGATGCCCCACACACGCTCTTCTATATGGTCTAGGGGAGAAACTGATGAAAACAGGGATATAGCACACACCGATTAGTAAGTTATGCCCACATTTGCTTGCTTTCTTTCTTCCTCCTTCCATCCCTCATTTTCTTTCTTCCTCCCACTCTCCCTTCCTTGTTTCCTTCCTTCCTTCCTCTCTCCCTCCTTGCCTCCCTCCCTCCCTCCCTTTCTCCCTTCCCTCCCTTTCTCTTGCACTCCCTCTCCTTATAGGGATCTACTAAGTAATACTTTGAAATAAATCTGAATTCTGTCATCCAGCAGTGAAAGGGTCCATATGTTGATCAGTGATCTGGAAGCTCCTCAGTTAGGAAAAACCTATTTCCTGGACGGTCATGGTTTCAAGTGCAGACTTGGACACACAATGTTTACTGATGCTTTCCTACATTTCTAAACCACCCAGAGAGTGGTAAACACCAGTTCCAGCACACACATTTTTGCTGCACCCAGGCACTGCCTTACATAAAGCATCTGTCTCAGATCCTTCCAATAACCACACCATGAATGATCTCAAGGTTCCTCTTTCCTGAGGAGGTCAATAGATTATTAAAGCACTAGGCAACTAAAACAAGCAATTCTACAAGTAGAGAGAAAACAAATAAAAGTCTCTGTCTAGTTAACCAAATAATTAAATTTCTCCTAGTAAAACCAGAGTAGATATCCCATTCAAAAATTCTGGATAGAATGGATTTTACAGAAGATAAGCTATTTAGAGCTGTATTTCAGAAATCATTAATCTGTTGAACTCTCCAAAAAATCCAGCAACCACATACTTCTCAGGATAATTCCATGTTCTCCAACAGGTAAAACCAGGCAGAAATGTGAACCATGTTGTCAAATATCAGTCCTTATAACTTTGTACTTCAAATGTAAATCTAATAATTTTTCAGGCACCAAATTGATTAAAATTGTAAACTACAATTTAGGGCTTGAAATTCAGCACATAATAGAGCCTAAGCTCTGTTTCATTGCCTAAGCTACCATGGCATCTTCCAAAATCATAAAAAGGAAACAAGCCCAGCAATATAACTGAGCCTTTAAAGTGGAAATCTGTCCTCAATTCTAAAGTAATAAAAGGTCAATCTGTTTCAGGTCTTTGTGGCTTAAAATTCTCCTGGACAAACAGAAGATAAGTTGCTGGCCTGTGCACGTATGTGCTTGTGTTTCTTTCTTTAACATGGCCATACCCCAGTTCTCAGCTTTCAGCACATAAATCAGTGTTTGCCAGCACTTATATGAAGGTGTAAATAAAGGGGGCTTGATGACTCACTGCACAATGGCAACGACTGTAGTATTTCACAGGCAGGACCACAGCTGCTCCCCATCTACCCTTGAATTGGCTCAATATATCCTGTCCTGGTGGATGTTATTGACTTGCCTCATTTGTCTGTCCTAATAGGCTCTCTTTGGAGCAGGAAATGGGGGAACCAAGACCAGCCATTTTGAAATTGCCTTTTCAAGATTCGAAGGTGAGTGTTCTAAATGCTCATTCATTGCAAGTCCCTCTAAGTTATCCATCAGGCAGTGTATGCACCTCCCAGTTTTGTAGCCTGCCAGTGACCTGCACAGGAGCAGGCAGTAGCATGGGCAAGCCCTCTTCCATAAACACAGTAGGGTGCTGCAGGCTGCAGAAAAGTGAATGGGACTGGGAAGATGGAGGGGAGGCTCCAGGAAGTGTTTCCCTGTTGTTGTGATACCTGGCTTTAGGGGACAGTGGCAACCCTTGAACAGCTGGTTTCCTGTACTTGTTGAGGTGCTTTGTGTGTGTATATATATATATATATATCACACATACACATATTGCAGCCTACTGAAGCCTTGTTAATGGTAAACAAATAGGAGATAAATCCAAATGTGCAAGAACCCTGACCATTTTCACATCATCTGATTTCATGAAGCAAAGACGATTTGTTTATCTATCTTTTATAATCTCTCATTAGCAGAGAGTGAAATAGGAGGAAGGTAAAATTACAGGCTTTTCAAGATAATGTATAGGATGTTGTTGTGTAGAACTGTTTCTTACATCTTTCTGCACAGAAGAAAGCATGGTTCTGTATAAGGAAACTGTGCTTGGTTATCCCAAATTGCTGGAGCACTATATTCTGAGCATTTTGCTTCTCTCCTGAAGTAGAAGTTAAATCAGACTAATCTGTACCCAGTTGTACTAATGCATCCTGATAGTGAAGCATTTGCTTCTGGCCCTAGATTACTGTTTTCATCACCCAGATACTTGCTCCTTTCCTGTATATGCTCACATGTATAATTAAGGTCTTTTTAACATTTGTGCATTTTCAATGCCTGGATATTCTTAACATTAAGATTGGCTCTTCATTGATCCCTACAAGCTGGAGCCAAACAATTCATGATAAGACTCCCGTGACTCCTGCCTAGCCTAATAAATATGGGCTATGAGGCAATGCAATCTGCTGAAACACTGAAGCACATTTTAAACAGTCGTCATGGTGTAAATATTCCTGAGTAGAAGTCCATGGTAATCTAATACAATACTGTGATCTGCAATATGGTAATTACAACTGTGACTTGACTCATTAATTTTGGTAACAGTTGTTAAGCAGCTCATTAGGTGGGTATCGAACAGCAGACGTCAATCTGGGGAGCCTCTCAAAACCTTCCAATATTTTTCTTTTCACAGAAAGCAGCATAGCAAAGGAAAGAGGAGGCTGGACTTCGGGACTTCTGAGCTCTTAAATTCTGGGTACTTTGTGATCTTGACAAACACTGTGCTTGCTCTGTGAGCCAGAATTAGGCAAAGATATGGCAGTGTAATACATTCCAACTCCTGGGCTTGAAAAATTCCCCTTGGTTGCTCAAATTATTTTTATTTCAGCAGACCCTCCAGTTTCTACTGACAAACAGTGGGGATAACAGCATGCATCCCTTTATGGGATTGCACAGAACTGGTCTGTGCTTTCACTTTCTCATTTCATATCACACTTAGTGTTCTAAAAGAACAATTTTTGGTGCTTATTTTTATGAATTCAGCTAAAGTACATCAGCTGGAAATAAACAAGCATTAGTTCTTCATGTTTCTGTATGCTGGTTATGGTGTACAAGATCACAAAATTCACAAACATGAAAATTAAGCTGTCAATGGCAAGCACATAAGGTATAACATTCTTGAACATATGCTTTAATCTCCTTGCTTCTGCATATTTCATCAATTTGCTGTTGGGCACTTAAAGAAATGGTGTGACAACATCCAAGACCGACCAAAAATGGACAGTGCTGGCTAGATAGCTACTCTGCACAGGGGTAATTAGATTTGACTTCAAATATTTAGCTTTTCCTTGAGCAGATTACTCAAGGGAATTTGGATAGACTATCCTGAAGCTGACTGACTACAAATAGCAATGCCAATACACAGATGCAAGTCAACATTCAGCCGCATTGTCCATGGATTTGCACATAGTTTAATCTTTGAGCTTAATGAAGCCTGAAAGTTGTCGAACTTGTCTTTTCCTCCCTTCTACAAGACCTATCCAGCCAGGCACAAAAGTGCCAAAATCATTATCAAACTCTACAGTGTAGAAGGAAAATCTGAAGTTATTCAAAAGTTGTCAGTAAAATCTCCGAGTCCAACCCTGTAACGCTTTGGCAGGAATAGAGGCAGAAGCTCAGCATCTGAATTGTGTCTCCTGGCCAGTATATCACAGGTAGCTTTCTGTTGGTGCATTTCCCCTCCTGTCTGCAGCCATGAGTGGTGTCAGTCTCTAGAAAACAAGAACTGTCATGGTGTAGTTTTGTTTCAGAGCAAGGGTGTGCTGTAGCTGGGAGATAGTTTCTCAGTTGTAAAAGCTTAATCTGCTTTCTTATTATTAGTCTTTTTTCCTGTGGTTGTAAAGCTTATGCATTGCTTACTCCACATTGTCAGCTCAAGAGATATCCTGACTCTGACATATAAACACTTCCTTGCTAAGTAAATGGTCATTTTCTGATATGTAGACCAATTAAACCAATGGTGCAATATATCTGCCTTTCAGACATTTAAGTATTTTTATCCCCTGCATGACTGAGTAGATTGGATGGTGCTTTTCATCCACTTTTTCCTTTCCTCTCCTTTAATCATCCTTATTTCATTCTTGATAAACAATGATGCTGAATAACGCCATAGAGGCCATACTACTAGGAGAAGCGCTGCTAGTGGCAGCATTTGAGTGACAAACACTGGTATGTTTATGCCAGACTTAAGTTTAGCTTGGAGATGAGAGATGTAAATTCCTTAATGTGAATCTGTCCAAGATGTGGTCTGCTGAATCTTTGGAAACTGGGCTTAAAAGTATTCAGTGCCTCACTGAGTCACCTGTAGAGTATAGCCACATAGGGTAGTTTTGATGGTTTGGTGTTTTTTTATTTTTCCTGACCTACTTTCTATTATTCAGCCACATAAGGAATAAAACTTTTAACAGCCTTTTCTCTCTCCTGTCCCACTCCCTCTCCTCCACCCCAAATACAATCTGGCTGCTGTTGAATGCAAGCCTTCTCCCTTGGGTCACCTTCAGGCAGGAACATAATTTTTTGTCTCTATCTTGCTAGGTGTCTGTCTATTTTCAAGCCTTACTGGCAAAATTCTCCTCCTCCAGTCTTTAAATTTAATTCTGAAAAATAAATTTTAGTAGGATTCTGGTTATATGAAATATACTGCAGGTTGGTTCCATCTCCCTTAATGTGAGCTATCAAAAATTGATTGTCTATTCCAAGTTAGGTGTCCAGGTTCCTTCTGCAGTCAGTGGAGAGACAAATGATTTAGCTCATCCTAAATAAGTATTAGAGGACAAACTTCAAGATACATATGGACTGGAAAATATTGTGAAGAATTCTATTCCCTCTTAATTGGATAACCAAGACCCCACTACACCTCAAGGTCAGTTTGGATCTGAATTCTGACAGCCCATCTAGTTTCTCAGTCCACAAGCAATCTTGCATTGTGTGAAGGAAGTTTTATTTGATGCCAAACTCAGCTAGCCTTTCTTATGTGGAATAAGCAATTTATTCTTTCCCTAGTTGATATTTTTCATTCATCCCTTAAAAGAGAAGCTGCTGGATTTTGTAAGTGCTCCAACAAACAGTTGTCTAAAGTCCTGTAGGAGTGACACCACAGTTCAAGTGATAGCAGAAAGGCAAGCACTTGATTGATCCTTGGAAGTGTTACTAACACTCACTTCCCTGTCTACCTCTTTCTGCATCACTCACTGTCACATATTTTTAGAGCAGAGCACTTTCACTCCTCCAGCTCCGTTGTGTGCCTTCCCTTTGCTGCATGAGCTGTTTGCCAGAGGTGGGAATTGAAAAGAAAAAATTCTTTGCTAGATCTTCACTTCTTCTTGTTGCCTGCTCCCTCAAAAAAAACCCAAAAAGCTGCACTAAATAAAAGTTTAGCTTTTAGGCAAACATAAAACACCACAAATCTGCAAAACGTTCCTCTGCTCAAAGAGTCAAATTATTTCAAGCCTGGACAAACACCAAGATGTTGACTCCTGTTTGAAGTTGGGCCAGTCTGTCGTGGTCTAGCACTGGTGGCACCTTTGGTCCATGACTGGAGGCTGCTGGGTCGGAGGGTATGAGTTCTGCTGGGAGCTGCTAAATGTTTCATAGCACGAGACAGAAAGGCAGACACAGGGAAGAGGGAGAATGATGCAAGTCCTTAGATGTGTTTGTTTTGCCTCAAATCTCTCATTTAATGTTTGTATTCCTCTCCAATGAGGCGGATAACTGTGCAGTGAGTGAAGGAAACTGCCTAAACATTTTTTACCTCTTTTACTGAAGTCAGTCCCCCAAAGTGTCTTCTATAGCACTTTTTATTTTTGAATTTCATTTTCTCCCATTCTTTATTTCCTAGGAAATTCTTCATGAGATACAGCACTTTTTCTCATCTTCAGATTTGGTTGCACCCCAGAGGCAAATTTGCTAAAAAATATTTCTATCCATCAATAAGTTACTGGAAAAGTTATAAGAAGAAAAAAAAAAGAATAAATTCTGCTTTGAGGAAGCAGATTTTTTTCCTATTCCTTATTTTAAATAGTTCCAAAATACAGGAATTCTAATAAGCTGCTTCTTCATATAAAGAAAAATTGCTATACGCTGTAAAGCAGTTGAATTAGTTCATAAACTGAGTATGCTGTGTGCAGTTACTCAGTTACGACCCACTAGATACAATCAATAATTCTGCCCTATCATTGTACCATAACAATATTGCCTAGGCATAAAGGGCTTGCAAAATCCACATCTATTATGAGCTACTGTTTCAGTTTTTCTATTGCAATTCCTCACAATCTACTTTTTTATGTGTGTCAAGCCTCATCTGTGGGGGAAGAATAATTTAGAAGATCAGTAATGGGATGTGGAACATTTCACCTCCAGGTCACTTGTTTGAATCTAACCCTGAACTAGTAGTGATTGAAAATCATTGCCATCTGATTGCTTTCTTTTGCTGGCCTAATGGATATGAACCGTTGGTCCTAGTCTACAGCATAAAGGACGTGTGTCCACATCCAAAATCTTCCTTTGGATGGCAGTTAGCCCCTTTACACTCCCAGCAGAGAGAGAGCCTGGGTGGAATGAGTGATAGTGAATGAATTGCCTTACCCCCATGACCTGCAGTAACCTTTTCATGTAAGTGAGATACTCTGGTAGAGTTATGGAGAAACTTTTATTGCCTACATGATACTCTGCTGAGAGACAGCAAACCAAGCCTCCAAGTCAGATCATGTGCCACATTTGAGTGCTTAACTTTAGAAAAGAGGTAAAATATTTTGAGTGACTCTCCAGCCTCCACTACCAATCAAGAAAAAAATCCAGCAAAGATTTAAGGAGTCCTGAAAAACATTAGAAAATGTGTGGGGGCAGTGAAGGCAGGTGGAGGAAAGAAAAAGGTAGAGGTGATGATTAAACAGAAAAAAAAATAATAACAGAAACCATTACATTATGAGCCTAAAATTTGTAACTTGACTAATATACCACAAATTGTCCAGCAAAACTGGCCCATTTAGGTTGGGTTTGTAATGATGAATCTCAGCTTCTCTAACTGATGCAATTTCCCTGTGATCCTTCCCTTGGCTTCTCTTCTTTTCTTTGGGATTGGTCTACATGGTTGCCTGTTAGACATTGTTGGTAACTCATTGTCTGTAACCTGCAGAAGAGGTCTGTACTTGCACCAGAGGGGGAACTATTATTTTTAGAAGGCACTGTTTGGGATCTGTGGGAGCTTTCTGGGAATAAACTACCCTCTATACTGCTACCTGAGCTGGCTCAAGGGGCAGATGGGCACGACAATGCAAATAGCCCTGACTATGATGCTGGTGCCTCCTTTTCTCTGTCTCGTTAGGCGTGAGGCACCTCAAGTACAGAAGCCACAAAGCTAAATTTCTCAGTGCTGCCTCAACTCATATCTATTTCTCCATTCATAGGCATTTTTGCTTTCTTGGGACAGGAGATCAATCAGAGAGTGCAAGGAATACTCTTATTATTTTATTCCAAAAGACCAGACAAAACAAAATCAGATTAAATCTGTGAAGCACAAGAGGAGCAGAGGGTTTGTTATTACTCTAACCATAAAGACTGTCTTAATCACAGAGCTCTTCCTAATTCTTCCTCTGATCTGCTTAGGTAAAATCCTTTTTGAATTAGTATGAGTAATGACAAACCTGAAAGCTGAGGCGAGACTTCAAGATTTGGCCCTATATGATTTTGGGCATTTGTTTGTTTGTTTTGTAATGCAGGTCCTCACATTTCAGTACAAAGCAGTGTGCAATACCAATGCAGGAGGAAAAAACAATGAAAAACTAGGACTGTACTGCTGCCCTCCAGGAGCCAGTAAGAATAATGTCTTAGATTATAAGAAAGGGCAGTAGCAATATCACCAGTGCAAAGTACAAGTAACAACTTCTGGCTCCTTTATCACTGACTTTTTTTTTTTTTTTTTTGCCAATTTAAGATCAAGATCTTAGAAAGAATTACATTCTGTCTTAGGAGAAACTGACAGAAACACATTTTCAATTACCAGCGGGTGACAACAGAACAACAAGGTTGGTACTTTTTTAAACAAGGTTATTTCTTGGTTTGCAGAGGTGACTATTTATAAATGACTGAACAAGATTGTCTTACAAATGATCTTATTTTTAAAAAAAGAAATGCCCTCATTTGGGGAATGGAGATATTCAATTTATATCGTATACTCTGTTTTAAAGGGCAAGGGGTCTATGTGCACAGAATAGTTGCAGTAAAAATATTTTGGATTGATCAGTTCTTTAAATAAAATCTGGCTGTGTGATGGGATCTCTTCTGCCAGCTCTTTACATGGACACTGCATCCTGCCAGACTTCAGTGACCCCCATCTGGGTTCAGTTCTGTTTGAACAGGGTCCTAAAAGAGAGTGTGGTATGGTCTGTAAATCACCACCTCTTTGAAGGTAGAACAATGCTTTACTGTGCAACCACAGGAATCAGCAGGGGCATAAACTCGCTTACAGATAACACACATTTGTGTGCTCTCATTAAGGAGAATAAAGAAATTTTGCAGTTTTTCTGTGCACTGAAATGTATGCTTTCAGTGAGCTAAGCGAGGCGGGGAGGAAAGGTAACAGCTCTTGTTTCTATGTGATTATAACGAAGAAAGAAATGTTACTACACTATTCCTGCTTAAATATTTATCTTATTTGAGCTTTGTCAATATAAAAAACCAGAACTGTACAATAAGATGACCTGGAACAACCACCTTTCTGATGGCTAAGCACGGTTCAGCAGTGCTGGAAATGAATACATTACACAGATGCAGGAGTCAGAAAATGATCCAAGCACAAGGCAGCCTCACTCCCACATAACAGGGCACTTTGTGAGGTTGTAAAACAGGTGATGTATAAATTACACCAGCATAACAGCCCTTGGTATGTAAAGGAGTCACATAAACATGGCAGGCAGTGTGGTACCTGGGAGCTGGGAGCTGGATAACAGTAAAGTAGCGAAGAAGAGCCCATAACAGATGGATTCCAATTTGACATATGTTGATACAATCCTAAACCTGGCTGGCATCAATACTGAAGCTGTATCCATTTTATGTTAGGATGATAGCCCTGACAAATGCTAGGCCTTTCTGGTACTGGTTTAGTAAATTTTTACGAATCTGGAAGTGTCATGGTCATGCATGTACGCTCTGAAGTCCCGAATGGAAGGGATGACAGTCCCGTTGAAATCTCTGGGCAATAACAGAAAGTTGGAAGGAATGATCTAATACTGAAGTCTGCCATTGAACACCCAGCCTGGGAGATCAGGTGTGATGAAAGAGTTGGTGTTGATGGAGGACTTTAAATACCCAAGCATCTTTTAGAAAGCTGGTATGGTGACAAACAGCCTGTCAAGTAGTTCCTACCCCGCCTTCAAAGAACTTAACAGAAATTCATTGCAGAAAGGCAGCTTGTGTGAGAGCAGTTGTGAAGTGACAGAGGGCACAATTCTTAGGAATAAAAAGGGAGAGAAAGAAGAATAAACCTAAAAGACTACAGAAGAAACATGACCTTGGCAAAAATAACGTAGAAAAAAAAGGGGTCTCCCTGGGGACAATCAGCTTGACATATGTAAAAGATCTAATTCTGAAGAAGAATAAACAGTGCCTCATATTCTGTCTGAATAGGACAATGGGAAATAAATTTAAATTGCATAAAATTTTAAAATCTGTGAAGACAGTTAGACCCTCAAATGGATTGCTTAGGGTAGAGGCGGGATTTCCCTCTTGGGGTAGTTTCCAGGGACAGGATAGATAAAGCATCATGAACAGTTCAAGTACAGCTGGTATTGCATAGGAGTCATGGAGTGGGGAAGGCTTTCCTCATGATGAGATGATTCGGTCTTCTCCTTAGAAGAAAGATGAAATTTGAGATGACTCAAACACTATCCTTCAAGGGAAAGAAAATGTTTTAACATTATAGACTTCTAAAAATCTCCCAACTTCCTCGTTGATCAAGATGAAAATTTTACCTATATAAAATTATGCAAGCCTTAATTTTTCTCTCTGGTTCATTTAACAATTTCAAAAACATCTAATTGGGTTAAATATCTTTCTCACATAAGTAGTTTTTGCCTCAAAGCTTTTTTACACACCTATTTTACACACTATTAGTCATTTTCCAAAGAGCAATTTTTCTTTTCTGCCTTGCTCTTTCTTATACAACAGATATGTTCTAAATTGGTCTAGCACAACAAATTCTGTAGTTGAGCAGCTTGTAAATCGTCACTGTTTTTTCAGCAATGGCGGAACATTTTAAATTTTGGTAAGAAAAAGTGCTTTGCCTCCACTGAATATGAGAAATTAAAAGAAACTGAATTATGGATTGTTGTTAATAGGAATAACAACTAACATTTAACATGCAAATGAATATTATGCACTATAACTAGTCTGGAGAGATTTTCCTTTAAAGCCCCTGGTTTGGACAAAACAAACCTTGCAATTATCAGAAACAAGAAGAATGCTAAATAAAATAAATAACCCCAGAATTTCCCTTCTTTATGTACTGTAATGTCAAATCTCAGAAAGGCTAAAAGATGAAGTTTGCTCCATTGCCTTCCCAGGATTCATTCTACTGCTAAACTATGCTTTCTGCCCAGAAAACCACTTCCCAAATCTCAGATAAAATAGAAATTACCATCAGTGGAAGGAACTCTCAATGAAAAATCCATGACCGTAATACTGCCAGCGGACAAATCTGTGCCAGTTATAATTTTTTTCCCCAGCACGATCTCTTCCAAAATGGCTGAGACGTTGCAATTTTTCTCTGAACTGAAAACTTTCACCTCAGTTTATTTGTATACCTCTGCCCCACAGCCTTTGTGCTTGCTGTTGAGCTTGAGAGGACATGAAACATTTTTCCTGGCATCTGCAATAGACCTGGGATCCCTCTTTAAAGCCAAAATTTTATATTCACAGTAGGAAGACTGGTTCAGATAATCACGGGTCCAAAGGCCTGGACTACTACTTAGGCTGGAAATACCAGAAGATTAGTTTTTTCCAGTGCTGTTTCCCTAATCTTGCTTCTGGACTATGATGGAAAAAGGCACACGAGAAATGCTTTACAGAAAGGCAGAAGAGTCTAGGGGAGAGGATGGGCTTTGCATATTTTAGAAAAGACTTTATCTTAGACTTAGTTTTATAAAATAATGAAAATTATGTCTGAATAAAGTTAGTTGCCTCTTTTTCAGAATGTTGAAAGTCACACAAAATCCATTGCCAGTAACTTGTAGATATTGCCCTGTGGCTAAATATTTCCCATTATACTTATTTAATATATTTTACTATATGGAAGCTAAACATGTGTTTATGATACATTTTTTCGTGAATCAGTTTGCGAGAATGACTTGTGGTGTTTTTGTTGCTGTGTTGCTTGTGTTTTGTTTCCTTTTTTTTTTTCGGCTGAGGGAAGGTAGGAAGGTAGGAAAGGGCTTGTTTCTGTGGAGAAAGCAGACTAAACCAGAATAGCCATATTGGCTACATTTCAATTAGAAGACACTGTACATTATTTACATGTTGTGATGGGTTGGCCTTGGTCATCTGCCAGCCACCCACTCAGCGACTTTCCTGCTCTCTCTCATCAAGAAGATGGAGGACAAAATTATGAAAAGTCTCCTGGCTTGAGATAAAGACAGGTAATTTATCAATTACCATCAGAGGCAAAATGGAGTTGACCTGCAGAAAGCATCACTACATGTCCACTGGGTGTAGGTGGCCAGGTGTTGATGATGGGGAACTGAATCTAGCACAGTGTAGCCCTGAAAACCCTCCCCATGCTCCCTCTGCCTTCCCACTTCCAACACCTGGCTAGCCTCATCCAACACACACGCACTGTCCCCTAGCAGAGACACCGGCAGTGTCCTTACACTGAAGGTCCTCGAGCCCAAATTATGTTCTATGGACTTGATGGTTTTTGAGCTCACAGCCAAGGAGTGGCAAAACTACCTTTGGTCAGCATGATCCCGTGTTATTTAATTCATTCTATCGGAGTGTCTGAGATTTTCTTCCTGTTTTTTAAAATATTTAATCTGCCACTGAAATATGCATGAAAATATAATGGTGAGATGTAACAAATGAGCAATGACAAAAGATCAGTTAATGCAAACACTGGACAGGCATAGAAGATAGGGGAGATACAGAGGAATGACCAGGCTAGCAGGTTGCATATGGCCATGAAAAATGGAAATATACCATTTAAGTGCAATTAAGGCTTCTTCTCATGCTGTTTCTTTAGACATCACTTCATGCGATTTCTTTCAGCAGCTCAACTGACTTAAATACCTACTTCAAACTTTCTGTAACTCCAAACCGGCAGTCTGAAGTTTCCACCAGTGCAATGTAGCCACTAAATCAGAGCTTATTTTCTCCAGATGTTGAACATCTGTCATTCTTAATTAAAGGAATGGGAGCTGGCACTGTGGAAAATCATGTGCTTTTAAAGGTGACTTTAGTGGGATGGAAAACTGGAATTTTGCCCTCTCTTCTTCTTCATGATGTGAAAGAAAAGCTAGAAAACTTTCTCCTTTTGAGGTTTTGTTTATTTTATTTAAGCGATGTGCTTAGAAATATCAGGAATATAAAATCAGGTATTTCCTAGTTTTGCTCGGGGACTCTTTGGAGGCTTCATCTCCACATTTATTTGTCCTGAGGTATGGCTGAGCAGAGATCAGTGCTGCACTGTGCACGTGTGATTTGCGCAGCGTTTGGCACAATCTTTATTTGCTCTTAAAAGCTCTGTGGGTTTTAAATCTTAAACAAAGGAGTGTTTTCTCACAAGTTTTTTAGGTAGAGCTGTTGAACTAGTGTGTTTGATTTAAGAAAGGGAAGCAAAATTCCTTCCCCATTTCATCAATGTGGGCAAAAAATATTTTGGCTTGATCTTACATGGTTAACCTGGGAAACATTCAGTATATCATTGTTTATTATTAAAATATGTTTTGTATAAATGTTTTTAGAATTGTGAGCATAACAGACTTTCAAATATTTGGTTTACATTAGTGAACTTCCTCTAAATAGAAGGTGGTACTCAAAAATGGAAAAATTACTTTATTCTTCTTCAGCATCAATAAAGCTAAATATTTTGGACAATATATTTAGATCAGGTAGAGTATTTCAATTAACCAATTTTCATTACTTTTTTGATTTTTTTTTTCTGCCATAACAAGATAGATTCTTCTCCTGGTTTTAAAGTCTTCATAGAAAACCAAACTAAAATTAAACCAAAAACGAACTATTGCAAAAAATATGGATTACAACTCTGAATTCTAGTAACAAAAAATAAAGGCCCCAAACAAAACCTGTGAATTAAAAAATCAGCAAATATTCAGGGCACTTTATGGGACTTGTAACAAAGGAGCAAAAATAGAAACATATTGATTGTGTTTTCATTTGTAGGGTACCTCTGAAAGAAATTTAACTCAATGTTTAAATAGGAATCTGTCCCTTGGAGCTTTTCCCTTCCACTCTCTTGGTACTTCTGGCTACTCTGAAAGACTTAATTGTGGAGATACAAGCTGTCTTTTTCAGCTGAGTCAGAGGCACCCATAAAATCTGAGCAGCTCAAATCAGATGGGGAAAATGTAAACAAGCTCAATCACGCACGGAAGCTTTCTCACAGTGTGCAAATGTAGAATATAATTTGAGAGTTTCAGAAGTGCAAAAACTTGTATTGTTTGCATGGTGAGATCAAGGTTAATAAAAGAGGTGCTGAAGCAGAAAGCTGGCTTCCAGAGACACGAGGAGCAGAGCATGAAGGTTTTTTCACTGAACAAGGATTAATCAAGCATCTTTGACAGTTTAAAAAGACACTTCATGCAAGGAAGTGTTAGTATCTTTTCATCTGTAAGGAAAAGATGATCCACAAAATCACTAAGGCAACTTCCCTGGCCCTGTATGCTCAGCTGCTCTTAATTTCATAGGAAAACAAAAGCATGGCAGAAAAGACAAAACTGACTTTTGTAGATAAATATATGGGCTAGTGTTTTACTTTTGCTCAGGTTTAAGAATGGAGTGGAAGGATCTGCTAGATTATTTTTTTAAACAGTAGCCAGAACCTTTAAACAGATTAGTGCAGCACAGAGTTCATTTTCCAAGCTTGGTCTTTTATCTTACAGACTGGAAGCCTTTGTTAAACTGAATTATTTCATTTTTCTTCTTGCTTTGGACCACATGTAATTGTAATGAGAATGAATCCTTTTAACTGTAGCATTAGAATGGTGTGGTAAAGCTCCAAAACCCAAGGTGCTTTTTGTATGTAGCAAATATGCTTTTTACTAACACTGTCAATACTGATCCTTCATTCCTGTAAGCATATGTTCTGTAGGTTCTTTTTGATCAGCATTTGAGTTGGAAACAATCTGCCTAGATTGTCAGGAGCTCCTTAGACATTGTGAGAGGATATAAAGACCCCTTTATCTCTTACTTCTCCTCAATTTGTTTGGAATCCTTTTATCTCAAAGATGTAGGACAAATGCCTATTTTGTTAAAATAGCTCAGTCTCTATTTTTGTATAACCCATGTTTAAAGAACATTACAGCTTTTCACATATCCTTCCACTTAAAAAAACCAAGCAGGCAGGAAAATATTAGGAGTTGTGGCATTCAGTCTAGTTAGGTGTGACTAAACCTCTAATCGTGAGTTTTAACATGTTGTGTGTAATTTACAGAAAATAAAATTACACTCTGATGGATCTTCTTCACACTGAGGTAAAAAAAAAAAACAACAAAAAACACCGAAAACAAAACCACAGCTTTACTGAGAAAAAATTCAGTGTGACCTGAAAACCGGAGCTTTTTTGATTTTCAAGATAAAAAGTAGATCCGAATAGGGAAATTGGCTCTTCCAAGACCTCTTCTTTGTATGAAAGGGAGTGATATTAGAGGAGTTTTAAGGATTTCACATTCACACAGTTGTGAAGCAGCTGGTTCAAGGTACACCACAGTGAAGCACATTGATCATTAGAGAAATGCAGATTAGAGAAATGCACAGATTTTCAAAGGAAGTATAAAAATGAAAACCTTCTATGTTTAAAAGCCCCAAATCTCCCAACTCTGGGGATATTGAGGCAAGAAGTACCACATAGCAAGTCCTAGGAGACAGAGTGTCTGTCAGGGAGTGATGTTAAGGCTGCTGTAGGATTGGATCCCTTGCTTGCATACTTTTCTAGTGAGCTGTCTTTCACAGCCTGCAATCAGGAACTTCCTCTTGGCTTGCTGGAAGTAACTCTCTTTTCCATTTTTAACCTCGTTTATTTTTAACAAATTAATTCAATACACCTGACAAATTGTCATGCTTTCTAATTTCCCTTGAGTTAACATAAGGCAATGTTGTAGACAAAAGCTTTTACTTTTCAAGACCCAGGCAAACTTGGGGGCCTGCTAGAACGGATTTGAGATCTGGTGATGTCAGCTGTCAGGATGTAGGGGACAAACATGCCCTCTCAGGAGTTCCCTGTGACCATAGAAAGGAGGTCTGAAGTGATGGGAGAACCTGTGGCAACATATTCTTGTGCAGATGGTGTACTTAAACAGAAACACTTAAAAATAATGGTGGCAGCTTGAATTTCCCTTCATCTCTTGTGCCTTTTGGCAAGTCACTGAAGTTGTAAAGGTTTAAGGATGTGTGCTCCCCTTGAGCATGCAGGTTTTCTTGCACAGAGCTCACTGAAAGTCAGGATGTGTTGGTTTTTTCCAGAAGCTGCGAGGTTGTATTCATTTATGGAACAAAACCATAGAGCTGGTATCATTTTCTTCAGTGAAGAAGATCCAAGAAGTTAGTCAGAGATGAGTCTTTTGCATTATTGACAAAGCAGAATTGTGCCTTAGTGGTCCATTCTGAGGCAACTGGCTCTGACATGGTGTCTCCAGTACATCGCAGCTTTCCAGAGGACAGGAAAGCTTCTCTGCAGCGGGCAACACGTGCAATGAGCCAGTGGGGGTGAAAGTTTCATCGCAACTCCCTGATTAGATATTGGTGGACTTAGCTGAGTATGGAGCTTTAGTACAGCTCACACGACTGGTAGAAAACTATTTTTGCACAAGTTGCGTCCTACAAAAACTCAGTATGAATTTTGCTTCAGGAATTGCATTGCATTCTCAGACTAATCATGTAATGTTTCTTGAGAATACTTCTTTTCTCATAGTTTTCTAAACCAACAGGAGACTTGAACAAAAAGCCTTTAATCACTAGCTATGTCTATATAGTTTAAGGGAACCTGTAATATACAGTTTGAAACCACATTATGCAATGTTGTATAAATCAGTGCTGGACACACTTATGAAATTTTAATCTAAAACCAATATTTGCTTAAACAGACTTCATGCTGATATCTTTTTAAGTACTTTTCTTTGCAGGTCTTGTAATACTTAAAAGACAGGGTGAAAAATTCATTTGATTTTGAACAAAATATCATAAGAATGTACCTTTTGTACATGGAAATAAACAATTCTGAGCTATTCTACATAGATGAATGTAATCAGTTGATATCATTAAAAGTCAAGTTATAGTGTTGGAGAGAGAGATACCACATAATTTCATGTCAAGAAATGGTTCCACAAACTGTCCATTATCTACCTATAGGAATGCATTAACATTTTTCAGTTTAACCTGCATAACCTTGATATCAAGCCAGAAACAGTTAATTCCACTTCTCTGCCCTTTTTTATTAAAAAGACAAATGAACACGAACACAGAATACGCTAGTAATTTTACATACCCTCAAAAGGTGCCTTTTTCTCCATAAATGTAGAAATTCTGATCTTAGTACCAATTATTTGTGTACCTATATAGTTTTATCCACTTCAGGGAAGCTTCTTGTGAGCCTTCACTTAATCACATAGAAAATTAGGAGTAATTTTTATTCATTCTGAGGACCACAGCCTTGAGTGTAATACAGGAAATCATTGTCCTTTAGTTTTTTATTAAGAACACAGGTTATATCCACTCTTCTTGATGACAGCATCCAAGGCCAAAGACAGAGAAGTAAAATTGTACAAGTGAAACTGCATCTGTCTTATTTACAGCAGGAATATAACATTTTTTGGTAAGAATATTCTCCCTTTGACCAGGAGACGCTTGAAAGATTTTTCAGTTTCCTGTTCTTTATAATTATTTTAGGGGTGGGTCCTAGCTACCTTTCCTTGCTCCTGAAGGAACTCTGCCTTGATAAAACATGCAAAAATCAGTCTCGAAATTCAAAACCTAAACAGATGAAAATAATCAGGGTATATTGACTTGTGGCGGGTGCTTTCCCAGCTCTGCTCTCACAGCAGACTCCTGATCATCTTGCCAGTGAAGATTTACCCTTCTTGCCCATTTATTCCTCCCCTGGGTGCTGGATTCAATGGAAATTTAAAAAACAAGTCTTCATTAGCAATTCTGCAAGAGCCTTTGATCAGATGTCTCATTTAAGGGAAGAAAGGAAGAGTGGAAGGAGAAGGCCACATGGTTATTTCTCCTTGTTACTGCTGGCTGTTCTCTCCAGCCTTCCTGTTTCCGATGCTGACGTGTCAAAAAGCTCTAGAGATGTCAGTGTTTTTAGAAAGGATACACAGTTTCACTGCTCATATGTGCCTTGATTCTTTAGAAAAGAACGAACTCCGCACTTCTATCTCTACCTAATTTTTTCAGATGTAGTGTGTATGCATTCCTCCTTATCAAAAAGTCTAAATGACTGATAGTTGTTAGTTCCTGCTATGCAAATATCTACTCAATTATTCCGGTTGTGAGGGAATGCACACACGAACATTGGCAGAGAGATGGGTTCCGACAGAGGCAGTGATTCCCTCACCCACCATCTCAGCCTCTGCTGTATGTGATTGGAAGCTCTGGTTTCTGCCACTGGAGGCTCCCAGCAAGAGGCCTCACACAACCATCCTGTAAAACTGTCCCCAGAGGATCTGTTGGCTAGCAGCTGCTAGGAGTGGGGTGTGGAGGGCACTGAGCCCCCCTCAAGCTGCCCAGCAAGGGCTCAAGCACTGCTTGTGCCACAGACCCGTGCTAGATTACCATTACAGCCTATGCAGTGCTAGAGAATGTTCTGGGTTCTTGGAAGAGCTGGGAACAAAGTTGTCTGACATCCGCTGTTGCCTATCTTCTGTCTTCCAGTGCTATGGATTAAAGCAATGAAGTCCAACTAAGGAGGGCAACTTCTGCTTCCAGAACACTGACAAAACATTGGAAAAGAGAAACAAATTGGAATAGTCCATCATTAGCCTGCTTTTCCCCACCTCACCATTTTCCCTCACTTTTCTGCAATGGCCATGGGCTATTCCTTCTGAAATTTCTGTGAGTGGCTTACCAACCTTCTTTTTCCTGTGCATGTTGTAAAAATTCCATCCAGTATTGTGTCTAGCATTGCATACAGACACTTTCCCTTCTCTATTTACCTTGTCCAATTTTGCAACAGTATGTAGTGTGATCTTATTTCTATTCTAGTGTCTCCAATTCAAAAAGCTGCCTGCTCTTTGTTCTAACCTGACAAGTCAGATTTTGTATGCAGACCAACCTGGCTAGAGATTTTCAACCTGACTCTAGCTAACAATGCACAAAAGAGACACGGCTCATGTATTCTTACAATTCCCACAGTGCTCATATAAAATACAAATTACAGACATGACAGATTAACTTTATCCTGTTACATCAATTGGGGATGTAGAAAAACTTTGCCACTAGCCTCATGACTTGTATGTTTGACCCTTTCTCCAACTCAGCAGCTCTGTTTTCCATTTGGATAGTCTCTGCCCTGCAGAGCATATAGTTTACTACACCATTGTGCTGTTCAGTCACAAATATAACCATCTCCAAGTTTACTAATAACCTGCAGTGACTTTGCTTTGGAGGGAGGAGCTTATCTTAGAGCCTCTTGGAAATTACTGCAGACCCAGCAGCCTTCATCTTTACAGGAAGGCAGGAAGTGGGAGAGGTGCCTCAGCATCAAAGTCTGTGACTTACCCCAGGGCTAATGTTTCTCCTGTTTGGGGTCCCCTGCAGCTTCAGTTCCACCACTTTGTAGGAGATGAAGCGAGAAATGCAGACATCCCAAAGACAACAAAGTCTGTAGGGGTCTCCCAGGAGGAGAGGTATAAGAAAAAGCTACTGAGTTGAACATGGAAGGTAATGCTGAACCTACCAGAATAATGAAAATACTAGATACAACACTGCATTGCAATGGCTTTTTGCATTTAGGTAAATGAAAATCTGAAGACATACAAATGCAGACAAGCCTACCATATATACTAAATTAAGTAAATATTATGTATAAATACATGAGTATACATTTGTATTTAGGCAGGTGAAAATAAATTGTGTTATTACTATTATGTACTATGTCTCAAAAAATCCTCCTTTTCTCCTTCATTTGCTAATATAAACACTCACAAAATGTTTTTTGCTGAATGCTTTAATACTATTTGGTAATGCTAAAATTGTAGCTAAGAAAAATAAGAGGGCCCTGGTACTGGCTTTTTAACACCATAACATTGGATTACTACAATGTGTGAATTTTTTTCCCAGAAAACTCAAGCTTCCTCGAAGCAGAACAGCTCTCCTTGTGCTGCTTTTCTCAAGTTATACTTAAAATGACCCATAAGCAGAGTGAGACTGGATGAACATCTCTTTCTTCCACAGCCCTGTGAATTTTTAATGCCTGGCATTAAGGTGAAAATCATCATTTCTCTCTGCCTGCTGGGCGATGGGCCATCAATTAAATTCTCTTTTGTCCATATGTAAAATAGCTAATGGTTGCAGCTTCTTTCCATAATAGAGCCATTAGTAGTAATCTGCCCCTCTCTGCCAACTGATTTACTCAGATAGATGAATTGGCAGTAATGTGCTGTATAAACCTGGCTCTGTAGATGTCCTGAAAGCAGCAAAGCTCTCTCAATTTGATACCTTGGTGCTCTGTATGGCTGTTTGATATGTAACATAATCATATACTATTGTGGTTGTAGGTGAATAGTTTGAATGTGGTTGTGTATTCCAAGATTTTAGTTTACACAAATCTGATTCATCATCTGACATAATGTGCATATGAAATATCTTCAATTTGGTAATGTGAATCTGATTCACATTGATTATATTCAACGCTGGTGTTCAAAGCTCTAAATTTTCTTCACTGTTTGCTAAGCTTACGAATACAGCAGATAAATGTTAGGGAATTTGAAATCCTTTGAATATATGCCCATTTGACTGTGAAACAATATTTTATATTTTATTTAAAAGTTTTCTTCTCTAAAGAATTCTAGCTTTTTCTTGGGAGGTGGGGAATATGGCAGGGGGGACATTGTGTTCCATGGTAATGGTAAAGGGAGAAAGGAAACCAAAGTAGAGACATCTTGTGAACAGTGATAAATGTTTCAGTCATGCACTTAGCCACACCAGTGTGCTGTGGCTGAATAATCAGTATGATAAACCATCATTTTCTTTGTATTTGCTGGTTGACAAGTTTAATAAGCTAAGTAACTTATTTGGTAAAAAATGGCAATGATCCAGGGGAATGTGTTTTTATTTCCCATTTTCCCTTGGTTGAAAGCCAATAATGTATATGCAGCTGTTACGAGATTTATCATTACTTGAACATATAGGAAGACTACAGCAATATGGAAAAACTCTACAATGGTTAGGAAAACTGGAGAGAGCATTTATAAGTGAAATTGCCAAAAGAATCATAGAACCATATCGCAGAATCATAGAATGGTTTTGTTTGGAAGGGACCATAAAGATCATCTAATAACAACTCCTGTGGCATGGTCAGGGACACCTTCCCCTAGCCCAGGTTGCTCAGAGCCCTAGCCAACCTCATCTTGAAGACTTTCAGGGTTGGAACTCCCACAGTTTCTCTGGGCAACCTGTTCCAGTGCTTTACCACCCTCTCAGTAAAGAGCTCCCTCCTAATGTCTAATCTAAACCTACTCAGTTTGAAGATATACCCCCTTGTTCTGTCACAACATGCTATTGTGAAAAGGTTCTGTCTATCTTCTAGGCTTCCTTCAGGTACTGAAAGGTCACAGTTAGGTCACCATGAAGACTTCCCTTCTCCAGTCTGAATCTCAATTCTCTCAGCCTTCCATCACAAGAGAACCATTCCATCCTTCTAAGCACCTTGGTGTCTCTCCTCTATATTCCATCAAGCAGGCCCATGCTCTTCTTATGCTGGAGATTCCAGAGCTGGATGCAGTACTTTATGTGAGGTCTCACAAGACTGGAAAAGAAGGGATCTGCTGCCCACACTTCTATTGAGCAACACAGGATACAGTTGAATTTCAGGGATGCAAATGCATGTGGCTGGCTCATGTCCAGCCTCTCATTCACCAGCACCATCCCCAGCCTGTTTTGGTGTCAGGAGTTGCCCTAATCAGGTGCAGCACCTTGAACATGGTCTTGTTAAACCTCATGAAATTCCCATTCCTCCAGCTTGTTCAAGTCCCTCTACATGGCATCCTGTCTTTCAGTTGTGTCAGCCACAAACTGAATTTGGCATAATCTGCAAATTTGCTGAGGGTCCACTTGATCCCTTCATCTCTGTCACTAATGAAGATATTAAATAATACTGGTCTTAATATGGACCTCTGAGGGACACCACTTGTCACTGATGTCCATTGGGAATCTGAGCCATTGACCATTATCCACTGGGTGTGATCATCCAACCTGCTTCTTATCCATCTAGAAGTCCACCCATCTAATAACTCTCCCTCCAATTCAGAGACAAAGATGCTGGGGGGAAGACTGTGTCAGAAATCCAGATAAATGGCATCCATAGTCCTTCCCTTGTCCACTGATGCAGTCACTTTTAAAAAGGACTTTAAAAAGAGGAGATACGTTTCTTGAACCACTAAACTGTTCAATAATTAAAATATATGATCTATGAAGAGAGCTCTTGTGGCCTGAAAGTAATTCACCTAAAGGCCAGTGTTTACTCCAGGATATAAAGGAAATATTTGAAGCTGCTTCCTTTTTCAATAATATGAGGGAGGAATTTAAAAAATGGGCAGAAGTGATACTGGAGAGATGTTTCAAAAGCTAGTGTCAGCAGCGCCACTCTATTCTCATTTAAGCCTAAAGCAGAATCTTAAGGAGTTGATACCAAAACGAAGTTAGACCAATACTGAATGCTCTTGAAATTTCCATAGTCTTGTATATTTGTGAGCAAGCATATACATTAACATTATGTATGTATACATTGCAATTAATGTATCTGTGTCCAATAAACAGATACACACTTTATTGCTCTCTGCTTGCTTTTCTTGTCTGGCACACTCTCTGCAGATTGTTTCCAACTTGGGTCATTTCTGTCCTCCTGCCAGTTTTCCAGTCCAGTGTGGTCCAAATTAAATAAACTTCTATTGTGCCTTTCCTGATGAATGTCAGATTAATCTTAGCAGAATGTGGGACTTTGCCTGACAAGATGATTACTGCAATATTTAAACAACCCTTAGGGCCTTAATTCACTAACAATTTATGGTTCTCCCTATATGTAAGTGCTGTTTCTGCCTTCTGAATGCCCAGGTGCACCCTGCTGTGCACTGCGTTGTCAACTGGAACTTGGTGACATGCACTCACTCTCTTCTGCTGCACAACAGAGTGCTTTAGGTAAAGTCTGAGAAGGGTTTTAAAGTGCTCCCTCTCCCTGCTCCCCAACCCCAAGAAGAAATCTCATCTGAAAGAAAAAGAGAAAAATGCTGATGGCAGTCAGTGGGAACCAGGTAAGGGAGATCCTCTTTCATTTGCATTTAAGTAGAGCAGCCATGATCTGCACTGTGGTGACTGTCCCCACCAGTCACTCGGATCAAGAGAGGTGCACAGCCTGTGCTCACTTCTGGAGCCAGCTGTGAGTGTGGGCTCAGAAGCTGCTGGGGCCAGCCAAGGAAAATCCTCGCTGGAAATCCCAGTCCACAGTGCAGACACCAGACAAAGTGGCCAGAATAGAATCTGAGAAGTTTAAAAGGAATTTAAGAATGAAGCCAACACTTAATGAGGCTTGGGAAGAAACTTCCCCTAAGGCCCTGTTATTGAATAGCTGCTGGCTGTAGGCTTTTTTTTTGTTCTCTTTTAGAGCAGCTGGTACTGGCCATTGCTGGAGATGGAAAAGCTGACAGGGCTAGACATGCCAATGGCTGTCTCAAGGGTTTATTCTAATAGAGTACAGATTCTTAGCAAAGATGCAGTATGATGAGGACATGTCTACAATGTATGAGTGAAGGAAGTATCCCACCTTCCCTCTCACATTTGTGTCCAGCCTGTGTCACATTTGTATTCCAGGATACAGGGTTATGTTCCACTTGCACAGTGTGCCTTTAACTGTCTGAGGTCTGTAGCATAAAGCAACTGGTAGTGTTTAGTGGCTCTCTGCACCAGTAGCTCCGTCTTGAGGGACTGAAATTGATGTAATTCATCATGGCAGGTGAATATGCAAGCTGTGCCTCTTGCCCCATCGCACAATGTAGCAGAAGAAGCAATAGACAACGAGTCAGAAATAGCTCTTTTTTTTTTCTTTTTCTTTTTTTTTTTTTTTTCCCCCTCCAGCTTTCTGAAACAGCAACACGCTGTGTCTGCATGGTTGGAATATCTAGGTACAGTAGCTCCTCTTAATGGAGCTGTGTACCACCACACACTGTCAGAAGCTGTTGGGGTTTTATTACTGAACCATTCACTGTGCATCTATTTTGCCAGAAGTGGTAATGAAGACTACATTTTGTTTTGTGACATTTTTTTCCAATTGAAAAATTCATTTCTCTGTGTTTATACTTTGTCTTGATATTTTTGTACTGTCATTTAACACTGAAGTACCCTTCTCTCTGTTTTTTAATAGACATATCCCAAGCAGGACTGAGCAAATTGATGGGGCCGTCATTGTCTGGATCGGTATGTTTTTTCCCTCCTTGCTTACTAATCTTACTAATACTTTTCCCCTAATCATTCTGTACTAGCCTAGCTTAACAGATTCATTAAAAATCATAGCTTCAGACCTTTTGAATACACGTGTCAGTTCCTCCAGAATTTTAGGATGAAGATTACCAGTCACCTTGACTTGACTGCGAGCTCCTTGAGTTTTGGTTCCACCTCAGCTCTGCTACCTTGTGTTTCCACAGACTTGTTCTGATTAACCTTCTTGCCTGTGCCTCCACCTTCAGCATAATTTTGCCAATCTATTCCAGAAAGACAAGAAACATGGACATGAGTAATACTCACAGGGGGTATCCAAGGGATACATAATCCTATTCCCACTTTGAAGAATCCCTCAGCATGAATATTGCAACTTGAGTTCAAATATACTGCTGCTGTTATTTGTAGGAGAGAGATTCCGCAGGACTGAGGGGAAAAGAGTGAGTAGCATAGTTTTTGTCTGGGCAGGGACCTGTTTCAACCATTTCTAGGATCTGTCCCCGTTAGCTGGGCTCCTCACAGGTGCTGGCTCCACGTCATCCCCAGGGCCGTGGGAACTGCAGCTGCTCCGCAGCTCTGCAGGCCAGGCTGCTTGTGTCTGGGACTGATCAGAAGTGCTTCAACCAGGAAAAGCTTTGTGACTTTGAGAATATTTTACATATCCCTGTTAAGAGGCATCAAAATAACCATAATCCCTTTGCAAACATTAAGTCTTAACACAATCTTTTACTTGGCTCTGTATTTGTGGGCAGGCATACACACACGTTAACAGGGCTAATGAACAGAACAGTCAAAAAAACAAAATAAGCAAAATAAATAAAATAAAATAAAGTGAAATTAAATTAAATTAACTGAAATAAAATAAAATACAAAACAAAATAAAATAAACACCTCCTACTCCCAACAGTGTAGTCTTATCACAGTTGGACCGTATTTTTCTTCTGCCGAATTCAGTTTTATTTTAAATTCTGCACATCACAGCCATACTAAATATCCCCTTAGACAAGACACAAAGCTGCTGAGTAAGACCCCTGCAAATCAGGGATGCTTTTTCATAAGACCAACATGCATAATTTATATCTGCATACAATTAGCCTGTTTACATTTATACATCTTCTGTTTCCTTTTATGTGAAATATTCCACAGGATACTTGGTAATGCATTCAAAGTAGCCTGTTTTTTTTGTTTTGGTTTTGGTTTGTTTTTTTTTTTTTTAAGGCTGCAGGACTAAACAATTTATAAAACCTCACACCTAATAAATACTTTATATTAATACAAAAGTGTTTTCTTGCTAGGTAGCAATGGCTTTGCATTAAAAATAGTCCTGTCTTTTCCCAGTTTAGAAGTTCTCTCAAGCAGTAGTCTATAAATTCTTGACACATTTTAAAAATGTGTTTAAATTGTGGGTTTTGTGAATGCATTCGGTGTCAGAGTCATAATCATTCCTGCAGAATGGATTCAGCAGAACAAAGTCCTTCCATCACCTCTGATCTGAATGGCCACTCCTTTAAGACTTCAAGATCCTTTAGGGGGTTTGGATTTGCTTCACCAGGCATACTGATGTTTTCTTTAATCCTTCCGTGCCTGCTGTGTGGTGTCTCTTGGCCCAAATGACATGGCAGAGCTGCATGTGCATAACAGATGATAATAAAGGGGCTTGGTGTGATTGTAGGATCATAGAATCATTTAGGTTGGAAAAGCTTTCTAAGATCATCGAGTTCAAGCATTAACCCAGCACACAAATCCACCACTAAACCACGTGCCTAAGGGCCACATCTATGCATCTTTTAAATACCTCCGAGGACGGAGACTCCACCACTTACCTGGGCAGCCTGTTCCGAAGCTTGACAACAAAAAAAATTTCCTAATATCAAATCTAAACCTCTCCTGTCATAACTTGAGGCCATTTCCTTTGGTCCTATCACATGATATTTGGAGGTAGAGATCTGACCCCCACCTGGCTATAATCTCTTTTCAGGGAGTTGTACAAGATGATAAGGTCTCCCCCGAGCCTCCTTTTCTCTATGCTAAACAAACCCAGCTCCCTCAGCTGCTCCTCATAAGTCTTGTGCTGCAAACTCTTCTTTGGCACTGCATGAGAAAAGCAGCAAGCTGGTGAATGCAGTGGTGGAACACAGCAACTCGAGCTGTGTGAGGATAATGAGCACTCTATGGGGCAGGGGAAACTGGTCTGAAGAGGAAGTGGCATGGAGAAAGTCACCTCAGGGAAGGACAAGTGTCTAGGGGGGAATAAGCAGGGATAGAGACTGGGAGAGGTGCTTGTGAAAGAAGACTAAGATTTTGAAAGAAAACTGTTTCTTGCTGAAGGGAAAGAAATCCAATTTTTCTCTGGGCAGGACGGATCATGTGAATTCTATATGGATAATAGTTAATAATGGAGACATACAAATTAAATCCCTTTGCAAACAACTCATTACTAGCTCTGTGCTCATGTACTTAAAATTGAGGAGTTTTCTGCTATTGTAAACACACTGACAGAGGTAGAGCAGGGATGCTCTGTATTTGCAAGCATGTCAAGCTAAGAGCAATGGAGTTTTGGGTTCCCACCACTATTCAGGCATTGTACCATTCTGCAGCTTCTGTCATGCAATGATGAGTTAGGTCAGTAGTGTTTTAACTACTAGCCACCGAACTTTTGATTTGAATG
This sequence comes from Irena cyanogastra, assembly GCA_013397155.1. Taxonomy (NCBI): domain Eukaryota; kingdom Metazoa; phylum Chordata; class Aves; order Passeriformes; family Irenidae; genus Irena; species Irena cyanogastra. Next base: position 281,589 of record VWZV01019593.1, read on the forward strand.
GCTGGGCACAGACTGGCACTTCATCCCTCAGCACACACTGGCACTTCTCCTGGAGTGTTTGTTCTTTAGAGAAGATTTCCCATTCATATCCCAACCCCTGCCTTCCCTCTGTTTTTGGTTTTTTTTTTTTCCCACTTATTCCCTGAGAACACAGTAGCTATTTTCTGTCCATGAGTCAATGGTGAGAATGGTGAAGATCTTGGTACAGGATGATCCAACAGGAGAGGAATTACTGGTATTACTCCGCACTCACTCAGCACCAATTCTCTGAAGAGCTGTTATTGTAACATAAAACACAGCTGAAACCTAAACCATTGATCCTTATGAGTTGTTTTTTTTTTCTCCAATCAATATTTCTTTATAGGGAAACTTCACTCAGGATGCAATAAAGAGGTACATCATAACTGCTGTGTGCCAGAGGACACAAGGGTTTATTTTAAATGCTCTGAGTCCTACTGGTATTGAAAGGGGACTGCAGTGCCACAGCAGGCCAGAAGATGATACGTTTGGAGACTGGGCTCTGCAGTCTATGATGCTGTAGGTGAGAACCAGGACCTCTCATACAGCTCCCTAGGGCACAACCCTTGAATCTGCCAGTAGCTGTTGCTCTTGACCTCTCCCGTGCCTTAGACTCCAGGAAATTATTTCTCTGCTATATTTTTACTCAGTGGCTTTGAGACTCACAACTTCTGGCTGAGGAACAGGATGACTAAATACTGACCAGGACAAGTCCCAGTTCCCTAGTTTCTTATAAAGCCTGAAAATAAAGGGCTGAAAATAGGCAGGGAAGAAACCTCCAAAAAAATCACTTACATAGAAACAAGTTGCCTTGCATAACAAGACAATTAAAACATCCATACCAGCAGTGCATTTTTATAAATTAGTTCTGTCAGGAGCTGAGGAAGAGCTTAGAGTCACCCCACAAGGCAATAAGGAAAGAGTGTCAGATAGCAATTAGTGTTCGTACAACCAGGCAGATGGGTTGTCCTTTGCAGCTCAGATGTGGAAGGGGCTTTTGTGGGTTTTTTTGAGACTGCAAAGCACTGAACAGCTTTTGTTATAATAGAACTTGTCTGTCAGATACTGAAATAGACCAAGATAAGTTCATATGCTCACAATTCTATGTTTGATACTAAATAGAGGATTACTCTTCAAATACATGGAGGAAAATGCGAAGAAAAAAAATCCCAGGACAAGTTCCCAGGCAGAGAGGCCCTGCATAGACATGCTGCCTTAATAGAAGCCTGGGCAATCACCAACCATATGGTGGTTAACAAGGACATGGGCCGGATTCTGCACCTGGGACAGGGCAAACCCTGGATGTACAGACTGGGGAATGAGAGGCTGGAGTGCAGCCCCATGGAAGGGTCTGGGGTTCCTGGTTGATTGCAAATGGAGCATGAGCCAGCAGTGCCCTGGCAGCCAGGAGAGCCAGCCCTGTCATGGGGGGCATCAGGCACAGCATGGCCAGCTGGGCAAGGTAGGGGATTGTCCTGCTCTGCTCTGCACCGGGGCAGCCTCACCTCCAGTGCTGGGAGCGGTTCTGGGTTTCACATACAAGAAGGATATAAAGTTGTTAGAGTGTGTCCAGAGGAGGGTGAACAAGAGGGTGAAGGGTCTAGAAGGGAAGCCATATGTCCTGCAGAGGTCACTTGACATGTTCAAGTGTTTTTGTTCTTGGCCCGGGGAAGAGGAGACCAAGGGGAGACCTCATTGCAGTCTACAACTTCCTCATGAGCGGAACAAAGGAGCAGGAACTGATTTCTCTCCGTGGTGGCAGGACCTGAGGGAATGGCCTGAAGTTGTGTCAGGGGAGGTTTAGGTTGGATATTAGGAAGAAATTCTTCACCCAGAGGGTGGTTGGGCACTGGAACAGGCTCCCCAGAGAAATGGCCATGGCACCAAGCCTGCCAGAGCCCAAGAAACCTTTTGCTAGGTTCGCTCTGGCACATAATGTGGTTCTTGGAGTTGTTCTGTGTAGAGGCAGGAGGGGGCCTTGATGATCCTTAAAAGTCCCTTCCAAATGAGGATATTCTATGAATTTAAGTTAAGCTTTGGTCTGATTGTATAGCTTGCTGTTGTTTTGCAACCATTCCTTTTATTATTTCACTTTTATTTTTAGGAAAATGTTCCTATCCCTTTGCCATTAACCTCTGCTGCTCATTGTGAAGTTAGTAACAACCAATTAATGTTGTTGAAACTGACCTGAACTTTGGTTCCTTGGTGCTGCCCAAAGACCCAAAGATGCTGGTCAGTATGTGAGCATCATTACTCTGCCATTTATCATTTTCTGCAAGCCAGTGACCAACAGGCCACAGTCAGTCCTGCCTCAAGTAGCCCAAAGATTTAGCTAAATCTCAACAACATACACAAACACACGGGGAGAGAGAGAAAGAGATTAGAGATGTCAAAGCTGGAAAGAGGATCTGATAGTTAAAGAGCACTTCATTTTTTAAAGATCAATAGAGATGCCCTGTGAAGAAGGAAGGGTTATGTACAGGACTAAGTCTCCCTGTACTGACTCATTTCCAGTTACCATTAGAGGGTAGGGCAGTGGTAAGTTTTGCTTCTTCTGATTTTCCCCTCCGTTTGTTTCCCAGTGTGCGGCAGAAGAAAAGTGCTTCACTCTTTCCCCCAACCCCATCCCCAGTTCAGCCCTAGAGTGCTGACAAGGTAGATCACTTTGTGGATGAGGATGAGGATCCTCACAGACTGACTAAAATCACTTGAAAACAGATTGAGAAGAACCACGCATCTCACTCTTTTTTGGTAGAGAAGCAAATTATCAGATGTCCTGTTACAAAAGCTATAAAGAAACTGATGAAGAACCTTGTGAGTTCTTGAGCAGACTCCTGTGAGTTAAGGGTTTGTTGGACTTCAAGTAGCAGGGTTTGTCCACCCCATTTTCATCTGCTTTCTCTCTGGCTGTTCTTGCTTTAGTTAGATGGGCTGTGGGAAAAACTGTAGAGCCAAGCAGAAATGGTGGTTGACTTCATAGATCAGTGGGATGTCAATACTAACATTTTTTAACTCACCAAACTGTGCAATGGAAGTGCTGCTGATTTCAGAGAGGTGGGAGTATGCATGAGGTACGTGCTATATGCACATGTGTGTATGAGAATTATACACACATATATAACACACATGCACATATTCACAGAAAAAAAAAATACCACAGTGATGTCCAATGGGATGATGGTATTTTTTCAGCCAATTCCAGATAAAAGGATCGCTTTTTTGATCTACTATGTTGACTGTGAACAGAAAACAAGATGGAAGCGTAGGCAGAGGTATGAGGTGGGCAGAAAGTGTGAGAGAGTTCAACACTGAATCGCTTAGTGCAAAAATGCTTTGGCAGAGCACATAGGTGTAAAAATATGAAGATAGAAAAAGAGGGAATTCAATTTCTTCCATTTTGAGCCTTTATTTTACTAAAGAGGTGAAAAGTTCTTAAAACATCAAAGAGAAAGCTTTATGGATTGTTTGAGCTGTGAAAAACCCTGTTTGGTTCACACAAGCATTGATGATTTTCTCACTTCTATTGATATGTTATGCATGGAGTTATCACACCACTGATATTTCACAGTGTTTCTTAGACCCCTGAAAGGTCATGGGATCAGTTGCCAGCAAAGTTCTGCTACAAATGCTGATCAGACCTACAGTATTCAGTGCTAGATAAGGTATGCCTGAGCATTTTTCACTTTGAAGTTCACTGCAAAGTTTAGGAACACACCAAGCTATTTGTTATTGAGCACACTAAAACAGAACAAAGGAATCTTGTTAAAAATGAAGATGCTCCTCACATCTGTACAACAAGTTATGGGGCACCAGGTGGAAGTATTAGAAAAAGATAGGCATGCTGAGTAATTTGAGAATGAGGGATTTGTTACACTGTCAAAGGATAAAGATCTTCTTTTCTCTTTGAACAAATCCATTCCTCATACCTTAATACTCAACAATGAAAAATAAGATATTTTCACAAAGAATACTGGAAATCATAGCATTGTTTAGGTTGGAAAATATCTCCAAGATCATTGAGTCTACCATTTACTGAGCTGCATGAATGGAAGCCATCAGTAAGTGTATAAAAACTGGATTATTCACACAAAAACAAAAAGACAGATTCTAAGAAAACACATATATAACCTTGAATTTAAAAAATCAGCATTAAAGAATGGTCAGTGAGTGAAAAGTAGTCAAATGAGTTTTTGTTTCCAGCCCGAACAAATGACTGGCAATTTGTTAGAGATGCTGCAAACATGACTTGCTGGCCATGCTGGGTAAGCTGAGAGGCCCATTCTCCTGATTTATTTCCTCAGTCACTTTCTAGGTTTACATCTGCTGCCCGCTCTGTGCATGTCTCCTGGGGTGGTGGAGAACCACCACCAGAAAGAGTTATTGGCTTCTCAGCCACCAGAGATCAAAGAGTCTACTGGCAGTGCAGTACGATGCCTCTCAAGTGACTACTCAAATTTAGGACTTAGTTTTGTTAATGCTTAAAGGTGTCTATTTTGCAGACAGATGAGGTATAAAGGTCGTCCTGGACAATGCTGTCTTTGTTTGCAGGTTATGCGAAAGCTGGATGGGAAGATGATCTGAAATCAGCTGAAACACCCCTATGACAACAGCAGTGAGAAAGTTAATTTAGTGACGGACTGAGCATCTTCATATTCTGCTGGGTAGTGATATAGAGGATTAAAAACAAGCCTTTTTGCTTTTATAACTTTACTAGTCCTAATTGTAACCAACAACAAACCTAGGTGGAGAAATCTTTTCTTGATATATTTTGTATGCAACTTTGTTTTAATCTATGTTCTTAGCTGTTCAGATACTCTTCTATTAACTGATCTCTTTGCTGGCATTTGGCGATGGCTACTCTTATAGACGAGGATTAGATGGGGTTTCCTGATATATTTAAGAGATGCCTAGGTACTTTGAAACATGCATGTGATACAATACACATCAATACAGAAAGGAAAACCAGGATGACTGGGCATGTAAAAAAACCATGAAAGTGTTTAGACAGAATAGATTGCGAAAACCATGATTTTGTATTGAAATATTTTTCTGAAGAGAACTGGGATTTAGAGGGCTAAACTGCTGGTGTTTCGGTGAATAAGGATCTGGGCTTTTTGTTTATTGCTTTAGTTCAAACAATTTTAATTAGTTCTAAATAATAGTGTAATTAAAAAAAATACTGAGTAAGGTGAAAAAACCTTTTTCTTAGGATAAGATCACCACTATCTCCATATATGTTTTGTCCACAGGATCTGCTTGTTATTGACCTGTTTCCTTATCTGGCTCAAACCCCAGCTTGCAGCCTCCAGTGGTGGCTGTGCACCCCCTCTGTGCCTCGGTGGTCACCTTGCACATCGTGAGCAAAGCACCTGCTGTTTTTGCAAATGGCCAATTGTTCGAGTCATTAACCATTAACATTTCAGTCTCTCGCACTGGGGAGCAGCTGTCCCATGCAGTCCATAGAGTCAAGAGGGAATGCAGGGACCCCCCTAACAGCCCAAGGAGATTCAGACTGGAGCAGGTGAATGCCTGAGAAGAGGCTGTGACCCAGAGAGAGGCCCGTGCTAAAGCAGGGTCCTGGCAGGGAGCTGCAGACCAGGAGAGAGAGGAGTCCACTCCAGAGCAGGATTCCTGGTAGGACTTGTGGCCCTGTGGGAAACCCAGGCTGGAGCAGGCTGTGCCTGCAGGATTGCATCCAATGGAATGCAATGTCACACATTGCAGCGGTTTGGGGAGGACTGTTGCCCATGGGACGGGCTCAAACTGGAGAAGTTCATGGAGAGCTGTCTCCTGTGGGAGGAACTCCACACTGGAGCAGGGGGAGGACTCTTCTCCCTGAGCAGAGGCAGAAACAGCCTGTGATGAACTGACTGTAAACCCCCATTCCCTCTCTCCCTGCACTGCTGAGGGGATGGAGGTAGAGCTGGGAAGAAGAGAGGGGTGGGAAGAAGGTGTTTTTAGGATTTACTTTAGTTCTTGTTACTCTGCTCTTATTTTGTTGGCAATGAATTCAAGTAATATCCTCAAGTTCAGTGTGTTTTGTGTGATGGTAATCACTGGGCGTTCTCTCCTTGTCCTTATCTCAACTCATGAGCCTTTTGCTTTATTTTCTCTCCCCTGTCCAGTGGAGGGGAGGTTTAGAAAGGCTTTTGGTGGGTTCCTGGCATCCAGCCAGAGTCAACCCACCACAGTGACAGTGCGGGTAGAATTAGAGAACAGACTCTATACACAGTTTACTGCTGGTTGTGTTTATTTGTTTGTTTGCTTGTTTGTTTGTTTTCTCACCAATGATTATAGGTTTGTCCAGTTTTCTACTTGTCAATGACTATGGGTTTTTCCATTCTAGTCTGGCAGAATTAATTCTGTGTGACAGGTATGCTGATGTACATAAGCTTGTGTAGATGAGGGCAGGGGTTTTTCAAACAGTCTTTAATTACTCATGACACTGAATTTACAGACCTTGATTCTCAAATAAAGTACCTGAGAAGGAGTTGAGTGTATTTTGAATTTGTAGATGACATATCAAGGTTCCCATTTAAACTGTATTTCAAAACAAGAATATGAATTCAGTGAGTGTGATCTTTAGCTGAGACATCAGTTTACAAACTGGTTAATTATGTATTTAAATACATAATTATATCAAGGGAAAATTCTGCTTGTATTTCAAATAACTGGTATTCTACTGGCACAACTAAAGGAATTTTCTAGTTGCTGGGGAAAGGTATTTTTTCCTCCTTTTCATTTTAGAGATCAAATAGAGCATACCCTCCATTTGCTTGTCAGAATTAGAAAGCTAAGTTAAGAAGATGTTTAGATAGAGGGTTTTTTTGCTACCTTGCTGTTAAAATCATGTTTTTCAACACTGTAATGCTAGGAAGGAAGGACAAGATTACTAGCTATCATCTCTGATTTTGCTGTTTCCTGTTTCATGTCTTATATGGCCTAAAATTTCTGTAGATAAATGCAGTTTCTAAGTTAAACACAGATGTGGTGCAGTGTAATTCTGGCAGGTGCTATTGTGTTTGTGCTGTAAGAGGTGTTACCTGATCCTGCTTGTCTTTAAAGTTGAGCCAACAAGAGGGCTGATTCGGCTTTCCCTCGAACTTGCTTGTAAAAAAATTGGTGTAAAAAAGAAATTTTCACCAGCAGGTACTTTTCAGAAGTGAACCAGGTCCACAGTGAAGAGCTTGTTTTCCGCTCTTCTTCCGGGACTCTCACAAATACCTGCCCACTGTTCCTTAGGAATTATGCTTTCCTTTGCAATTTTTGAATGTGCTTTGCAGCAGTTTGTGGAGATGCTGATACAAAAGGACAAAGGTTTAGGGTGTTCTAAGAGATATCACACAGAAAATAGGTGAGGGGAGAGAAATTGGCAATGTAATGCAGAGATTAAGAAAGGGTGTGTGTTGCAAGAAAGGATGTAAAAATGCATGTAAATAGGAGAATTAAACAGGAAAGAATAAGATAGTAGGTTGTGATTGAAAATGGTTAACATGAAAGCACAAGGCAAGCAAAAAGGAGCTAAGACAATACTTATTGAAATTTCATTCATCAGAGGAACAAGAGAAACAAGAACCTAATTTTCATGAGCATCCTAAAGTTCAGCAGGCATAAAATCATACAGTTAAGTTACAGAATACCAACACTTTAAATCATGCATACATACATACAAACAAGATGTTTAAAAAAATAAATGTAATCTTATTTTAAACAGCTTATGGTTCCCCCCAGAACCAATTTAGACATTTTGTCTGTAATACCCTGGCATCGTTCCTGTAAAAATGGGAGCAATTTGAGATTCAGCAAGTTGGTTAGCAATTTAACTGAAAAAAATAAACCTGGTATAGTCAAATAATATTAAAAGGTTTTGCTTAAGCTCAAAAATCACAAAATTCAGGCATGACTGAAGTGATGCTACTTAACCCCCTCCACTCTGTTGAAGGATTATAGCAGCTGCTCATTGTTTGAAATCTCTTTTAACACTTAAATCCAGCAGATTAAAGATAGGATTTTGAGAAGTGAGTACTAGGTGAGGAGATTGTGAGAAGAATAATGATAAAAGGAGTCATTGTCATCAAATCAGTTTAATTTGATAGTTATATTTATAGTTGTGGGGGATAATGTGTAGGAGCTGGAAACATTTTTAAGTCCTGCTTCACTTCTTGTCTGTAATTTTTCTTCTGGTAGCCACAGAGTGTTGTGTCTGTTGTGGCTGTATGAAACTTGCCCAGAAACTAGAGATAATACTCAAGTTTAAAGACATCCTTTTTGTTTTCACTTCTTCAGTATTGCCAATGTGATTCTTGTGGTTATCAGAGCACATTGATTTGCAAGAAATCAGATGCTTGGCTAATAAAAAGTACTATAAAATCTTGAAACCATTAATAAGAAAGGTTATGAAAGAACTGCTTCTAATAGAAAATAAATAAAGTCTACATTCTTCTTATTCTCTGTCATAGACAAATGTGTTTAAGGCGTTTTGACAATTGTGTTATTCTGATTTAATCATTATATTTCTTACAGAAATATTAATAGCTACCTCAAAATATCTATCTCATTTAGGCATATCTATCCCATTTACATAAGATGAATAGAAAATGTAATGGCTTTGTGGTAACAAGTGTTGCAGAACTTTGGTACAAATTGAGTTTTGTTTCTCAAAATGGGTGGCTGTGAACTTGAGTACAATAGATTCAATGGGATTTGTTAGATATTAATGGTGCATTTGAATTTCAGGCAGCATGTGTTTTGTTGAGCTGTGGGATGGGTTATTGCTCTATTACATTTCAGGTGAATTCCCTTTCTGAAACTGTTGTCTCAAGTAGGCACTGGATCAGCTTTTTGAACTGCTGTTTCATAATTCTGCGCCCATTAAGCCATCTCATAACAAGTGATTTTTTAAGTTTCTAATTTTGCTTTATAACAAATCTGATCCTGAGACAATCAGGAGGACAAGTAGGGATATAGCAATCTGTTAGTCTGTTGGCAGAAGAGTTACATTGCTTAGTTTTTTGCTATTCATGATTTTTTTGGTTACAATGAATAGCGATTGTCACAAATTCAAATAGTGCAGAAAACCTAAAATAAACACGCTTTCTGTATCTAACTGAAATATTTTTCTTAGATGGAAATTTCTCTGTTCAATGCTTTTTTCCTCCAAACTACATTGCCTTGGTAGCTTGAAAAGTCCATGTTGGTGTTACCAAAATGACTTGAGATTTCATATTCCCTGGCTCTCCCATGTTGAGAAAACATACATGAGAGCTCACCTTTGAAGGCTTCATAAACCCAAGCTCAAGAACCATAAGCAAAATAAATTAGTCCCACACACCTTGCAATGGCATGAAAGTCATTCCTCTCACTACATTGGTCCATCCATCCGTCCATCCATCCATCCATCCATCCATCCATCCATCCATCCATCCGTTCATCCATGCATCCATAAATACTGCTGAATTCAGAATATTCCCAAAGTCTTTGATTTAAACTATCATACAATTTTGTTTTGAGATCAAAAGATAGTAGGCCAGTTGCACAAATGATGATAAGACATTTCCCACCTTGGCATACTGGTGAAGGCAGATTGGCTGCAGGAGTTCAAATGCTCTAAGACCAGAGCTAATGTGGCTGGAGGATAAAAAGTAACAGCACACCAGTGAAGCAACCCCATCTGAGAAATGGAAGTCATAATGTCCTGTATATTTTTGCTGAAGGGAAGGATTATTTGGAACGGGAACCAATTACTCATTTTTGCGATATTGTGCCATTTTCTTATCTGTTTATGGTACTAATTGTTAATGTAATTTAAGACTAAATATATGAACCGTTACAGCCTTGAATGTTATGCCTTCAGAGTAACACATTATTTAAAATATTGTGATTAAAATATTCTGGGAATGTATTTTTCACCTGGAATTTTTTTATAATATTAAGATGAATTCCACTGTGGCTTATGTCAGTCTTGTCAAATTCTATGATGTCAGCCATCAGAAAGATAAATGGAACAAAGGGTGGAAACAAAGAGGTAGGTTACTGAGCACGAGACAAATCAGGATGTATATATAGCAAGAGATAGAGAAGATTACACAAAAGGATGAACAGAGAACTGACAGTACAGTTCTGTATGGGAGAAGAGCTGGAGAAAAAAGTGATGTTACAATGAAAAGAGAAGATAGCTTTATACAAGACTGAACATCTCCATTAAGTCACCTCCAGTAAATAGTCTAAAAATACTGTAACAACCTTAACTTGCTTAAAAATAGTATCTAAATGCAATTTCGTTTGACCATTATTTGTTGTTCCCTTCCTATCAGAAATCCCAGGGACAAGTTTTCCTTGAATCATACTCAAAGGTTATGTCAAGAAGACCTTAATGCATGATTGGTGTTTTTACCATCCTTGTTTCTAACATTACAGAGGCCCAAGTCATTGTTCATGATAGTGCTATTTAGTGCTTTTTACCTCACAAAAAAAAGTCTCCCACCTGTAACTGTCTCATCAAGTTTGTCTTTCTGGATTTGCTAATCATGGACAACGCTGTTAGTAAATACAAAAGAAAGGATAATATAAAACACAGTCTTTAGTATATTTTAAAATATCACATGGCAGTGCAAGTGAGTTTCATGTGCCTGTGGAGAATGTAGGTTTGTAATGTTGCAGCAGATGACTTGTTCCACCAAATGGGCATGAGGTGCCTGTCATCCTGGTACCTGAGCCCTTGTGAAAACCAGATTGCCTACAGTAAGCTGCTGTTACTGGTGTTCTCAAATATTTCAATTGCTTTTTTTGCATGTTAAAAGAAGATTTCATGGATTGTCTTTTCCTTTCTTTGCTGACTGGGAAGCATCTCAGTAGGTACAGCAGTTGGTTATATAGAAACATATTCATAAGGAAGAACATATTATTTGATTTCTCTATCACCAAATGTAGTTTAACAGTGACAAAGAGGAAAAGCCAACTGGTAATTTGCCACCATCTTGATGGCAACAGCATGTATTATTTTGGTCCTCAGGAATCAATTTGGGAACCACCCTCCAGGAGCGAGCACTATATATAAAGAGAAATGTGTTGTCTGTGGCTGCTCTTGAAGCTCCATGAGGAATTTAGATTTTTATTTCAGAAGCAGAGCTGGTGGCAGAACTCTAGTGAATACCAATTCCTGCTCTCCCATAGCTGAGTTTTCTCCACAGAAATCTCTAATCTCAGGCATTTTGTAGCACTGCCTGTCAGCTGTCCTGGATCTTGATCTTACAGTATGTAAACCTTTTCCATAAAGGTTTTTAAAATATAACCCATGAATTTCAGTGTTTGCTTTAGAAAGGCAAGCATGAATTTATATGCATGTGATGACAGTAAAACAAGCTTTTTGCCCATCAGAAGACTGAGGCATTTTTTAGCTCACTGAGGAACTAGCAGCATTCACCCCAGAAAGCCTGTTGGATGAGATCGTCAGAGCAAAAGTCTACCTCATGGAGCAGTGCAAGGAATGCACCACAAAGGAAGGTGAAAAAAGAAATATAGTGTAAAGCAGCACAGATACAAATCCCAGGATGTGGCAAGGGTGTTGAAGGAAAACCAAGATGGGAAGATAAGTGAAAATCAGCAATACAGTTGCAGGTCTTTATCTGAGATTAATTTCTGCCTCCCACATGGGAATAAATATTATTTTCATACTTAATGGAACTTCAAAATTCCTTTAAGACTCTTTTTTCAGTTGAAGGCTAATTTCAATTAACCTCATGTTTTTTAACTCTCGTATGAATTTCCCCCTGATAGCTGGAATCTAGATAGTGAAAGAATTGATGCCATTTACAAATTCTTCAGGGAGAGGCTTCAGTAATTTATGCTGCATTGATGTCAACTGTGTACAAAGCAACATTTGTAGGTTAAGGGGGTCAATAAACGACCCTAGGTTAATGATAAACATACATTTTCACTAAGAGGTCATAAAGCACCCCAGAGAAGCTAGCAGATATATAAGGTGTCTGATATCCCGTCTTAGCATTTCTCATAACATTGAATGGTGTCATCTTTTCACCAGAAATTTGACTGTTATTTAGAGAAAAATCGAAAGAACCCACAGATAAAAACACAGCTTAGAAGATTGTAACATCAACTGATAAAATTCAAGAGGCTGAAGATATGACCAAGGACACAGCCTGTGCTTGTCTTTGTAGTAGCACAAGACAAATGCAAAGTTCCACTCCTACCACTGAACTTCCTGGCTTTTGTCGTTTTTGTCATGATGTTAACACTGACAAGCATTCATGAGTGCCAAAGGGGTGTGTGAAAATGATTGCATAAATACAGTATTACTATGCATATAATTAATAAGAGAAAACATGCACAAGCTACTGCTGTACTTGACTTGTTTGACTTTCATCAGCTGAGCAAGAATCTGTGCTCAGTTTCAAGTGCTAATATGAAGTGGGGATGAGGGAAATGTGCTAATTCTTGGAACCAATGCCCTTCTGAAGAGTGACAAGGTGGAATTTTCTAGGATACTTGAAATTTCAGTCCACTAGTATGATTACACCATGTTGCAATGCAAAGTGGAATTTCCTAGTTAAGAATGTATCTCAGGTTACTAAGCCCCAGGCCAGTGAAAGCTGAGTGTACTGTGAAGGTGAAAATGTTCAGTCTCCAAAGCGAGAGAGCCATCCACATCAATTTACAGCAGGCTAAGTGGCATCAGCAATGGGAGGGAAGCTTACAAAGCCCAGCTTAGAGAGCTGTGTTGCAGAAGTTGCATGGCACTGATTGAAGGAATCTGCATAAACAAATCAGAGACACTGGTGAAACACTCCAACAGCACTAAGTCTATAGGAGCACAGTGCTGGGGGGAGGAGGATGATATAGGACAAGAAGTGTTTCCTATATAGCAATAAGCAATATCAACTGTATTAAGGAAGGAACATGATTGGCTTATATTCTGTAGAAGCTGGGATTTACATCCGAGCACGCTTTAGGGAAATCTATGAAGCAAGGTTTACTTGTGGTATTGCAAAAACTTTGAGATTTTACATTTGCAAGTACACGTACAAATCTATATATGTACATCTGTAGCCTAGGTGAATCTGCATTTCGCTCCTCCTCCTGAGATTCACTGAGAAGTGAACACCAAATCTAAAAAAAAAAAGAAAAGCATTAAAAAGCCCCTTGCTCAAAGCAACCAGAATTCTCCTGGTACCACCACTAAATACAATGTCACTGATTAGGTGCACTGATTCAGTGTGAATTAAAAAGAGGACCAGGCTGCTTCTTAAGTTTTGTGGCCTTTGATGACTCTCTAAAAGCACATATCCTATGAATTTAGTTATTATTGTAACAACTGAAAGCAGGCAAGTTTTCTGATTTCAGGTTTCACTTTGCTCTTCCGAGACGAGCAATGCTTCTGAGTTAAAATTGGCTGATAGGAGATAATTAGGTAACATTTATGGAAAAGTGCTTGAAACAGTAATAATACTGCATTTTCAAGAGAACTACGGAACCTTCAAATAAGACTTGTTTATATTAATCTCTTCTTATTTTCTTTCAAAATATGGTTGATTGTAGAGACAAAATCTGAAAGCAGAATTTGCAACCTGGTATGTCTGTAGGGTATTGAATGTAAGGTGTAAATGTAAGTTCCTTTGGAAATGTATGCAGAAATGAAATCTGTCTGGAATAAAAAGGGGGGTTGTTGATAATATTGTTATCTATACACAAACCCAAATCCAGACAAGCCTGTATGTGGGAGAAAATACTTTCCAGAGACCTAGAACCAAACTATATTGCCAACTTTATACATGATTCTGATCTTCCAGGAAAATTTTCTTTCACCTTTAAGGAGTTTTAAATTTCAGCTCTAAATTTAACTGCTTCAATTTTTAAATTATTCAGATATTTGTTGTATACTTACAACAGTTTCAGGAACTGCATAGCAGTAGCAGGTGTTAAAAAACTAGTTTTTTTCCTTATTATGAGAACAAATAGTAATGGAGATCCTTAAAAATGCAAAATTAATCTGTGTATCCAAACACAGAGCCTAGGACAGCTTTTACTCACAGGTAGCTTTCAACAAATACATACATTTTTCAGATATAGAACTGAAATGACATATACATATTTGAAAAGTAAATTTCTTGTTACAGGGAGAAAAAAGAGTGGCAGAAACTGAAAATAGGAGAGCTTGATTGGTGCCCTCTGTCCTCACTAGTTGTTTCTTTAAGAAAGAGACTGTCTGAGTTGCTGAACATCTAAAGATCTTCTGGGTTCTTAATTTCAGGTTCCCACACTTGAATAAAGTTCAAGTTTTCAGGCTATAAATTTCAAGCACTTTTTATTTAATGAGAAGCTCAGCATAATACATTAATATTTTCTTATGAACAGTTTCAGTAAAACATTATATATCATGACTTGGAAATACATGTTGAGATTGTGTGTATTTTTCTCCTTCTCTGTGAACACCAAGCTCAGCACACAGTGTTGGATGCCAGGCGGTGGTGTTCCCTTTTTAAAAATTTGCTCTCATCACTTCCCTCTGACATGGTAGCTCTCCGAGGAAGAGGAAATAAGAGGTTCGGTGGAAACTGCAAGTATTTTCAAGGAATTATTTTCTGCATGAAAAGTTTGGAATCTCAGATTATAAGCTTTCAGTTATGCTATTTTGTCCAGCAGGGCAGAATTTGAAAGAGACTGAAAAAGAGAAAGTAATGAATACTAATAAAATATTTTGTCTCAATTTTGATCAATTGCTGAGCAGTCTTCAGACACAGCATATGAAAGAGCTTGTTGCTGTGACACACATGCTTCTACCACGCTGTTGATTGTGTGCCTCATACTGGCAAGACTGGACAGCTAAGCAGAACTCAGCAAAGTGTAGAGATGGACAAAACCAGCGCAGACATACTTTCCAGAGATCCATTTAAGTGTTTTTCTTCTCTTCTGAGATTTATTTATCTCTTTGAGATGCATACCATCCTTTAAAAAGAAAGAAACTGCAGAGGAAAAAAAAAAATAGTGGTGGTCCCATGAAGTTTGCACTGTAAACCATGAGCACATGGGTGACCTGTTTGCAGGGGCAGAAGGGGACCCTGAAAATTAGTTAGGAAGGGAAGGACAATAAGGATAATGACAAAAATTGAAGTAATACTTTAAAATAATTGTTGCCAGCCACTTTGAAAGCAGGAACAAACTTGAGGCAAGACACAAATTCAGAGAAGGTGGTGTTATGGCAAACCAACACTTGTTCCTGATGATGCGCACCAGAGTTAGAGAGTAATATTAGTTTCACCCAAAAACCTCCTTCCACTTTATCACTCAAGTGTTGTTAATGGAGAAAAAAAGATGTAGAAGTCAGGAACAACTCAAACCCCCAGGCAGTGCTGACATGATGGTTTGGCATGGTTTTACATCCCTTGTCTGCACTTCAAATAAACATCAGACTTCTTTACTGTTCATTTTGCCTTTTCTGAAGTTTTACATGAATATGTCTAACTGCTATGTTATGAAATACTTCTATGTCCAGCAACACATGAAAAGCTTTGATCAAATGCCTCTCTGATCATACAAAGACCTCTCCTTTTTATTCTGTATTTTCAGGGAATTGAACAGTCTGTTCCAATATGGAAGAGTAGATGCTTTATATAGCAATTTTGGATTGTAGAGCACAGTATTATGATTTCCCTCTGGGAGAATTTCGCAGTGTTGATATGGAACTAGAGTCATAAGCTTTGTGATTCACAAACTATACCCAGAGTCTTCTACAAAAATAGTTTAATTAGGAGGGCTGCCTGACAGGTATGCTAGACAATAGTATCACCACTGGAGCTAGGCAGGAATTTTGTGACAAAATAGCTTTTCATCATAGCAGAATGATTCATCAAGCCTAAAACTTTCAATGGAAACTTTCTCTTTCATCCTATCTTTTGCAGAATAGTTTGCAGGCTCAGGGTAGATATAATGACAAGAGCTACAGAGCTGGTCAACACTGTTGTGACAAGCTTATCAAAAACACTTGGCCCAGTTCAGACTGGAGATACAGATCTCGACCTTCCAAACGTCCCTCTCATATCTTGAGTTTTCTCTGGAAAGGGGCTCTTTCTACTTCAGGGGAGCTGTTCTCTTCTGTGCAATTAAAATAGTGTGAAGCAGGACCTTGCTCTTCCATGTTCCTGGTGACTTTTCCTCCACTGTGTTTCAGAGTGGTTTCACCTTGTGCCGGCACAGTGGCTCCTGAGCCGCCCAAAAAGGCACAGCTCCAGTGAGGAGGCTGAGCAATGAGAACTCAGGTATTCATCTGCTTTAACTGGGAACAGCAGAGCAAGGAGATGCCACAACCAGGCAAGCCCGCTGACATCCTTCCCATCTTCTTTCCGTCTCCAGCTGAAGAGATTAAGGGGGAAATTTTCAACTTCTGTTAATTACTCATCGCATTTCTTTTTCTCAGCATCTGGTTAACAAGCAGCTCTTTGCTCCTGAGCTTTACCATAAGATATACTCTCTGAGAAATCTGGGTGTTCTGTGTTAGCATGCTTGTGAGGGAATGCTACAGGTGACAACAACCTGTTGCTGCCTGTTACAGAGATGAAATAATTACTTCTGAAAGCTGCTGTAGTCCCTTGGATCCGGATGCCCTGAGAGGAAGAAATATGCACGAGTGGTTCTTTTGTCAGAATCAACATTAGGAAGCTCAGGTAAAGCAATTCTAGATTAGGAGCACCTTTTGTTTTAATTTAAACATTGCCTCCGCTGTTCCTTGCAGCTCTCTTTTCATAACAAACCTTCAGTTTTTCACTTCTTCTGTTAGCTCCTGAAAAGCTATTTTATCTCTTAATGTACTGATATCACTTCTCTCTGGAAAATCTTTTCCCCTTTGTCCAGATTACTGCTGCTTCATTACGCTCAGTAAGGGTCTCATGAACATGGCAAAAATAAAGATTTTTAAAAGTCTTTTCAAACACAGTTGAATTTTGTGGATTGTGTTAAGCCTAATGTGTATTCAAATGAACTTTGCTGCCCTTGCAGTCTCAGCTCTCCTTTGGTCTGGTTGGAGAACTGAACTGTAACACAAAATTTCTCAATCGAAACGACTCTAGGGTAAAGAGATGGAAAGCATGTCTGATACTGAACTTTGTCTTTCCTTAAGGTCAGATAGATTTGCCTATGTCTGATGAGACACTGTATCATGAGAAAGAACTTTTTCCCATTTCTTGTTTTAAAATTTTTCCTGTTATTGGACCATGTAACACAACAGGCAAAGTAGATAATTAAAAGATAATATTGTTTATACATAGGCAGCAACATGCACAGTTTTGCCAATGACTACAAGTAGAAAAAAACCCTGCCTTTAATAAGAAATAATGTGTTACAGAAACTAGTACAACTTCTCTTCCACACAAGTGTTACCTATAATTTGAGTCCAGTTATCAATCATAAGAAGTTCCCTAAGAATTTTTATAACATGCTAAGGGAAGGAAAGCATGATACCAAAAATAGGCAGTCAGGATTTTTATCAGTTTTTTCCCACAAAATAATAACATCATCTTAAAAAGAGTATATTTGGCTATTTTTTTATATGTGCCTCTGGGTTTTTTTGCGCATTGAGATTTGTGTTTAAAATATTTTGTGTAACACTATAGACATGGCATTTTTTTAAAAGGACAAAGAAAACATTTTCACATAATACCTTCAATTCAGGGGAGGAGATCTAGGAAAATCATATAGCACAAAGCCCTCAGTAAAAATTGCCAGAGTTGACAATACAGACTCCAAATTTTTTTTTTTTTCACTGCAGGTTTCTATCCTGATAGAACATCCAGAGTTCAGATCCAGCATACAGAATAGTCCCCCTTGAATGCATTCTTTCCTAACTAGGAGAAGAGAACTATATATTATCACTTCCATTTGCACTGCCACAAAATATGACACCTTAATTAATTATAAGGATCACACAAGACAGGCTCACAATGACTGTATTTGGTCTACAACACTAACTTTTGCTTAAGAAAAACAATTGCTGTTTGGAGGAAGTTCAGCTGCTCCACAGACTTTTCACAATCTAGCTGTCAGAGGGAGATTCCTGGAGAGGCCATTAAAATTTAATATTTCGAAAGTGAACTCTATTGTATGCTTAGCAGGTATTTTTAGCTTCCGAAATTATTTTTATTGTCTCTTGGAGACTGAATAATATATACTAAATGAAAGAAATTCTTCTTTTGCTTACCAGTGAGTGGATTCAGAATAATTCCATTCTCTTGAATTGTATCACTTCAGTTTAAGGGAAAGCAAAATTAGGTTTTGTATGTCTTCCAGTTCATTGTGTTTCTGTAAGTGTACTACTGTATTTCACAGTTTTCTTAGTGTTAGTTAAACAAGTATATGAGTTTTTTTGCCAGTTCAGGCAATTTTGTTTCTCTTTCTCAAGTAGTTATTTCATCGAATACTCTCTAAGCACATATTTACCAGCCTCTGTAATATTACTTGATATGGTATAGAGATATTTTATTGTCTTCCTAATGTTAGTTGATAAAGTAAGTATTTCTTGGTTATTGGAATACTGTAGCTCTTAGATATATCTAAAGGAGGTATTTCACACTTTCATGGTTGAGAGTATTCTTCCATTTGTCTGCAATATTTCATAACAGTGCATTTGAAAGTTCCAAAATTGATTTTCTGGCCTATATTGTGTTTTGTACAGAACTTTCTTAGTCTTAATATTGATTTCACTGTATCTTTGCCTCTAAATTTTTTTGTACTTACCAATTTTCTTTAATATTAGCTTTGGGTATAGAAGGAAGTGTAAGTCTTGCTCTTTGATGCTACTTGGATTTTCTGAGTCTTCTCTTCCAGTAATGTTAAGTTTAGGCTTAAATTGACTTAAAAGTCAAGAGTCCACCTGGCTGTCAAAACTCCTACAATTATTAAAAAAATCTACACATCAACCTCTCTACAGTAAATTTAGGACTTGGCATTTCCACCCCCTACTGCCCCCACCCTCTTGCATTCCAGTGTTTATCTCTCATCTTCCTTGCTTCCAAGTTTTCTGTTTCTTACTTATTCACTACATCCTTCATTATCCTTCAGTTCCTCTGTCACATGTTGTCCTCCTTTTTTCCCACGACACATTACCCACTTACACTGTTCCCTGCTTCTTCTGTTCTAGCCTGCTTTTCTGCTCTATTTCCCTGGTTTCTTCCCCTGCCATATTTAAGGAATGCAGAAATAAAGAGTGGATCTTTTTTTCACCAGGGGCAACTTAGTATTTGCCTGCAGAGACTTCAGAGAGGTAGTGGCCATATTTGTTGAAGGTATTCTAGCTACAGCTTTATTCAGAGCAGTGGGAGAAAATGGCATATTGATAAAGGGGAAAAAACTTACAGATTACTTCAGGGGGCAAGTTTTAAGGAAACAAAGACAGTTGTCAGAGTTCTGGTAAGCTTGTAAGCATTGGGAATTCCCTTCATAATATCCTGCTCTGAAAAATGTCCTTTCTCTCCTATTCTCAGTTTCTTCAGGCAGTGAGGTAGAATGGGAAAAGAAATGGTCTGTGAGGAGGGAAAAGCATGTATGAACCACAGAGGGAGGTGCAAGCTTCAGTTTTTGCTTAAGGAGGAAATATTTCTCTGCTGCTTGATTCTAATTGTTTTTTCTTTTTCAAAGCAGTTATCCTGACATTATGCTACACAAATTACAATAAACACTGAATTATTTTCCACATAAGGAAAATGTTCAAAATTACTAGAAACTGCTTCTATTTTTAGAATGTTTTTTTTCATAACAGTTTTTACCTTTGTCCTCTTTGTTATGAGATGCTGTAGTGAAAGTAGGCACAAGGACAAAAAGAAAAAAACTGGAAAATCAGAGGTATGTGGAGTTGCAAATGGGGGTATGGGGCTACAATGCAGTGGACCTAGAATTACCAAAATTATTTTGTCTAATTCTACACTAGCCTTAACATATTAAGGAATGTTCAGTTTAGTTCTCACACACTGGGGGTTGTTCACTTCTCACAGAAATCTATGAGCACATTGTCATGTATTTCTTGGGGTAGATCCTTGTTATTTACATAGGTATTTCCGGATTTCCTTTTGCAGTTCACTACGAGTCTGAAACTCATGCAAGTGATGAATGGACTGAACAACTACATGAGATTTTCCATTGTATTATTTAAACCTACTGCACTAAATGTATTATGAGGTTTCATCCCTAAATCTGAGGGTATGTAAACTCCACACTCATAAGTAGTAGGACACACAGTATGACATTGAACTTCAATAGATCAGTGTGAGATTTAAAGACATATGCAGTGGAGAATGAAACCTTCAAGCAGTGTTGTTTGGCTAGGAGAAATAGGTATCAACGAACATAAGTCTTGAATGACAATGTGCAAAGAAGATTCAAGTCTGTCAATCCAATTCTTATTTATGACATAGGATTTTAGTCTGGAGTTGCCTTGTGATGGTACCACACAGAGGAAAGTGATCAATATGAGGGCGTTATTTGATCATCTATGATATAACATTCTAGTTGCAGAAGTTACCATTTTATATCAGGAAATTAAAATATGAGGTAGAATTATTAATAGCTTTATTGAGTGAAAAGAGATTAAAGTACTGCAGAAATGTTTTGACAAAATTCCAACCAGACTTTTAAAAAGAACTATTCAAAACAGTATAGAAAACCCTTTAGATGTAGATAAAGGGCAGACTTGAATGCAAGATTTCCTCTGCCTATTTAGTTCTGAAGGCTTCAGGGATCACATGGGCAATGGACTAAACACAGAAGTTGCAAAAGTTTGTTCTGATTTTCACTTCTATATAGGCATACATATGTGCACACACTCATACAACAAAACCGAAAAGCCAGGAAACAGAGATAAAAGGGTGTAGAGAAAAGGGTATGACTTTACTCTTCAGCATTATTTGTGGAAAAACTAATAAATAATCTCTTACAGAAAAGCTGGGTTTTAGGGAGAAGTAATTTTCATTTACTAATTCTGTCTTCATAATGGGGCGCATTCATCATAACTGTATTGTAATTAATTAAAGGCATTCGAGGTTATTTCTGCCTATTCATTTGACTGAAAAAAGGAACCTCTGAGGGATTTGGGGACATTTTGTTGAAAGATGAAGGCTTTCCTTAGGTCAAATATTTGCATATTCCATCATTCCTTTTTGTGGTATGTTACTCTGCTTTTCACTGAGAAGAGGGAGAGAATTCCTAAAGCAGAGTTTTCATTCAACAATGTAATGTTTTAAATGACGTGTTTACTCTATCTGTAAAGCATATACCTATCTTAATAGCAATACCAACCTTAAAGTGAAATGCAGAGCACTGAGATGGATGAAGTCCATAATGTGGGGTGAAAACTGTGGGTGCCCACTCAGAAATGGTGTGGGATCATTAACGGCTCTAAGCAAGTGAACTTGGTTTTCCATCTCATCCAGCACAAAGGGCACCACTGTCATTGTCGAAGGCAGCCAAAGAACTCAGATTTTTGCTTACCATGGCGTTAAAAGGACTCACATATTTGTGCCACAGGAGTGGTCCTGTTTGGACATTGACCAGGTGTGAACCCATGTATCTTGCCAAGTCTGGCAAAACCATAGTTCAAACTGGTGCTACCTGGCTCCGTAGGCTTCAGAGAGGTGCAGGATTTGTTCATCCTCACACGTGTAGTGCATGATAAGGAAGGAAAGACAGTACATCTAACAAATGCTGGGAGTACAGGTGCTTCGAGAATGGGGAGAGAATGGCTTTTCAATTGAAAAGGGAAATTCTGTCTGAAACAAAATAATGTTAAAGCCACTATTCTCTTTCAAAAAGCATTACACAATCTTGTAAATGAGAGATAAACACACAGAGAACCTGATAAAGACTGCATAGAACATAAAACCTAGAAACACATGCAAAATCTAAGATACAACCTTTATCTTACTTATTAGACTGACAAGACAGAAACTGTAAATACCCACATCTACTAAAAGCAAGGTTTGTGGGAGGACTAATATATTTTATCTCCTTGTGATATGGGGAAAAAGAAATAACCTCTCTCAAGCTTGTAAGTACTTCATCAGAACTGAAACAGAAGCTTAAAACAATAGCTTGCAGTAATAAATCGGTGGCTTGTGTAAAAATGTCAAGAACCAAAATGGCACATTGTTTCAGATTTGCTTTAAGAGTAACTGAAACCTAGTAAGTCTTAGCATGGCTGGCACAAAGCAGGTACTTCTCTGCTCATAAATAAAATGGAAGCAAAAAAGTACATTTCATTAGAAACTATCAATCTTTCTTTTCTTTATGACTTCTGTTTTGACTTTGAATTATTTATTTTGAGTAATTTTCCTTATTTTAAGAGGAAAAGCTTTAGACTTTGTGTCCAAAAAAGGCTTTATTTCCTTATAAAATGATAAACTTGGGAGACATTTTTTAAATGGCTCACAATACTTTTGTGATCATTCCTGTAAATATTCCAAGGTGGTGAATAATCGTCATGCATCTACTTCGACTTCAGTTGTCTGTCAGGGACTTTTGTGCAGCTCTTGCTCCAGTGAGATTACTGAACATTCAGATTTCAACTCATATTCTATAGAGAATTAGAAAAATGTTACATATATTGTTTCATAGCTATACACATAAGGTTCCACCCAGAACATCACTTACCATTTAAGGGTCCATAAAAGAGAGAGTTTATTTAAGTCCTTTGCCTCAGCAGGTACTGAACTTGCAGCACCCTGCAATGGCACATTTTATAATTCTCCATATTAAAATATGACAAACCTCAATATACACCCTGAGACATTAGAACTTCCTTTTCTTGATGATACTGGATTTCAGGCAGCAGCATTCAGTTGGTATCAGCACATGCTGATTGAAAATCCTGTATCAGTACCCAGATACAAGACCATATAAAACACTGAAAGTAAAGATTGAGCAAAATCTGTTTCTAGAACTGCATTTTTTTTTCCTACCTAACAAACAATCAAACACCCCTTAGCATAGTAGAATTAAAGCCCTGCATTTTTGCCAGAATCTCTGCACTATATGTTGCTGAAAATGCCAGGAAATTAGCCTAATTTTCAAATATGGGCATTTTAATAGCATATCCAAATTGCACATTTGGGTACTTACATGGACACTTGGATTTGTAAAAGCCCACTCTGTGGATCTAAGTGCTGATTTGAGCATTCATGTCTGAGCTTTAGACATTCCATTAAGACATCCATATTTGATATTGGACCCATAGTGTGTGTGTGTATTATTAATGTTTAAATTGAGGAAGAGTATATGAGCCAACTATGCACCTTATATAATACTGGGTAGCTGAATGTATTTCTGTTGCATACACACATATTGAATATGATAAAACAGCACCACTGAGGTTCCAGTAAATGTAAAGACAATCCCTCAAACATACCTTGAGAGAATATGAAATATCTGCACTGTAAAATTAAAAAAAAAAATCAAGATATGCTTTTACTATGAACAAAAGCAATATAAAAACATTAGGAATATAAATATGGAAATAAACATTGAAACTCTCTTGTCTGTGCACTGTTCTGCTGGAATCTGCAGAAAGGTCACTTATTGTAATAAAGATGTTCACAGTTTTAGGTGTTTCCCTAAGCAGCAGTTGCCCAGGGTATTGTATATTAAGCATTCCGTACATACCAGACACATGGCCTCATTTGGTCAGGAATTCATGTCTCTAGCAAGCTTTTTATGCCTTCCTCTCTTGCTCATTGAACAATCTTCTTTTATGTTTCTGTGGGCCTTTCCAAGCAGGTACTCTAGCTTAAACACAATCTTCTGTGTTAGTAGCACTTCAGGTATTAAAAGCATATGATTAGGCGGAAAAAAAAAAATGCAGTAAACTCAGCCTCCCATCAGACTCCTTAAACTCCTGAGAGCACTACGAAAATTTTTGTGTTTGGCTTTTGCTTCCAAAGTGCAGAAGTGGTTGATGTTAAGCCTGAAGACTTAGTGAAAACACCAAATTGCTGTGACAATTGGGCTTAAAAAAAGAAACAACAAAGGAAACACCCCTGTTTGCAGAAGGACTAGTGTCAATGAAGCAGGCACCTGAAAGCTCTAGCACAGACATCCAGCCCCTGTATTCCTAAGGAAACCCTGAAGCATGGTCATCCTTGAACCAGGTTTCTCAGGGACCCTTTGCATGGCGGCCCTGCCTGGGGGCGAAGAGAAGTAGTAGCTCCTCCTTAGCTGCAGGGTCACAAGGATGAAGCTCAGAGGAGCCACAGCAACTCCTTTTATAGAAGATGCAGGTATCCTTCAAACGGCTTTGTTTTCAGCTGGAAGGGAAAAGGAAAGGTAGAGCTGTACCCAGCTTTTCCTGAGGATGTTTGTTACAGGTACAGTCTCCACGACCAATGTTTTCCTTGGCTCTGGTTTTTGCAGAGTGAGAGCAGGATCTAGAATACCTGCAAGGTATGAAACAGCAGAAAGCAGGTATGAAAACAAGGCAGAGAACGTTAAGGAAGTGTGTAGGAAAACCCATGGATCTTGGCATTATTGGAAAAATGGCAGTCTGAAGCAGACAGGAAACAAGCATACACGATAAGTAAACCAACAAGTTTTCCACTATAAAAAGATCTTAATAGAGACAAACTCTGCTCAAATTCCAACAGATTGAAATTGTTTTAACAGCTTTAACAGTTTTAACAGCATAAGTTACAATTATCTTTTACAATCATGCAGGTATAAATTGTGTTAAAACTCAGAATTTGAGTCAAGGAGCTCTATGGGTGATTTTTCCAGTACTCAGTTTATGGTAGCTAGGAATAAACAATGACTTTAATTATTTTCAGGTATACTAGATGTTGCCTAAAGTACAGTACAATTAATTTCAGGAAATATATTTTTTTTCAAGTTTGCAGTTAGCTTTTCTGTTCTGCATAGCTTGCAGGATATTTTAATACATTAATTGACATCATAAAAATACATTACAAAGCTGTATTCTTTTCTGATGCAAACAAATAGAAGTTTTGAGGATTTTTGCTTATAAAAGGCCTGACAAGTTAAGGCCACTTTTGTCCCTGTACTTGAAGATAACAAACATTTATTTTGGTAACTGCAGAAATTGTTATCACTTGTGCATGAAGGCATAATGGAATTCAATCATAAATAGTATTCTTGATTAATAAAACTTTTTAATTTGCTTGAGAAATGCTGACTTAACAAGTAAAAGCTACTGCTGAAGAAACACATTGTAACAGTAAAAATATATTACGTTTACATTTAATATTATTAATTTCAAGCTAATCATCTACATTTCAGCTCAGACAAGTCCACAGAAAGTAATTTCTTTTTAAGTATAAATTGTGGATCACACAGTTCATATGATTTTAAAAGAAATGGCTGGGTTTAAGAAAGGATTTAAACTACTACATGAGTATGAGAGTAGCTCTTCAGTTATAGAAGTCTGGTAGAGTATAAAAGAAGATTTAATAAACCAATTAATTTTGCTTATAATCATGCTATATCAAATGTATTTGTACTTCTACTCATTTGCATTTTTCAGGCTTTTTGAGTTTCCTGGTACTGCTGAAATTTTAATACATCTGCCAAAAGTACATTGTACTTCATTTCAGTAAGACACAATTTAACACTTGACTCCAAGGTCTATCATAATTCAGCTATTTACAAATACTCAGGATCCACACTTGAGATGGAAGAGACTAATACTGATATCTTCCTCACTGCAGGGACTGTCTTAAAGTTTTCTGCTTTGAATATCCTGTGAAATAGTCAGTGGCTTAAAAGGACAGTAATGATTGCCTTTAAAACTTCTGGATTAAACCACGCTGAGGGAGGTAAAGCAGTCATTTTTTCATCCCTGAATCAATGTATTCTTTTGTTTAAGGGTGAAAAGAAATGATCCTTTCCCACTCTTGCTTTGCACCAAAGTATACACCCAATTCTTAGCCTGTGAATCCATAGATTTTAGAAATTTGAGAAATATCAAGGTGAACCTTTCTGACATAGAATTTCTTAATATTGTTTTTGATAGAAACTATTAACTAAACATAATCCTCATTTGTGTGTGGCTCAGACCCAGAAAAAGAACGAATTCCTTTTGCCAAAATATAAATAAATTACCCTGTTCTATTTGTGTCTTACAGGTCAGGAATTGCCAATGTCTTCTCTAAATGTGATAAACTGGCTAATAATAGAATTCAGTTAAATACAGTTAATTGTTCCTGTGCCTTTCTTTCTTGAAATAGACTGTTCCCTGTTTCCTGACTGCTGAAAATGAGCTGTTGCTGCTATAAACTTTGAATTCTTTGAAGTAAGATTACTGCAGTGCTGAATACAAGTTGTGTAAAAGGAAATACAGTGTGATAAAGTACCAATCTCAAAACATTCAACATATTAGATATTTTTCCAACCAATCCAAGTTTTTTGAGGATTTTTTTTTGTTATTTTGGTCTTTGGCATTTGAAAATAGGGAAGATTATTTGTCCCATCTATTGCATTAAATGACTGGTTTCTGCATTTGTCTCTGAAAGAAATAGATTGTAAACAGAAAAAAATGTCTGTGGACCTTAATCATCCATATTTCACTCATCTGCATCACATTTTGGAACTGCCACTGTACCACAATTAGCAAACAATGTACTCTGATTCTGCAAGGAATTTTATAGGATATTAGATGTAGTTAGAGAGAGAGAAACAGATTCATTAAACTTCTAGACAGTTTATAAGAACTTGGAAATCCTTTAATATGTCAGTGGTGTCCAGCTTAATGCCTTGTGAACAACCAAAGATGCATAAGTGATAAACTTGGTGAGCATTAGTCCGAGTCAAGCGTTGTGCACGAAAGACTCTTCTATTCCACCTGAGATTTTTTCAATTAAATACTGCTCTATAATGAAAAACTAATATTTTCAAAGATGAATCTAAGGGAACACGAAGATGAAGATATATTTTTATTGCAAACTGGTCTGTTTGTAAAGCATGTTGTTAGAAAGGCATTAGCTTCAGTATACATCATATTCAGACACCACCGATCAGCCACTTAATTATTAGGCACATCTCAATTTACCTTTCAGGTTTCATATTTTCTTTTCCTTTCTTTTGGGTCATAAAATTTGCAGA
This sequence comes from Irena cyanogastra, assembly GCA_013397155.1. Lineage (NCBI taxonomy): Eukaryota > Metazoa > Chordata > Aves > Passeriformes > Irenidae > Irena > Irena cyanogastra. Next base: position 308,706 of record VWZV01019593.1, read on the forward strand.
GCACCATGTTTATTCCAAGTTTAGCAACAGATTTGGATTTCAAAAGGTAACTTCTCATCCCATTTTATCTTTCACAAGGTGTTGGTTTCTCTTTACGGGGATGAGATCCAATGATTTTTCTGATGGAAATATTTCCTGGATGCTTGTACACCTATTCTTCTGTGGTTTGTCATTGTTACCATATGAAAAAGAAGTAGTCATTGACCTTGTGGAGATTGCCTTTTTTTATTTTTCCCAGGCACATTCCACATATCCCCTTCGGCAGAATTTTGAACTGTGGTCACATTTTGGCAAGATGAGGTTACTTGCTTGCAGTCTATTTAATAAGCTACTGGAGATAACTTTACTCTCTCAACTAAATTCATTATTGCGTGAATTATTTAATAGAAGATATATCTTCTGATGGTTTACAATAAAAATTCTACTATATTGACATTTTCTTGTTCTCAAATGCTCTGCCTTATTGCTCAATGTCTTTTGAAGATACCATATTTGTATGGAACATACCATGTAAACTCATGTGCAAATACAGGTGATTGTTACCTTCAGATCTTTTCAGTCTGAGATTGAGGTTATGACAGAACCATTTCTATGTTCAGGGAACTTTGATCATTCCTTCCCCTAGCTCAAAGAGTATTTTTTTTCATTCTTTTATCTCTGCTTGAAAGTTCTGAAGCTCTTGTATTGGTGAAGTATCTGATCTTTTCACACTTTGAGGGGGAGCTGCTGTGGGTTTTACTGCCACCGGAATGGTGTCAGTGGTCTTTTGCTAGCATAAGGTGTGTTTGTAGGTTGTGAAGTTTTCTTGCTAAAGCTAAACAGGCAAACAGGTCCAAAACCTCAGTTAGCTGCAGAAGGATACTGAGACCACTTTCAAAATACCAGTTTGGGTTGCTGTGTCAAGTCTTTGGCTATGCAAGGCAGGAGAAGATGATACTTTAGATATAACTACTGGGTTTTTTTTCTAAGATATGGTCCACAATCTTCTATACCCTTTGGACTTTGTGCAGATTTGACAATATTACTACATTTACCAAAAATGCTGCACTCTTACCTGCACCTCTGCAATATTTCACATTGCACTTGTTGCACATAATGCAGCTCCTCTTCCCCCTGCCACAATTATAAGCAGATGGAAAGTGCATTTGTCTCTGTGTGTTTGAGACAACACTGGCCATCTTGGTAAATACAGGGAAAAAGCTAAAGGAAGAAAGAGAGTGTAGCACATGCTGATTGGAAATGCACGAAATCAAAACCGACAGGTGGCTCTGGCTGATTCAGAGGTCCCAGAGAATGACCTGTCATCTTGGGTTAGATCAGACCTGGAGGCAGAGTCAGGGCCCAGTTATTCTGATTTCCAAGGCTGCCTCTGTTGCTGACATTACTGATGACATCACGCTTACTTGTGTCATAACAGACTCATAAACAGTAAGGAGCTGTTGGGCAGCAGACCAGAAAATACAGGGAAAAATTGGGAAAATAGAAGTGAATAAAAGATGATTCAAGGAAAAAGGATAAAACACAAAGCAGAAGGCAAAGATGCAGGTACAAGTCAGAAGTATTTAGATGAGAGGTGAAACATCAATTAAATTGGACTGTGGATAGGTAGGCTGTTAGGTGATTGCACAGTCTGTTCCTGTTTTAAACATGCCATTTATCAATGAGAGAGCCCTAGCCAGCAAGGGGTTTGGAGAAAGAAAAAAACATGACCGAGGAACTTCAGGGAATGCCTTGAGACACTCTACCAGTGGGTAAGAGCTCTTAGATTTTTATCTTGTTTCAACAACCTACACCACTTAAGATGTGATTTGGATGACTGCACAGCATGACTAAGTTATATCAGGAAATAGGAGTAAAAATTATACCTCCTTGTGTATAAATGAGAAAGGAGGTATAATCTGATTGTTGAAGGGAAATTTCTAAAAGCTGAATTGCAGGAGGTAGTAGCTTTAATATCTGGCAGAACTATTTGTGGAAGCCAGTGGTATATTTTAAATTGTTGAAGGTAGCTGTACAGGGAAAGTTTTATTGCTTCTTTGAAGACTTTTTTTTTGCAGTCTATATTTCTATTTCATACTCTTTGCTAGACAGGGCTTGAAAAGAATTGTGAGTACTTCTTGGTAAAAAAAAAAAACAAAAAACCAGACAAAAAGCTTATGAGTTTAAAGCTTGGGACTGGGGGAAAAATGCTTTTCAGAAGTGGTGTTCCTGATTCTGATATGAATTGCACTACAGATATATATCAAATTTATTTATGTCAGTTCAAGACCTTTAAAACAGAAGTAATTCCTTCCATAATGCAAAAACGAAATAGTTTTGTTCCCAGAAAAGAGGTGGTATGATAGCAGATGAAATGACATTGCTCATTGGAGGCTTATTACTTAAAATAACACAATGATGGGTAGTAGGAAGAATTAATCACAGAAAGTAATAAGACAGAGTTTAACACAGAGTTTTACTTTATTGTTTTAAGTAACGAATGGACAGAAGGGCATTTAATTTTTTACAGAGGCCTGTAATTTCCTCAACATCTAAGTCAAATACATCTCATTTTGCAGTATTTTCAGCTGTCCAAATAAAGCACTGGGATTTTAAAAAGCAAAGTAGCAAAGTTATCAAATGTTTTCATAATCAATATCATAATCAACCTATCCACAGTCCCGATATTAAGGAAAATCTTAGTTTTCTGGATATGGCTGCTATCTTGTAATTTTTCTACACTTGTTAGCCCTAATATGCTGCAAGATGTACTGAAAACTGATGCTGACTAAAAACTGATGCAGTTAGCTTCTGTATTTTATTTTTTTAAGACTGTCTTTATTCTGTATGAGCTAAGGCTTTCTCAGCACAGTTGATCATGCTCTTAAAATGCCATCCTTCTTGACCTCTTGAACCTCTCATGGCTCTCCTGCCTCTCTAAGGTCTGCCTCCTGAAGAAATGTGAAAAGCGATTCTTTTTCATCCCTTGATTGGTTCCTCCCTCTCTGTTACAGAAAACGAAGCTGATTCCTTTGTCTGTCCTCTTTTCATGTTCTTGCACTGATGCTGCCTTAAATTCAGGTAGTAAGTCTTCTGGGTCAGAGTCCATTTTTTTCACCTGCTCGTGGGCAGGGCCTCACCAGTAGGGAAACTGGTCCTTCACTGGGTTTCCTAGGCATGTTGATAATAGAGTAGATTAACATCATAAGTCTTAAGGTCTCTTCTAGTCCAAAGAGAAGAGAAATGAATATAAATTAGTAAATGGCCAGCCGAAAATAAGAGAATCCTCCCTAGCAACAAGGAAGTGACAGAAGATGTATTGACTGTGTAACTACGAGTACAATCAGGTATACACACTGCTTTTGGCATATATCGTAGAACATAACTCTTTATTGACGTCATTTTTGTATGTATCTTACCAGGCTCTAATTGCTTTCTACTTGCCACTCAAATAGATTTATAGAAATCCTTCTAAGAATCCTGTTGATTTTTAGTTGAAATAATTTCATCTCTACTGACAAGTAGAAAACACATATATCCCAGTTTTATCAATACTGTACCTTCCCCACTTATTTTTTTAAACTTTCTGATTCTTTCCCGACCCTAAGACTTAAACAAGGCAGTATCTGAGGAAGTATGTTTACAGGGTGAGGCATTCTGCTTTGCAGATTTTGCTCTACAGGACATTTTCTGGATCGATGACTGGCTCAAGGGACTTTGTGTGCATATTTACAAAGTCTTGACCTGTCTGCTGCAGCAGCCTAGATGCTGAACACACCCTACAAATGAAAGAAATGCAAGCCTCAAGTGCAAATGAAGGTTTGCTGTAGTTGTAGCGTCCCGAGGTTGGAAACTGGCTACCAAATCAGTCGTGCAACCGAATGTGCCACCTTTTCTATAACAAAGTATCATCGTAGCAGTAGACTAGTGCAATCCTTGAGTGACAGAAAAAAATATGAGCCAAGATGATTAATTAAGTAGTCAATAGTGAACTCATCCCAAATGTTTGCGACAAGCAATATGATTGAGTGTGTAGAAGCAGCATTGCATTTAAACCCCAGATACTTATCAATACTGGTAGAAAGCACTCCAAAAAATTGGATGTTGTTTGTAGTAGATCATTTCAGCAGTGATTCATCAAATGCTATCACGTATATCTGACAGAACTCAAAACTGGCAAGTGTTCTAATGGAACATAATAACAATGATGAGTTGTACATTAGTAGCACTTACTAAAAAGAATTCTAGGATTGACAAATTGGAGAGGCAATGTTGGCAGACTTAAAATGAAGCATTTGTACAGTATATACAGTACTCAGAGATGTGGAATAGATTCCAATATGAAATGCAGAGATATTTCTTAACATCTTTCTCAAACTTCACGCCAAGATGGTGCCTAATTTTTATCCTGTCACTCACAAACCCCTTTGCATCTGTTGTTTCAACATGTGAACAGTGACCCGGTTCAAGCTGCTGCTAAAATTTGATACTAATTAATAAGAGGGAAGCTGGCTGATGGATAATTAAGATCAGAGAAAGAAATTCTGGACAATGTATTTTCAAAACTGCACTTGGAAGAAAGATGTAGAGCGATTTAAGAAAAATAAAACCATTTTGAGAAGAGAAGTATTTGCAAAGAGTATCACACATTTTAATTGCCGTAGAAAACTCCAATTTTTCACCTTTCTAGGAAACTTCACTGTAATCACACCAGCTGCTGGGCTCACCTTGTACTTGACTCAGTTGTATTATTTCTCCCAAGAGCACATAACAAAAGAGCAAGTTTTACAGGGCTCTAGATCATCAGTGTTACTCAGAGTTGCAAGCTTCTAACAGGTATAACTGCTAATCTGTTTTTTACCTTCTCTTATCTTATTTCTCTATGGCTGAATGCAATAGAGCAGTAATCCAGATTAGAGCTTTCCACAAAAAAAACCACAGTAGAGCTCTCAAGTGTAGCTCTACAAAAAATATTTTGCAATTTTTTTGTCTCTGGAGATTCTTTTGATCTACTATTTGCTTCACTTTAAAATATGGTTTCAGCAAGGGTATTATCTGACTCTTTTTTTAACCATTGGAGGTGACCAAGTTAAGTGGAAATTTTTTAGCTGTACATACACACAAATTGGTTTACACTCATCCACGTTTTGGTTGACATGTAAAATCATGTAAATTAATTATTTTATTCAAAGGTATTCACCAGAGGTAAACTACTAGCCACAAATCTCTTGGAAATAATCCCAAGTATTTTTGGACTAATAACCACTGGTTTACACTGTTACACAGATGCTGAAACACATGAAGGCACAATGATCAGAAGGCACGAGAAGGGCTCATGGATTATGAGCATATCATCCCTATTTGCTTGGCCACATGATACCAGGACAGGCACAGTGCTCTAAAACAGGATTTTCTGACAGACCTGTGTACTGGAACAACTGCTTATTAAACCATTGTTGCTGCTGCTTCTTTCATAGGTTTCAGGTCCTAAAGAAGAAGGAAAACAAGATCTGAGCACATCCATCATAAATCCTCAGTAAATTGAATCAAACACAGGAAATCCATTTATGTTGTAAGCCTTGATCAGTATCACAGACAAATGTCCACACACACAGTTATACACTTACTATAAAAATGTATATCTTACTATAAAAATGCATTTCAGGAGTGAAAGAAGCAAAGATGCTATCAGAAATAAAGATGTTGTGTACCTGAACTAAATGACTGGCTCTGTATTTTCATTTTCTTCACTTTCTTGCTTATAAGTCTTAGCACTCCATTTTTAAATTTCACTTTCAACAATGACGCCTTGATGGTCATTAAATATTGAATCCTTTCTGAAAGGAGTGTGATTTCTCCTTCTGCAAAGGATGGGATCTGGCAGCTAATTCTGCAGTCATATCAATGTGATCTTCCTCAGGCATTCCTGCAATCTTCCACCACAGAAAAATGTAATTTTGTGTCTGAGCACCTTGCTCCCAAGAGGTAAGTGGAAAAAAAAGGTTTTTAAATTCTGTTTATCTGAACAAGATTCAGTTGTTACTTCTCTTCAACTTTTTCATTTAGGTATTTTGTGTTGCCCAGTGCTTGCTGTCAGGTTGAGGGAGCTGGGTAATATTTTGGCCACATACGCCCAACTCAGCAGAAGCAAGGAGCAAGAATCATCTGCCTTACCTGAGAGATGAAAGATCCCACCAATTATCTGAGAGGCAGAGACTCTGCTTTGCAGAAGGGGATGGATTTCCTCTCTGGTAACAGGCAGAGGCTCCTGGTCACTGCTCTCTCTGTAAGTTGCTGTGGCCAAGCTGCAGAGACCTGGCCTACTGCAGCACCCTGTTGAGTTCAGCAAGGGGCAAGGGAACCTCAAGTCAGGCTGGGAGAGCAGCTGAGCTGAAGGATGCTGCAGCCCTGGATTGTGCTGCTTCACACAGCCTGCAGGAAGGCAGCAGGTGAGGGGTTCCTGCTGAGCTCCTCCAGGCACCCTGTGTGAAGCAGCCCTGCAGGAGAGGCAGAATCATTGCCCTGTGGGGTTTCATCTTCCTGCTTCATCTCTAGAGACTCTGAGCAATGCTGCTGTGTATGTATAAAAGCAAATCCCTCTTCCCAAGGTTTGAGCAGACATGCAGCCTCTAAACAGCACTTTCCCAGGGTTCCCATTTTCTTCTCCTTTCCTTAAGCACCAAAGTGAGATACTAAAGCACATAATTCATTTATTTATGCTCCTGTAACTCAGGAGTAACTCTTTACAGTCAATAGAAGATTAAAACAGTGAGCATTGATTCCTGAGGCATTTGGGCAGCTAGGCAAAAGAGATGGAATCTGCAAATAGCACCATCTCTGAACAAGGTTGAGTATTTTTCCTATAATAAATATGAATTTAAAATTTATTTATTTGCATAATCCTTGTAAAAATTCCATTTGCAACAAATATAACTCTACAATGTTCACTGATACGTTCGATGAGGTAAAATGGCTTTATTTGGTCGAAATTTCAAAATTATATTTTTATTTTGCAATTCAGTTTGGAACAGGAATTATTGATACCTGCTGGGTGAAAAATGCTATGTTTTTTTTTCTAAATAACATAAAAAGAAAGATGATATTGTTTGAGAACTCATTTCATTTTTCTCAAATATTTTGATTTTTAGGTGGTCTAAATGCTACAGTTCTTAGTCCCAACTTCTTTATGCTTTTGATTGAAAGACACTGATGATAGTAAGTAGAAAACCTGCAAAGGCTATGGAAAAAAAACTTTGCAACAGTTTTTTTTCTAGCAACAGGGTGGGCTGGAGGGTGAGGCTAAAACCAAAACTGAAATATTGAAAAATATACACTTGCATTCATTTCAAATAACCCTAATTACTTAAGTTTATAATGACATGTAATCAAAATATGATTTAGGAGAGGTGTCTTTGCCACTGTAAAAGCTTTTTCTTGCTGAAAAACATAATAATAACCACATTTAATGACAATCAAGATGCAGCTGGATAATGATTTGATGTGCTCTTTGATAACTATTTCAAGGTGTCAGGACATCTGAATATCATATTTTCTATGAGAATTTGTTCTGCTTTAACATCGCTGATGCAAAGGTGAAGGCTTTAACCTATTGTGCTGGGTTAGGAACAAAAGGAATGTGTTTGTGTCCAGCATCTGCTGGAAACTAAAGGCCTGTGGGCTGCTGACAGAGCATGGTGAGAGGCAAGTCAGAAAGGAAGGACTGCACATGCCTCTCCCCTAATGTCAGGGTAATGGAAAGATGAAGAACTACACAGTTGGTGCGGTGTTTGTCCCCAGTCCTTATCACTCCTCAGGACAGATTTTGTGGTTTTTCCCTAGGATTTGGTGGACTGTGGAAAATGACTCTGTTTAAAGCTGATCTGGACTTCGTTCCTGAGAACCATCTGAAAGTGTTTTGTTAAACCATCCATCCAGAATATTTCACTGTCATTTGAAATTTTGTGGAAATCAGAACATTTCTCAAGACTCAGAAGTTCAATACTAGCCACAAGAACCAGAGGGGACTTGGAGGAGAGAGGTTGTGTGATCTTTTAGTTCTCAGAAGTCCTGTTAATACCTGAAATCTGCTTGTTTTCTCTCATTATGATTTATTATGATTCTTTCTCATGCTATCTACAGTTTGAAGCATCCTCCTGGGCCTTATGTCCTCCAAGGCAGTTTGGAAGTGGCATCTCTCTCTGAACCGGTTGGGAAGCTTCCCTGTTCCCATGCTTAAGAGCTAACAGTGCTCCATTAACTAAGAGGCAGAAGCACTCAATTTTCCAGATTTGTCCTGATGGAAGGAACAGTTTCTCACTAGAAATTTGTGTATCACCAAGAGCCTGGGGTGAGAACCCCTTCACTTATTTATTTTCATATATGATTCTCTTAAACAAACAGATCTCAGCTTCATATCATATGAGCACAATCATGGATGGCATTAGCCAGACAAAGCACATAAAACTGAAGCCACTTATTGCTTTCCAAAGCCTGAGCATTGAAGGTGGATTCCTTTCTCTATAAATAGTGCAACCTGCCACAAACAAAAACTGTGGGTAATATTTGTTGTATAACAAGGGATTCTTTGTTTACTGCCAGAAAAGCCATTACAAATAAAGGAAGGGTCTGAAAGTATCCTTGAGGCAGCATAATTCAGAGACATAAAAAAGACAGAGAAATGGATTTCTGGGATTGTGCAAATCTCTTGAAAACTAGCAGGCAATTCCCACCTAATGTCCCTCTGCAGGCAGAGTGCTCCTGCAGATCAGTGTGAGTGCAGATCAGGGCCTATACAAATATTAAGCATAATGTCATCCTCCTGCCCAGTCAGTGTCCTTTGTACATGGCAGGGACTGGACCCACAGCTGAGGTCTAATGCAGTGAAGATGATAAGAAGGTGATCAGCAAGAGCAGCTCTTCCCTGAGAGGATACATACAGCACTTCTCATTATAAAGTGGCAGAGCCATGCATTTTCCCACTTTCTCTATTCTGCAGTGGACTATCCTCTGGAGACCTCAACCTGCCAGAGTACCTGCTGGCAGTACCTGGCCTTTCAAGACTTACATGCCCTTGAAAATGTGTGTGTGCGTGTTGTTGCCTAACTTTTAGGATAAAGTCTGTATTCTTTTACTGTTGTTTAGCCTTTCATACAGCTCCATACTATAACCACCAGAGAATAAAAGCAAACTACATACTCAGCAGTAATAAAATATAGTAACTTCTGAATATTTTATGACAATGCTTTAGGTGTAGAACTTTATCAGAGTCTGTTACAAAATAATTGTGTTAAGAAAATGAAAAGAACAAGTGGAATATAGCAGGAGAATGGTACAAATTAAATCATCACTTATTATCCTCCACTTTTAAATTTTCTTTTTACCACAGAACTCTGTAACCATTTAGAGACGATTAACATCAGTGTTACATTAAAAGTTAATTTTAATAATCCATAAATATATTTTAAAAGTAGGCCCTCTCTGTATAGCATACATGAAACAAATTGCCACAGTAGCCAGTACAAAGCATAAAATGTAGAACTTGACACACCATGCTGTAAGGTAGAGGAATAAGATTGGCTTTTCCTCTGAAGCTTAAAAAGAATCAGTTCCCAGACTTTGCTGGCACATCCTCCATAACTGTAACGTGATGACACAGCATTATTACTGTTTATCACAACTTATTCCACGTTTATGACAAATTTTTGTCTGTTTCTTTATGTATTTATTTTGATCCTCTGTGCATTGATCACTTGGACCATTAGAATTTTTACAGGGTGTTGTTGCCTAACTGAATTTTCCCACATGTTCCTCAAACTTATTTAGAAAACATGGACTCAAAATACATACAATTATGTTTAAGTAAATGAATGCAAACCAAACCAGAAAAATGCGCAGTGAACTATAAATATGTATGGTTGCACTGTAAAGATCTTCCACTCTTTTTAACAAAAATTATTTTGTCAAAGTTTTCCTTTACCTTCCTATTCTTCCAGAATTTTTTTTTATTGTCTTCTTTTTTTGTGTTTCAGGTCTTCTGCTCTTCTCCTCAGAGATCTTTTCAATTCTTGAATATTCTGTTTCTCTGATTTAATGAAGATAAGAAAAAATAAAACCTCAAACCTTAATTAGTTTGGCAAGATATTCACACTGAATGCACTTTATCAGCATGATTGGATTAATAATAAAGTTCATTAGCAAAGTATTTGTGCTACAATTATTTTATTTGTTTTTACAGACAGTGTCATCATTAAGATTCAGAGCTAACAGTCAGAGGAAAGCCACGGGACAGATAGAGAAGGTTTGTCAGTTGTTATGCGTGCAGAAACAAAGTTCACATTGGTATGATCTCCTGTGTGCAGGCAGACATCCCATGGTCTGTTTTAGAGGTGAAAATACTTAAAGTCTGTGGTAAATCCAAGGGCTCTGCTGGAGCCCAGACAGTGTGGGGTGAGCAGCTGCAATGCAGTCCAACAGCTGAAGGGCTCCCCCTTTCCCTACTCCTCTCTTGTGGAGGTAAAACACTTGCTTTCCCCAGTCACAGTCATTTCTCTATGTGCAGAAAGAGCTTGGTTTAAGAGATCTTATGGAGTTGTGCATCCCCAAACATTTTCAAATCCGAACTGTTTAGCAATCTTAAGAATTATTTTTCATCCGTAAGAGCAGCTCACGTCTGGTCCACTATCCAACCATCTAGACAATAATCATGTATTGAATTTTATACAAAGTAAGACCTGAAACAGCTGCTGAGACCTGGATAAAGTGGTGCAGGTCTTTTACCTTTGAGTATATCCTACAAGCTGGCTGAATGGTACATACTGACCTCTGAAGATGTTTTCACCTTTAGATAAAATACTTACCCCATTAATGTGAGGTAACATACCAATACAGAAAAAACTACTTTAGTTAGAACATACTTCGTTGTCTAAATAATGAAGTTTGCCTCAATCTGTTGAAACCTACTGACTACGTCTGCCTAGTCAACACTGTCGTATTACACTAATTTGCAAATACAGAGTCAACCCCCACCCCAGTTAACTATCTTCTTCCTTCTGCCAGTGGCAGGAACTGTGTTTGACTGCAGTTATTGCTGTTTGCTGCCTCTCAGCTGCCCTGCCCAACCCTATGACACGTCCTTGTGCTGACTGCACAAACACAGTCCCTTGCTTTTCCACTGCTGCTGGCCCCAGCACTTGCCACCCATCCGTGCCACCAGAGTCTCATCTGCACACCACTGGGAAGAGTTCTGGTGGAGGATAATGCCGTAACTTTGAGGGAGGCTTTGATGGTACCTTTGATTTCCATACCCACCCTTGGGGGTCCTTAAGGACAGGGCTCTCTGAGGGTATGGCTATGCACTTGGGTAACTCCACAGTTGCTTTGGCATGTGATAAAAGTCAATTTAATTCCTACTTCTTCAGGCTTCAGAGCCTGCTGGCTAATCTGCTAATTGGGTTGGAGAAAAGGGGGGAGGAAGTGGAAAAAAGGGAAGTAGTGATGGGAGAGGGTGAAAACCCACTGCTCTCAGGAGCAGTAACAGGTCCATAGAGGAACAGGTCTTTCAAAAGGCTTCTGAAGGGTCAAAGTTTTCTCTGACCTGTTTTAACCACATAAGAATTTCAGCCTGTCTGAATAATTTCTGGTTATTCTCTGTATTTTAAGGGAGCCAAAGTAAAGCTCCCCAAGCCCTAACAAAATGTTGCCCCTCTGTCGCAATTTATGTAGTCATATATATCAGTTCTCTAGTTGCTCCTAATTCCAAATTAACATTTTATTATAATTAATGTGCTATTGTACTTTTAAATATCGTTTATAAATATGCATAAACTGAAATAATCTGTAGCAGAAAGAAATTTGGAGTAAAAACATTATGAAACCTATGCTGCTCCAATATAAAATATTATAATATAAACATATTGCACATAATTACATATAATGACAGATGTGTCTCTGTGTGGTATGATTAGTGCTGCTGTAACAAAAGAAGAAAGAAGAAGAAGATATCACTCTAGCTGTCAGCTATGTCACAAAATTAATACAGATGAAACATCTCTCTCTCACCCTTATTCTATTTACTCATTAAATAGTCACTAGAAACTAACCAGCAACTTGTATTCAGCTATAGAGTTACATACATCCAAAAAGTGAATACAAAAAATGATCACCCTTACCCCTTTGCTAGGGACAATGAGCAGCATTCAGGTTAATGTATCGTATCTACACACAGAACATGTGCAAAATTATTTGTCAACTTCACAAAGAGCAGAGGAGTTTTGCTGGAGTTATTTAGAAACCAGACAACAAATTACGCTCTGACTATGCCTTCAAAAATTATTCTTATGGGGAGACCTAGAAAATTGTTGAAGAAGAATCAAATCTAAATTGTATTAAACAAAAATGAGATCTTGAGTAGCTCTATTAAGCTCTCATCTGAAGTTTAATACAAGGCACTTTCTGAGAACATATACATATGAAATACCTTAGTGAGAAAATCTCTGGAAGACTCCTGAGAAATCAGAGCCAAAGTTGGCTGGAATATTTTTTAAAAATATTTTAGAAACCCCTGCAAAATTTCTCAAGCCCTGCTTGGGAGAAAAACATCCACTGTCCTGAGAGCAAACACCAAGTTCCCACTCTTTGGAGAGGTGGGAGAGGGCAAAGTGAGGTCATGTAAGCCACTCCAGGTAGGTGAGTGGACTAACCAGTGAGCAGTTGGCAAATGAGCGATGGCCCAGTCTTGCCACCTCATTTTTGTAAGAAGTTTCTGAAGGTCTCATTTTAATCCAAACATGTAACAACACTAACTTCTAAAGTTTTGTTTTCTCATAGAATAGAAGTTTTGTTTTCTGCACAGCTTGGACAAACAGCAACTAACACCAAGTGCTGAGATGAATCTAAATGTCCTGGAAATTGGATGATTAAAAATGGTATCTTGGAATAGGTGGGAAGTTACCTTGGAGCAGATGTGAAGTACTTTTTAAGAAATATAAGCAGTCATACGTGTGTCTGGTCCTAGTGCTGCATTATATTCCAAGCCTTCCAGACTGCTCAGGAGCACTTATGAAATACATGCATTAAACCTGTAGCCAACTACTCACCCAGAGTGGAACAGGAAAAAATACTCCATGCTCCCTTCCACATAAAACAACTACTGTGACGGTATAAGCCAGTAAATGGCAAACAGAAATATAAAGGTAGGCCAAATTTGTCTTGACACACATAAAAGTAATTCAAGTAAATGTAGGACCTGCTTATAAGTCTAAGTTTATTGCTGGCTAAATGTCCACAATAATTTTCTTCAGACATGAATAATGTACACTGTCTTTTTGGAACTGTAGACTGAAGCAAAGTTCTTCTGTAATTACTAACATAGTAATAGACATTTTCTTGCTCTCAACACCACTGAATTGTGTAAAAAAATACCCATCAATGATATATTTTGAGGTAACTGTACATCTCCCCTCTCCCTCTATCTGCCTTTATTTTTTTCAAAGAAAATTAAGTAACTCATGAAGGATCAAATGAATATGAATTAAGAACATGCACACTTTTTTTTTGCACACAAAAGATAAATGACCAGAAAGCAATATTTACTACAGCACTTTCTTTCCCATAAGAGCCCTTGATTTTGCCAGAATTGAAAAATGCATGTCATCTGCCTACAAAATCACATTTTTTACATGAAATCAAAGTACTATGTGAGTAATAGCTCTTGCAAACAGAGAGCTCAGCCTTGTGACAGTGAGATCAAAGGGGAATGTGAAGATTTTCAGTTGTGTAGAAGGATCTTCTCAATCAGAGAGCATCTTTTTACCCCCAGATGGCAGGAGCTCTCCTCTGTCTTCTGTTAGTTTTTTACCTTCTCCTCTTTTCTCAAAATGACCCTTTCTTTTGCTCTCCCTGGGGGAAGAGGAGCAAGAATGCCTGGGATGAGTGAGGCTGAGCCTTGTGTGCTTGGGTGGCATAATTCATTTTTCTAGAGTGACAGACCACTTGGCACGGGATGGGGTGCTGGCTGAATCTGGCTTCCAGGAAGTCATGAGTCTTCTTCCAAACAAAATTACCTGAAGTAGTTTCAGTTTATTCTAGCCAAAAGAAAAAGGTATCAGAAGAGGCTAGGTCAACCCAATTGATTTTTGGCCAGTCCAGCACTGCTCTAAAAGCAGGGGGGGCTGGAGCTCCACATCCTCACTTATAGCCTGGGCTTCAGAATAAATCTGCAAGCAGTAAAGGAAGAATGCTTTTATAGTCAGAGTCAGAAACCTTTACTATCCAAGGGAATGTCATGAGTGCATCCTCCAAAAGCAAAGGTAGAAAATCCTTTGCAGTGACAGCCAGTTTCTCCTTTGCTTCGTGGTAAACTGCTGGCTTCTGATAATAGCTGCAGCATCTCAGTGCACAATCATCTTGCCATTACAAATACTCTGAGGACAAGCAGGGCTGTACTCTACAAAGATCCTATTTCTTGTAAGTCAGACTCAGCTCTAAAGCCTACAGCAATCTCAGACCTCTGGGATCCTTTGTTTATTCTTAATTGGCTTTTAAGATCTGAGAGAACAATTTCAGAATGTCACTTTTAGTCAATACAAAGCTCACATTTCTCAGTCCCTTTTGTTTGTGTCATGATCTTCTAAATTTTTTAGTAATTCCATTTTGGATTCTGGGCTTAGAGTGGTCATTTTGAAAAATCCTGTTTCACCATTTTATTTAGAATGTACTATGAAAAAAAAGTAGACTTTGAAATGCACTTTTTGTAGACAGCTTTTCTTGAAGCAAAGATTCTGGGAGATTCCAGGATCTAACGTAAAATGTAAAATGACATAAAATGTGAAATGTTTATATTAAATCTGTTTTAAACTCTTCTGAAAATTGAATTTGAGCACCAACAAAGCAAACTATGAGGCATCCTAGAGCAGGAAAATGCTGCAATTCTGGAGCACGCAAGTCTCCATTCAGCCTTGTTTTCCATCATAGTTGCAATTGAGATTCACTGTCTGATTGGAAAAGCCTGGGAACACTGCACCTGCAGTAGGCAGGTGCACAAGGTAAGCTTCTCCTCTTAAGCCACTTACTAGAGATGGCCAAATCCTACCAGCCGTAGGAATCTCATCACATTCGAAACTGTTAGCTTTAACTCTTTTACTGGGTATTTTTGTCACTTGTTAATGTCGTTTGTTTGTGACTTGTTATGTTTGGTGTTTGCAGAGCTTTCATAATTTATTGCCTGATTATGCCACTGAATAGCATACACAACTCTTATTGACTTCAAGGGGAGTTTCACACAGAGAACATGGCAATATAACACAACACTTCTAAAGTACTTCCTATAACTATTCATGACTTTGTCTACATTGGTGTTAAGATGTAAACTGAAGAATGGAAAATTATTCCCAGTAATACCTTTTGTCATACTCTACTTTGTGTGTTATGAAGAGAATAAGAATTTGCAACATTATGGTTCCTACCAGAACAGGAGAAAGCAAATAATTCGCCAGTAAAGCTGGCCAGATAGAAATCTATATGAAGAGGTCTTGGCACACATAAAATTCAGCAATAACTGACCGCAACTGATCTATAAATGGGAAATTGCAAGCACTGAGAAATCTCCAGGAAGAATAAGTGATTGTAAAGCAATCTTCTGACAGTATGTTGCAAGCAGTCAGGTAAATTTGTAGTCAAATACTCCCAGTTCCCTGCTGAATGTAGGATGATGGCCACAGTTAGAGCATCAGACAGAAGTTTTAATGGTTGAGACCCTCTGTTCACAAAGGTAATTACTGTTCATTTGCTGCGTTTGAACATTGAACTAGCTCCAAGGAAGGCTGTCCACCAACATATGAA
The DNA here is from genome assembly GCA_013397155.1 of Irena cyanogastra. Taxonomy (NCBI): domain Eukaryota; kingdom Metazoa; phylum Chordata; class Aves; order Passeriformes; family Irenidae; genus Irena; species Irena cyanogastra. The sequence continues at coordinate 324,522 of VWZV01019593.1, forward strand.
CATATAAATCCTGAGGAGAATCAATATCAGGACTTAGAAAATGTCTCAGTTGAACACATCAGCCTGGCTAGAATGTTTACTGACAAAGAGGTGATGAGGAAGAAGATCGAAATTGATTTCCAAAATGATTATGGCACCTCCAGACCAGAGGTTTCTGAATAATCTTCCAATACTTGTTGATAGCCTATTTCTCTGAAGGACAAAAGGTGATTTACAAAGGTATCCTTGGAGGAAGACAACGTAGTGGCTTGCCCCCCCGAAACAGGTCATGACATTTGTGAAAATGACATTTTGCCAAGAGAAGGAAAGAGATATAGCTCAATATGTATGAACTGTAAGCAGCAAAGACTTGGGCTTTTTTACCATTATGAGAAACTAACTGCATTATGTTAAGGAACTAAGACGGCAACAAAATTATTCCAAAATATTTTTTTTCTTTGCTGTTAGCTCTGGTTTAAAGGGCCTCAGATAGTCCATCTGAATTGAGTAGGATCAATTGGGGAAGAAAACTCTGAAGGGCAAAATCTCTTCCTTACCACACACAATGATCATCAAGGACAATAAAGCAAAAAATACTTCAGTCCAAACCAACGCAAGCAGAACTTGGAAATTTCATCAGATGTAAGCCTTTTCAAATCCTGCCATTGTAGAGAAGCTTATTCACAGTAGGCAATACACCTATCTTTGCAATGATAGGAGTAAATCCACAAAAAGTAGGTTCCTGGCTCAGGAGATCTTTTCAGACAAAGTGAATTTCAGCAGAGATTAGGAAACTAGCTCTAGAGACAATTCAGATTGCATGAGATATCAAATTAGGAAAATCATGTTCTTAACTTAGTATTCTCATAGAACGGCCTGAGTGGGAAGGGACCCTAAAGATCATCTAATTCCAACTTCCTGCCATGGACAGGGAGACCTTTCACTAGACCAGGTTGCTCAAAGTCCCATCCAGCCTGGCCTAGACCATGTGCAGAGATGGAGCATCCACAGCTTATCTGGTCAACCTATTCTAGTGTCTAATACCCCTCACAGAGAAGAATTTCTCCCTAATATCTAATCTAAACCTACCCTCTTTCCGCTTAAGGCCATTACACCTTGTCTCATCACACGTCTTTTGTTCCAACAGGTTATCTCAGCAGGGTTTTTCAGGAAGACTATCGCTCTATCAACACTTCCCAGTCGACCATAACTTCCTTATCAAAGAGGGCAAGCAAGACTGAGTTATAATCTTGCTTGACCCTTTCTCTCCCGGTTTCCTTTCTTGACACCTCATACTGTTTCCTGTTCCATGATTATCCTACCACACCCCTCTCTTCCTCATCGAGGGAGGAAATAAGGTATCTATCTACTACCTGGCATCAATGCAGCAAAAGAAAAAGGGGAACTACTTCAACTGTAGAAGAAATGGATATTTTATTTTCAAGTACATGAAGCAAGAGTACTGCCTTAAGACACGAGATGTTAAAAAAATGGTATACACCTGTTGTTAGCTGCCTTTGCGTGGTTGTAAAGCATCTCACTGCAATGCTAGCCAAGTCCATGAGTGAAATTCTCTTCTGTAATGCCTCTGAAATGCAGCAAGCCTTCAGTGCTGCTGTACACTCCTGGGGGTAAAAAGTGATTCAATGTATAAAGGGGTATTATTTTGGAGGAATGGTTTAAATATACTGCGATCTGAATTTAATTTCTTAATTTTAACTCAGATGTAGAGACTTAACTCGTATTTTGCCCTTTTTTTACTAAAGAATACAGTGGAATTTGATCAATTGAAAGATAAGATAGAAGGAATACTTACAATTAAAATTTTAAACAGTGGCTTTTGACAGCTGAAAGAATTAACGGATTATGGTTATGTTCAGCATATACTATAACGGCAAAATTTTTTATAAATTAAGGACAACAGCTAGGATCTTTCAGATTGTCAGTATCAAAAGGATAACTTCCAAAACCAAAACGCTGTACTTTCACAAAAATGCTGAATATATTAGTCCATATACTTCAAAACCAAAACAAAAACACTGATGTTTTCTGTTACCTCCAGAGCTTTCCTTGCCACGTTATCTTTCATTATAATGAATTGGAAAGCAAAACTAGATGCCTAAAAATGGCAGCAATCTTTTTACTAAACAAGAGCTTTAAAAAAAATTAAATAAATAAAGTTAACTCCTCTGCCATTTGTAATACCTGTATTCTTTTATTTTTGCATCCCAGAAAGGCTGTGCCAAAGAGCTCCCCAAAATTTTTCAGAGTTAACTATTTCACTAAACTTCACTAAGCTACCAGTGCTGATGATTAATCAAATTTTGCTCTAAATAGGATTAATTCAGATGTATCTGTGAAGAAGCTTGTCAGAGTGCACGTCCCTCTTCTCATCTGTCCTCGGGTCTTTTTTCTTGCTGAATTTAGAATGAAGCTTGAGCTATAATCTTGCATGGCAGATACTGGATCGTTCCTTTGATAAACATCTAAAATGCTAATGAATGTGGGCTGCAGTTCTAAAACAGCAAAGCAAATGATTTGACAAGAATCTGGAGGGTAAAAAAAAAAAAAAAAGGAACTTTCAGACTTAAAAGAAAAACTCTTTTTGTTCACATAGAGTATTGTTTCCCCAAGAAAAATTTTTCTGCTCTGCAGAAAACAGAAAAAATCCTACTACATCAAAATGCGGAAGCATGAAAAACTGATGAGCTTTCAGATTGTCCTCTTTTGCATGCAAATCATATCAGAAGTTCTCATTAGCATAAATGCATGAGCAGCTCTAAATGCTTTTAATTTCCAATCTCAGCCAGCAGAGGAGTAATTTGTCACTGTCAGGGTGAAAATCTAAAAAGAAAAAAAAGAGAGAAGGACTCCATGCTAAATTGGAATCATATAAATTTTTGATTTGCTAATTGACTGATGCTACAGTTCAATCAGCTGCCTTGAAGGTGTAAATAATTCAGTATACAGTCAGAAATAAAAGCATAATGTGCTTCTACTGAAGTCATATTAGCATTCAGTGCACCAGGACACACCTGACCATGCCTTTCTTACAGATGCCCTTTAGATATGTTCTATGCTGGCAAGTGCACTACTCCAACAAATATATATTTAGTCTTTCATAATCTAAAAATATTTAGTCTTTCATATTAAGAAGCACAATTCCAGAGAATATTTAAAATACTTTCACTCCAAATAATCTAGTAAGTCACTCCTAATGCTTGCAGAAATGGTAGAATACATTCGTATAATACTAATGCAATTATAAAACATAGAGAGTGCATAAATGGTAATCCAACATTTCTATCAACTTTTAATTATCCTTTTTCCTTAATCAACTGCTTTAAATGTCATATGCAAAGTGTATTTTTTGCAAAAATGCTTCTCATCAGTGTGCACACACTAAGGGTGTTGTAGAATCTGTATGGGTAGTTGCAATAGTTTGTGATTTACAACAGAGAAATTATATTCAGATCCTTTGTATGGTTTGTGTTAATAAAAGAAAAAGATTATTTCAAAGCTATAGTTTAAGGAAAACCGATCTTTAACTGACTAGTCACTTCCTTCTCACCTAGATCAAATAAGATTTACAGCCTTTGCAGGCTTTTGTAATGCAATTGTACTTCTAAGAACATAAATGAATAATTTAAAAAAAATACCTTGAATATAAAAGAAACCTCCTCTGGAGCATGTACAAGTAAAAGATCCATTTCATAATTTACCAGATGTCTTAAATTAATTATTAATGTCTCATGGACTGGTGTATGTGAAAATCAAATATGGCTATACTGAACCCCAAAATGATCAGTTGACTTTCTTATGAATTCCATTTTGCACAAATTCTAGCTGTACTATTTTATTGTCATAGCACAGAAATTTATCAGACAAATCCTATGCATCAACAAATCTATTTTCCATGTCATCATCCCTCCAAATATATATTTAAACCAGGTTCTATTTAAACAATTTATATGAAGACTTTATCCTGGGCAAAGAGCTGCTTTTAATTGCCAGTAGCAGTCTTGAAATAGTCTTTGCAATGGAAATCTGGGGTTCTGATAATGAAAGGCTAACACCAAACTCCCCAGTGTTTTCAACAAGGATTTAATCTGAATAAAGTCCTTAGGATTATGTTCCAAGGTGTTCATTTTGACTGAACATTTGATTCTGCACTCAGTGAGATCAATGATGGCATTGATTCAGTCATTCACACCTTTTCCTTGTCATAAATTGCACATTTCCTTTCAAAATAGTGTTAAAATGTAAGAAGCAATAGTCAAGTAGTGGGAAAACATGAAATATAATGGGCCGAATGCAAACTGTGAGGATTCAGTTTCCAAACAGCCAGATCTGGCTTGGTCTGACAGTTGACTAAGGAGGAAAGATAAATCCTTTCAATCTACATTAATCTAGAAAAAAGGAATCTGAAGATCAGTTTTATGAATATATTTGTTTATACCCAGAGTTCTGGAGAACCTAACTCAAAGGCAAACCTCTATTAAAGCAAGAAGAAATCTTGGGTAAGACAAATCTTATGATGGCAGCCTAAGTTTTCCCCCTGGCTTAAAGACCTTTCAGTGCAAGCAGAAGAAGCAGACAAGCACAGGCAGGGCAGAAACCCATAGAGGTCGTTTCTCATAACAAAGCATGGATAGCAGAAATTATTTCTGCAGGCCCTGCTCCTCTTTCAGGTTCTGGGATACCAATAAAAAAGGAGTGTTGTGGGGAAAGCCTTTCTAAAATATGGATGTTTCACCACTGCTTGGTTCACCATTTGAAAGACAAGCTGCTTTGTTCTGAGGGCCTGGTCCCCAGTGGGAAGAGAGAAGGGTTAGCAAGGGGAAAATGAGCTGGATCACAGGATTAAACACTGAGGAAATGTTCTGGAGTCTCATTCAGACTGTAAGTAGACAATTAAAATTTCGTATATAAATTTCAACAGTTTTTAAAATAGTTTTCCAAATTACTCATATATTCTTGTATATTGGTATTTTGGTCTTTTTAATCTCTTTTTATGTAGCTCCCTCTAGCTCTCTTGTGACTTGTACATCATTCTGGCAACAATTGTGGCAGCCTTTTAGATGCAGCTGAGCTAAATTCAGTCTTGCTCTACCCGATCGTTTGTATCTATACTTTAGACATTCATATGGAGTACAGCTACCATCACTGGCAAAAGAGTTGCAAATAATCATGATGATGGTTTTACGATGGTTAAGACACACATTAATACATCCACTTATCCTTTTTACATAATTATCATGAGGAACACGAGAAGGAAGGGAAAATCTGAAAGCAGATTTTGTGAGCAGGATCTCTTTACCATAAAATCTCAATGAAGTTCCTGCCTGGCCACAGGTACAGGTCCAAGAGTTAAGCAGATATTGCAGTCCTGAAGCTGCTAGGCAGACAGTCCTGGATGGAGGTAGATGAAGTTGTGATTGATGTGTCAGCATCTCAGCATGCCTGGACAGGGCTCCTGAGTGGGCATGCTGTAGCCCTGGGAACTCTCCCAAATCACACCAATGGGACAATGTGTGCTGGACCAGACTGTGCTGGTTGTTGGGTTCATCAATGTGCTCCACAAATCTCTATCTGGGCACTGACCAATCCCAAAAGAAAGACCTAATATATGTGCTTCCGTTTAAAACAAACAAACAAACAAACCAGCAAAACAAAACATTATTTACCTCCCTTTACCCCTTTTCTCAAACAAACAGCAGGAGGGGGTATCTTAATTTGCACTGTCACTGGTAGGTGTGAAATACTGTAACCTTCCCAATGCTGCCAAGCCCATTGTTTTCCCTCCCTGCCTCTCTCTCTCCAGTGTTTTTTGCTCCAACTCATTGCATTCATCTTTAGATTTAAGGTTAAATAAGTAAATAAATAAATAAATAAATAAAGTTGATTGCAATCCCTTTGAGCTCAAGTTGCATCCTTCTACCTGTTCCGAAACAAAGATAAGGCTCTGACTGTGGTAGGAAATGCAGAGTGTGTTCACCAGGCACACTGCTGTAATCCCATCAGAACAGCACCAGGAGGGATTCCTGCTGCTGCTGCCTCCCCCCAAGGTTTTTGTGTCCACAACAGAATCTGAATAAAGTGTTGAACTTCAGGGCCAGGTAGGTGTCTGCTCCCAGTCCAGAGCTTGAGGTGACTGTTTTTGGGAGAGGAATCTAAGCGCTCTTTTTAATGCATTGCTTGTCTGGCCTCAGTAAATTCCAGGGTCAAGTTGCGCTAGACATGGAGCTCGGGGACCACTCTGGGGACATCACCAGCTGTGGGGAGCATATGTTCAGAGCTCAGTGCTGATCATAGCTCATCAGTGTGGATTTAGCCCCCATTGTGATGACCAGACACACAAAACAGGAGCCTGATTTACCATCAGAGGAAAAAATAACCTTAACATAGCGCGAATGCTTGGGCCTGAAACATGTTATGATATTTTATTTCACCTTTTCTTTCCTGTTTTTTATTTATGATAAAAATTGTCTCTGATTCAGACTATGGTAAATCCTCTCTATTCCAGACTATTCTTAGAGCCTTTTTTTCCCATACTAACATGGTTCACTCTTGCAGAAATGTATGCAAATTAACTTTTTATGAAAAATGGGGGCAGAAATAAAACATTATGCTGCTCTTGCAAAATAAAAAAAATCATTAGTGATTGCCAAAAGCAACAAAGTTGATCTTTTGGCAGCATATTGTATATAATTATAAATTTTCTATTCTATTTCAGTCCTGTGAAGAGAAGAATAGCCCTATCACAGGACACAAAATAATTCTGACCTCATGGTAACTCATTTGTGTGCCTCATTCTGACCAGCTTCAGAGAAGCATTGTTTCAGACAAGCCACATTTTCAGTGGAGCTTTGAGAAGGAGGGAGACAGCAAACACTTTTTCATTACTTGAAAAGTGCCAAGGATGCTATAAGCATACCTCAGGCAGATTTAATTGTAATATTAATTAACTGGTTCACTTACTCACTAATTAATCTGCTGCTCCATCTTTTTCACACTAATGTATTTCAGAGGCAGATTCAGAGGAAATGTTAGAAAAGTTTCTCATGAAAATCTCTGAAGGAAAATTTGCAGAAGTATATGTACAAAAATTGCATTATCATTAGAATGGCAATGTTCAATATAGTCTTTTGACCTAGTCATTTAGAAGTAGGAAGAGGCAGCTACTTACTGACTGGACAGTATGACTAAAAGACCACCAAAACATATCTTAAGAAACAATTCTTAGAGTGATTATACACTAATAAATATATGTACTGGTGAAATCCATAAAACAGGCAACGCCATGTCTTCAACGAGAAGCATTTCTCAACCACAGAGAGGTACATGAGATATTAATAATCAGCTTCTCTTACAAAAATATACAGAAAACTCCACAATTGCTGTATCCTGTACATTCTGCCTCATTATTCATCTCTTCAATTTCTTTCAGCTTGTAGATGCAAATAACTGTGCCCCTGTCTACAAAAAGCAACCTGCAAGAAATGCATTCCCCCCAGCAGTAGCACTCCTTTCTTGTGGATTTGGAAACAAGGCATTTCTGTCATAGAAAGAGGAGACAGACTAACAGTTACTTGTTCAATAGGGGCAGATGACACTGGAGTTTATTCTAAGGTACTCATATGCATAGATCAGGTTTAGAAGCATTTTTAATATATTGGTTACAATTTCTCTTCCCTTGTGACAGAAAAGCTTTCCCAAGACAGCTTTAATTTATAAGGAAATAGAAAACAACCAAACAAACGAACAAACAAACCCACATATTTTTCATGCTACTTTGCTAGTGCAAAGATGAAGAGTTTCTAAGGTAGGAGCAGGTAGAGAAGGGCATGTTCAGATCTCCTTCTCTAGGCTTTGGTAGTTCCATTACTCTAGTGATAACTGAAGGGCCAAGACAAGGTTTATGTATGGTGCAGCATGATTAAGGTGCCACTGGTTGCAATTCTAAACACTAAGTGCAAACATCTTTTATTGCCTCATGGGAGTCATGACCTGTTAAAAAGAAAGACCAAAGAGCCTAAATGACTTTCCTAAGATCACACAGCAAACCTGAGGTAAAATAGGAAGCAAGCCAATGTCTTCAAGTAGAGGGAGACACTTAGCACTAAGACACAATTTCTTTCTGTCTTCAAAATGTTTTTAGAGGTAGGGAGAATAAATAGCATACACAGAGGAAATGATGGCATAACATAATGTTATGGATTCTTGATAAAATCTTGGGAGTGCACAGTTTTTTCATGGCTTCAGGACACTAAGGATAAACTATTTCCCAAGCTGTGATGTATTTCTTCCTCAATGCATTACTTAGATTAAGGGACAAAATGCATCCTATTAATATGCATTGTTAAGCTGTTTCACATGGATAGTCTAGTGTTTTGGCTCAACTTGTACTGTAAGGGATCATTCAAGCTTATAGCTCCAACATGATGTAGAAATCAGTGTTCATTCTTCAAGAGGACTGCCTCTGAAAGTGCAATAAAGTTAAAGCACTTAACCTTATCTTTTTGCTGGAAAATTTTTCCTTATTGAAATAGAAGAAAAACTATTTGTTTTACAGATAAAGTTGTTAACTTTATTAAACTTGAGGTACTAACCATCTTTCAATGGAAAATATGGAAGAGCCAGTGGTTCAGTGGAAAATATGAAACCGCCCTTGACTCAATTTATACTTGTGAACAGGAGAAACTACCACAATCAATAACACACTGAACAGAACAGGTTCAAAATGGTCTAAAATATGTCAATGAATACGTGTGCAAGACTTTTTTCTGTTTAATAACAACCTCATTCCACCATATTCATACAGCAAGACATGCAATTACTATCACACATATCTTTACATTCACATGTGGATAAAAAGGAAAATAATTCTTAAATTTGACAAATCATTGAACTGAAGAGACCAAGGAAAAACATTGCAACAGTAATCATAAGTTATATTTGCCCCAATTCTAGCTTTGTATATTGGCTCAGATTTCTTTGGTGTTATCAGCCTGCCAAAACTGATACACTTCCTCCAAAGCTTGGCCAAGCTTGGCCATTTCACTCTCCATTAAAAGTCTGCCTGGAAACACTACACTTCTACTATCTAAATTGTTAATGTACATTGCAAGTAACTGGCCCAGTTGTTAGAACAGTAAAACATTGTCCATTTTAAGGTAAGAAAATGCTTTTGAAAAAGCTGCAAGTTGTTATTTGAAATTACACTTCAAATTACATGCATTTACACCAATCGTTTTCTCTAAATGATGACTTCGTTTCTTGCAGACATTAGAAAAAAGCAGGAGAAAACTTCTGTTTTGTTGGTAGCAGCCTTTCAAGAAAGTCTGCAATGGTAAATGCTCGAGGTAATTTGGTGTTCTGCTCTGTCTCAGCAGTTAAATCCTTTCAATAAAGTAAACATTTCATTGACTATAAATTGACTTTTTTCTAAGTGAAGTGGTAAGTTTCTATTTGTATCACTTTTGTTCCCAGTCCCTATTTATAGAAGAACAATTTTGTTTCAGTTTCTAGATCTCCCAGACTGAGATTTTCAGTAATTTATGTAGACTTGGGCAATACTGAGCATCTTGCAATGTCTTTTGTTCACTAGGGAAAGTAAACAAGAAGGACATTAACTCAGAGAACTGAGCAGTAATTCAGCATGCACCAGCGTATCACTCTGTCTTTAACAAGTAGCACTCAGTATATAAGAAAATTTTTCAGAAACCACAAGCTTGAGTAATTATGATTATCTGCAAATTGCTGGAAATTTACTTGCTTTCTGGATTAAGAGTTCACCCTGCATTTCTGCACTTTGCAACTGCCTCATTTTAGACATAGTCTACTTTTATTTTTGTAACTTTTTAGGAGAGGTAGTGGCAGGTTTTCTTGTGAGGCAGTAGCAACCCCGTCTCAAATTGCCAGTGAAATCCTGCTTTGCCTCAATGGAATAAGGGATAGTGTGAGTGAGAGGCAGCTCTCATAAGAATTGTATCTGGCCTGGTACAAGCTAGTATTGCTTTCTGGGTAGGAGAGTCTTGAAATGTTAAAAAAATAGCCCTTTGATTCAGCCAGGGCATTTTCATCTCTTTTCAATCACACTATGAACATCTTTTGCTCACTGAAAAATGCATCCCAAAGCATTGGAAACAGATTAGCTATTGAAGTCTGAGTGAAGTGGTATTTGCCACCATCTGGTTGTGAACCCTACAGAGAAGCTATCGATCGGTCTGCTTCTATTTAAGTGGTAGCCATATCCACACTGATGTCCCAATTAAGGAAAAAAAAAAGGCATTTAATTGGAAAGACAAGTTCACACATTTCCAAATTTTATGGCAGGCCCATATGAAACAAAAAATAATAATAATGAAAAAAACCACCACAGCAACAAAACCAAACAACAAAGCAAACAGAAAAAGCCTCATCGGAAAAAAAAAAAAAAAAAACCTGAAAAAAATGTTATGTCAAAACTAGATTTTTCAAATTGGCAGAGACATTACCATATTTAACTCAATGAAATTACAAACTATCCTGAAAGCGAAGGGGAGGGAAGAAAAATATTTAATAATTTTTCTTATATAAAGAGGCAAAAAAAGCACATGGACTCCAAAATGGCACCTTTCCAGGAACCTGATGAAAAATCTGTTATCTTTTGAGAGAGAAATTAAGTTTTGTAGGTTTCTAAAAAACACAATGATAGGCTTATGTACTGCTAGAATTTTTAACATCTTTTCCTTTGCATTTTGGAGAGCTCTTGTTGTTCTAGTTTAAAAGGCAACCTATATTTGCTAGACCTGAATGTATCAACTGCAGTGAAGCCATAACTCCTTTCTAATCTTATTCAGAAATCATTGATTCCTTTCACTTCTAGTGCAAATAACTATCTTTCTCTAAAGTAACCAATGTCCAGCTACTCAGAACCCTTTATCCATGTACAGACCAGACAAAATTACATTTTTTGTGACTTTATTTTTAGACATTTTTCTACAAAAGTGTGTGATGCTGTAATTCTCATGAGCATGAGGTGTCTGGTTGCCTGAAGTCTTAAGACTGTAGCAAAATATTAGTCCCATATTATGGCTACAGGAATCAATACTTAGCATATTCAAATTATTTTATTTTTAATATCCTTGACTTGTTGGAAGATTAAACAAAAACAATTTCCTTGAACTCTACTAATATTATAACCAGCAAAGGGATTAAAATGTCATCAGAGCTTCAGTTTGAGTTTCATTCCAGTAGTGCAAGATAATGTCCTTTGAACTCTAAATATAATAATGAAATTTCAATTAATGTCTTTCATGTATTTTTGATTGCCAATAGCTAGAATTGCCTGTTTTGTTTGCCCTCCAAACTGCAGCTGCTTTTTTTCCCACATGCATCAGTAGTAAATCAGTAGCTTCTAGGTGTCAAAAAGTGAACTGGCATTTCCATATTTTTAGTATAGATAGGTAAGATTATACTGAAAACAACCAACCATGTTTCTATTCTTCTCATCTGTGTATTACTATGGGAAGTATTGGGAAATATTTTGTATTCCACAGCAATGAACTATCAGAGTACAAAAAATGAAAAATGAAATAAAAATCCTTATTGCCTTATACAGTCAGTTAAATAGCTGCTTTTCCCAAGGCAACCATCAAAAATTTCTGGCACTGCTTTACCAACAGAATAATATCTAAACCAAGAGATGACACTTGTTCAGCTGAAAAAAGGAAAGCATTAAAAGGAAGTGTAGAAAATATCTCCTGTATTCTGAAATACTAAGTTACTGTATAGATGGGTACATATTATCAGAGAATGATATGCTTTTCAAGGATCCTTTCCCAACAAAATGGGCGTCACTTCGGGGGGAGGGGGGAAAAAAAGCACAATTCCCAAAGAGGCTTTTTTAGCCCAACAGCTTTGTCTAAAGACATGCAACAAACGCATGTTGTCAAATAAGGGTGCGGCGCAAGTCCCCAATGAATTCATAGGGTTGGATGTACTGCAGTGTGTGCTGGAGTCAGCATATCTCCAAGTGGATGCAGGATAGCAATGGGTGACGTTTGAAAATGGCCCAATGCTGATGTCACACCCTAGAAATAGAACGTCATCCTCCTTCTGCGCTCAGGCAGCTCCGTACGCTGTCCTGTTCCAGACTCCGCCTTTCCCAGCCCTGCCTGAGCAAAGAGGCCAGGAGGCAGAGGGCCAGAGAAGGGACTGAGGGATGCTGGAAATGTGCTCTCACATTACAACATAGGAGGGATCCCTTGGAGTGGACAAGAGCTGTGGAATAGCTCTGCTTTCCTTTCTGTACACCAGCCGACAGAGCTGAGACTGAACGGAGAGTGAGGTAGAAACTGGAGTGTAAGCATGGCTCTGAATTACAGTCTCTTCTTTAAGCCACTCATGAGATGTCACAGCTATGTGCCTCTTTTAAACCTGGACTAAAAACTGTACGCTGCAGTCTAGATCACACATCTGCAATCTAAGAGCTTTGTGCATAACCTGAAATTTGTCAACTGTTTTTGGATTTGTACATGTAGTATCTGTCAGCAATGTGCCATGGAATGTTGGACAAAATCCTTTAAGGTTTCATATCCACAACTTCAGTGTGATTTACTAAACTGCCTCCTGTATACATGAGCAAGCTGCATGTGCAGTATTTGTACTCTCAGTGAGACTGATGGAAGTAATTGAACTGCTAAAATTCAACAAGACAGATTTAAAAAAAAAAAAATCAAAAAGTATATTTGTTTACATACAGGTGACATGTGAAGGAGCTAACTGATAAATGAATAAAAAAACCTAATGATTCTCCAAACCTGCAATCCGTGTGCTCAGCACCAGAAGATCTCAATCCCAAGGCAGTAAATTTCTAGTATTCGTCCTTCTTGATCCACTCAAAGATTTTACCTTAGGATAGTTCACCCACAAGAGCTGCCAATTTTACCTACTAGAACATATCTAACAGATCAACCCTTAAATGCAGCAAAGCAGAAGAGAATAAGGCCATGATGAAACTGACACAGATTTATCAATATCATTCCCAATGGTAATTTAGAACATCTAACTCTTAGGAGCATATTCAGGCCACTAGCTTTTGATGAACAGTGAATGATGAACATTTCTCCGTTTTCCCATAAAATTTGTTTTTCTGTATATAGGAGACACAGATATTTGCTACAGCAGGTCTCTAACATGGGTCTCCCAAAAAAGCACACTATTTAGCAACCACGGAATTTTTCTTTCTCCCTAGTCAGAGAAAGATGACATTGCATTGAGCCTGACATGGAGAGAGAAGCTCCTATTTGGCCAGAAGGCAGCATCCTCCTTCTTGAGATTTCCTGTTAGCTGGTTTAGGTGGCCTCCTAGTGAAGGTCTGGCACCTTTGTCCCTTTCTGTGTCACATCAAGAGCAGCAGGCACTGTAATACCAGGTACAGTTTCATATTTGGATCCAGGTGCTGATAAGCACCTGGTTCAAACCAGGCAGTATATTGTTTTCCTGCTGTGGAGGCTGCAGCCTCAATAGGACATTGTAGAACAAAAATGTAACAAATATCTTACAAGTAACCTAAACCTCAGCTTCCCGTAAAAACACACAACTCATGCCAGAAGCAAGAATCACTTTAGCCTTCTCATATAAACTGATATTACTGGGGCAAATACTTTCTAAAAGAGTACTGTCAAGGAATATTATCCATTTAAGATGTTGCACTCTTTTCTTCGTTAGTCTCAAATTCACAGATGTTATACTACATAATGCAGTTGCAGTGTGTGTCTCAGAAAAATAAAGTAAATTCATGGCTCTACATTAATCAGATGGGTGTGATCTATAGAATTTGGGCTCCAATGCATTCTAAGAAATCATACACACAAACAAATGAGGCATAGATATATAAAGAAAGAGTTCAGAATGTGCATAAATATAAATTATTTCTGAATGCAGTTTCAATGTGCTCCCAAATGAAAAAACTGAAAAAATGGAATTACTAAATAGATCAAAATGTCTCATACTTGAATTTTATAGGTTTGGGTCATTGGCCATCAGTCTTTGGGTCTTCCTTAAATTGTTCACATATTCCCAATATTTTTTTAAAGCTGGTGTGTTTTTCTAAAAAAAAAAAATTAAGAAAATAGTAATTAAAAACCCAAACCAAGACAAAGTTTGCATGGGAAAAAACCTAAAACCTATTACTGCCAGTATTTTTCTGTCTAGACTGGGATTTCTGATCAAGAGCAGAGATAAAAATCTCATAAGTGTGAACAGTGTTGCAATGAACAACGTTCCATCGAATATAGGGGTGTGAGAACAGCAACTGAGGGCCTTTGTCTTGGCTGTTAGCATCTTGAGCAAATGTTTTAAACACAAGGCTACAGCCACCCTATAGCCAATGTGTTCTCCTAAGTCTGAAAAAATTTCTGTAAGTCCGAAGTCAGACAAGCACAGAGTAGGAAAAGCCTTGAAGGATCAAAATTTAGTGGGACAAAGCCATTGTTTCCTGCCCTGTTCTGTTCCTTCACTGATGGTCACTGATTAAAGAAAATGAAATCTCATGCCCTGACATAGTTTCCTAAAATTTATTCAGTTAATAACTTACAAAACTTAAATTATTTGTGAAACTATCATTCAACATTAAGTTTTCAATAAACTTCATGTGTAAAATACCCGGGCCACTCATCTGATCTAGGACAGCATTCCATATTTAATATTGCATCCCATTTCTAGCAGTGCTCAGAGGATGAGTTGCATAAGCAGGTTCAAACCTGGAAAACAAAGAATAAAACCCTAATTTCTTAAGTCATGCATATGCCTGTAGCATTCTCTAGCTGATATTATACAATATAGAACTTATTTTAAAAAGCAGCATATGTCTCCCATTACAATCAGAGCAGTATATGCTTTAAACACCACAGGCTCATACTTTATACATGAGTGATTTTTCCTCAAAAAATAATTAAAAAAAAAGAGTTTAATCCAGAAGTTTTATTTTTGCAGAATGTCCTTTTGTTTCAGTGGAACAAAATGCACTTAGTGCTATTTCATTCAATAATGACCTGCGCGCTCTGTGTTCCTGACAGCTCACCAGGTGATTAGTCCTTCTAGACAAACAGGATTGTTTCTCCACTTCTGTAATTGATTCTGATGTGCAGGTCTGGACATTGCTTCTGTGTTCTGCCACTTTGATTCGCCTATTTAATTGAAAATGTGTTATGTTTACAGAACATCAGAGGGAGAGTATAATCCTTGACAAAAGTCTGCTGAAGCAACTTTAAGCCACAAGATGGCAATAGTGTTTACATTTTTTATTAGCACTTAGCTTATGCTCGGATAGACAACCTACACTTCGGTTTATGATAAAATAAATTAATTGGGATTACTTTAGTGTAGAGTGGAATCTTTAAATATAAAGTCACATATGTAAAGATTTAGCCATGACTTTCACACCAGCAGGGCACGTGCAGTGAGTCACACTATGGAATCTGTCACACCACTGCTGTCAGTCACCTTTCCCAAGCCAAAGGAAGGTACAGTGACACTCTGGAGCAGAGAAGCATCAGTCGGCTCATTACAGAGCAGCTTGGGTCCAAGGAGCACAATTCATGCCCTGTGGACTACAGCTGAGCCACCACAAATCTGCAGGCCTGCTGGCACTGCGCTTCCCCATGCAGATGGATTCTGTGCATTGAGTGCACCCTCCAGGCACAGCTGTACCTCACTGCCTTTGCTGGGTACACAAACACTGGATGCCTCATAGAAAACTAAGCCCCAAAAAGCCCTGGCAGAAATTCTGTGGTGGAATACAACAAGCCTCCATGTTGCCCCTGGTCACCTCACTGGATCCACAACCTCTTCCACTCCTTCTCCCAAGCTTGAACAACACAACACCAACAGTCTCTCACACACTGGCTCCTAGTGTGGGCTGCTTCAGATCCAATTTTTAATATTTTTTTTCAGAAAGAGGGTCATTTACTATAGTTTTAATTTCTTCAATGGCATCCTAATGTACCTACTTAACCACCTCTGAAAATTTAATCCTCCGAATCCTTTACATTTTCTGGGAAACTATGTACCTTAGCTGGTCAGGAGACTTTCTGTACTAAGCCACTTGCCTTGCTCTCTTGAGACACAATCTAAGCCTACTGAAGGGAACAGAATCACTACCTAATTTCAGCAGTATTTTAAATTCCTGTCATTTAGTTTCCTCCCAGTGTCATTACTGCCAGGCCGTCCTTATTCCATAATGAATTTTATATATATATACATATTAAAATATGTGACAGGAACAATTTTTTTTAAAAAACAGTATCAAGTAAATACAGGCTCATCAAAGCAAACTCCTAACCCTGCAATGGCAACCGCATTACATCCCTCAACAAGGAGCTTAGGAGTTAGTTTATTTAATGATGTGCTTTAATTTGGAGTATAATATATTAGGCCAGGAGATATTTGTTCTTCTTTTTTTGCCTGAAGTATGCCTATAGTAAAGCACTATACAGAAATTAGTAATACAATACATAAACGCTAGAACATGATAAACAGCTTCACAACAATCAACTCTGAAGAACATAATCTTGTCTGTTTTACTATGATCTCAAATAAAGCGAGTGATGACTTCAGACTGAGGATGAACCCACAGAGCAAGTTAAGACCATGGAAACCCTTCAGAGACGAGAGTGAAGGGAACAAAATAAGTTCTTAAGGAGGAAGGTCTGGTTCAATTTTGGCCATTAGAAGATTAAATCAAGGAGGTAAACTCACAAAAATGTATGAGCAAGTCTCCCTAAAATACTGGTAGTGGGAAGCAGGATGGGAGCAGAGATGGAAGGTGAAATACTGAGAGCTGTTGTGTGGAACAACAGATTATTGATCCCAAAGGCAAAAATGGCAAATAAGAACATCTCAACAGCTGCTTAGGTTCTGGGTCAGAAACACATCTTTATTCAATCATTTAATGGTGTGAGCATATGATTCATTTTTGCCCTGAACAAAAAATGTGTCCCATCAGTTTTCTGAATAGATACCTAAATAGATATTGAGACATAAGACATGAGACAGTACAAGACTGAGCTGTGAAAACAAAGGGAAGGTAATATTTCAGGGCAGTTACCTTATGTTGAAATCCAAGCAGTTAATGTTGAAATCCAAGGACAAATGAAGGTGAGCGTGGCATTTGTCTACAGGATGGCGTTACTTAAGTACAACCTATTTTAACACCATAGAAAAGGTCTCAAGAAGAACTTTGAGGAAGCAAGATAAGAGCAAAGGGGAGCCACTGCTAAAGGAGAGACAGATGTTCCATAAGGAATTGGGAACAGTGTCAGGGAACATACTGTGTGTGTCATGAACTGATGGGTTGTGATGGAAGCAAGTAGACAAAAAAGAGGGTTAGAGGAAGTAGAGAGCATTAGAAATGGGGCTGTTGGCATCTGGAGAAAGGGATTTTAAAGGATACTGTGCAGCTCAGTTGACAGGCAGGGATTTCAACTTGGTCCATTAAATGTTTCAGTTTGGTTCATCATTGAAACAAGGAAAGAGAAGAATGATGCCACTCTGTGCTGGTACTCCCACAAAAGGCAATACTTTGTCCTGTGCCAGCTGCTGTCAAAACTGATGGGACAATGATCACAGGTGGCAATTGAGCTTCCAAACAGCTGCTGCCTCCTCTGGTTTCCTATGGACCAGCCTTGTTCTGTACATGGGACACCAGCTTGCTCTCCTGCTGCCCTCCTTTGTTCTCTCCAGTATGCTCCAGTGAGGCAAAGATTCAGTGAAGCTCAGAATAAATTGACTTATAGCTCAAGCATGATGGTGCACTATTCATCAGAAACCTTCTGGTTTCCTGACGGAAGCAATGGATGAGCTCTACAGGGCCTGCCTGTGTTTGCTCAGTCAAAGGCAGCTGGCATTTTGGCTCAGTACAGATTGTAGAATCCATCTACGTGAAAGAAAGATTTCAGTATCTCACTCTAAGCTGTAGAATCAAGACTAGATTTGCAATCCTACTTCTCACCCCAGCTACTTCAGTGACCTATGGTAGCACATTTTATACCACAGCTCTCAAAACGAATGGTAATCATGCTTCTACACAGCCTGATCTTCAGACACACTCAGCTCCAATTGCCGACTTAAAAATCAAAGACTGTATTTGAAAATGCTGCTATTGCCTCTGGCCCAATATTCCTGTTTGTAATAAGGAGTTAGCCTATTTCCCAAGAATGCCGAGAATTTAATTACATAATGTCTGTAAAGCAATCGGAAGAAAAGCACTATATAAGTGGTAAGCATTATAATTATTTTAAATGTGTATGACGAGTATTGCAGGGAAGGGATGTGATTATCTAATAAGCAATGACCTCTCATCACCAGCAATAAAAAGCTTTGCAAAGACCACAATGTTCTGCTAGCAGAGGCTGAATTAAATGTGTAGGATATCAAGAAGTGCTTTTTAAGTTTTCATTGCACAAAAGGTTAAAAGAATTTCTGTTAAAAACATGTACTGCCCAATCACAATATTCTCATTACTGATGGTTTTCCAAATGCTGGTACAGATATTAACTGGAAGAGCTAATTTGAGACTATCTTCTGTCACCAGTGCAGCTTCAGATGAATGAATTTTAATCTGACCCTCAAGAGTCAGTCTAGCTGAATAATAACAATGAAAAATGCATGAGAATAGCAATTTCAACACGGCTATTTCACAGACAAGCTTATTTTATGCATCACTAGCAAATAAATCAAGAAATTGGATGGACTTTCTGAATGTCTTTCACTGTTTTAAGTAAATCTATCTGGCCAGTGTAACCATCAGCT
Source organism: Irena cyanogastra (assembly GCA_013397155.1). NCBI lineage: Eukaryota > Metazoa > Chordata > Aves > Passeriformes > Irenidae > Irena > Irena cyanogastra. The sequence goes on from VWZV01019593.1 coordinate 343,299, forward strand.
CCAAAGATTGGAGGGTAAACCGAGGAGGAATATTGATTGATTGCTTTATTTGGAATGGAATTCCTAACACCACTTTTGCCAGGAATTTAGCTTATAGGGGAGAAACGTGCTATCTCGTTGCTATAAACTGAACCATAGGATATACTAATTGCTAGCATTTGGATTTCACTGGCTATCTAAACAGAAATTGCATCTTGAAAAACCCTTGTGCAAGCTTTTCATAAATACCATAGAATAACAACTGACTGTTAGCAACAAGTTGTTATACAGCTCTGTAGAAGGGGCTAATGAAGTGTTTTTAAAAGGCTTCCACAAAATACACTATAATGTGTCCTGATTTGTAACAATAGGAGTTACATATTATCACAGAAAAATAGACAAGCTAGTTGAAGTTCAGGTGCCAAAAAAAAAAGTCAGCACATTCTGGCACAATGCTGTGGTCTGTCATTTTTGCTCTAAAAGTTTCCCACTGAGAACACACAATGTTCTACTATTAGGCAAACAAACAAAAATATTGGGATTGTTGTGTCATTTATCTAGTCCTAATATTAGATGCTCAGGTTTAAACTTCAGGCTGAGTCCCTGGACATATTTCATGTGATTTGGAAGTTGGCCCAGGCTGTTAACACAGAACAGAAAAGTTTTTAGTTTAGTGCTTACCAGTGGATTCAAGTGGAGTTTAAACAGTCGAAATTTCATTAAAACCATCAAACCCTAAACAGTAGCTGACAAAAACAACAGAACATACTTTGTTTTTAAAGGGAAGTTTGACATATTTTACTTGAGGAGTGTTCACTTTTCCTATGTAAGAACTGATGGAGCTTCAGGATATTACTCTTTAAGATAAACTACTGTATATATTTCCATATCCGAAAATCTATATAATCAGATGGTTTTTAAAATGATTTTCAGTGAAATCCTCAAGCATGCACATATGCATTCAGCTCATAAAGATTCCCCTTCTATTGAATGAGGCATTGCAATCGTTCTATTAAACACAATGAGATAGATACTTAATGTGTTATTATACCTTAACAAATGCACAGGAAATGACTTCAGGGTGTTACATGTGGCACTGAATGGTGGGGACTGAAGATTATGTTTGAGAAGTCTTAAACAAAAGGTTTGTTTCATTTAGTCTATCCTATGTGGATCTCCATTCCTACAGGCAGTTTAAACATGATTCCAGAATTATAAAGAAAATTACATACTGCCACTGTACTTCACATTGCAATGCTAAGAACAAAACTAAGCAAATGCTAATGAAACTGCTCTTTTCCAAATCTTCAGCAGGAAGGTGATATGAAGCCCTTCTGGGTTTCATTTCCAGTATCTTTCTCTCCTGGCCTGATACTGGCAGACTGATATGGATGAGAGAGAAATCCTCATAGGCTATCTGAGATAACTGAGCCCATTGCTTTCTGTGGAACTTCCTCTGTAGAACTGAAATTGTTGTGTGATAACCAAGAACCCACCTGGAGAATGGATCTAACAAGAGAGTGGTTGAAGGAAGTACCCAACGAGAGTTGACAAAAACTGTGACTTTAAAGGCATCAACAACATATATACAAAGAGAAATTTGTCTTTAAAGACACATAACTAAAACTAAATTTACGGTGTTTCTATTGCAATACAGAGGCAGGAAAGCATCTCTTCATAGGTTCAGAAGAAAACCAGAATAAAATTCAATTAAACTCATAGCCATGTTGGTACTAATATGATGTGTCTCAGTGAAAAGATAAATTTCTAGGACATAGGTTCATACCACATGGTTAACATCACTTCCATCTGAGAGACTAGGTCAGTATAAGATTTGCACTCTCCAGAGTGGAGAAAAGAAATAAGAAATCCAAATACAAAAATCCTCTATGAAAATGGCTGTCCCAGGGAAACTTGTTGATAATCTGCTTCCAGTTCTGTAGGGCTGATTCAATTCAGAAGCATACCTGGGTTTTGTCTGAGTTAGCATCTGCTTTCAGACAGTACTATGGCATGTGAGCCAGGATGCCTGTCATCAACAGGAAGATCCACAGCATTCTAAAGGATATCTTGAAAAGCCACAAGGAAGATAAATCTAGAGATGCAACACTAGATTCTGGTCAAATGGAGCCGAAGCTTGAATCTACCCACTTTCAGTGGTATCATTTACAGGATTTTCAGAGCAAGTATATTCAACATAATAAATCTTTAGTCCCCTATCAGCAGGAATGGTTGCAATGTTATCCCTTCAATACCTTTCATTTTGGAAAAGGTGGGCTGACAGTATGATAACCGTGTCAAAAATATCTCAATAAAAAATGAAAGCATATCAAAACAGAAAGAAAATGGTGTTTAACAGATATATTCCAGAAGGTTTAATGGAAGGACAAGACTTTTTGAAATTTGGAGGAAGACTCTGGGAGGAAGAAGGTCACATGATACTATAAAATATTTGTGTATATGTGCACAAACTAAAGCATAAATATTGGAGTGGGTAAAAAATAAAAACCAGGAAGAAATAAAATACTGAATCTCTTTGAAGAAAATAAAAAAGTCTTGCTCTCAAGCAGGTTCTTTTGCCATTTCAAATATGTTCAAATGAAAAACAGGCTTACTGTGTAAAAGAGACTATTATTCATGCAAGATTAAACAGTGAACCCAAAGAAAATGATTTTAAATACCTGTGCACACTGTGTGGTAAAACATGGACAGGACAAACACCTTACTGTTAGCACGAATGCACAGTCAGGAGAACTACTCATAGACTATTCCGTGTGTGCAAAATATAGCTGCAAGGAACCTTAAATAGTTTGTAATGAATCTAGCAGAGCCTGGCAAGAACTGGCCAGAGACTGACCTGTATGAACTACTATTACTGCCAGTTAGTTATTGAAAATTCATTTTTGAAGTAATTCAACTATGTTATTCAATACTGAGATTAATCATATCGTGGCAGTGTGCATCAGACTTGCTCTTTATGATGAGCTTGTTTCAGCTAGTGGCTCTCTGTATGTAATCAAGGAACTCCATTGGGTTCCAAAGAATTGGGATTTCATGCCTGTGACTAACAGCCTGAACTAGTACAAGCCAAAGAAAATGAGAATAGTTAAGAGGCTTAGCTGAGTTTGTTAGTCTACAGAAGGACATTTACAGAACCACAGCCTTCATTTACACAGGTATATAAGCAGAAGACAAAAATCAGCAAATTTCATCAGATAGTGTTGCCTAATGCTGTAAGCTTTTCAAATCACAACAAAACAAGCAAACAAAACCCCTTAGGTACATAGAAAAAGCTAGTAATGCCACTAAACCATAAATTCCTAAATAATTAAGTTCTTTCTTCGCAAGACACTCCAACATAATAACAGAAATGCCAGGTAGTCTTTGTGTCTTGGCATGGTACCTGAACCAGCCATAGGCTAGAAAATCACAGCCTGTTAGACCTGTATGTTAACAAACTCTCTGGCACTAACTACCAACAATAAAGCAGATGAAAAACGTCTAATGGTAGGAGACAACCATGATCTCAGCAGCCTTTGACAGCAATTCACCATGACTGAAGAGAAAGAGCCTGTCTAAAATCAGTACAGGCACAGCCTTTGGAATCACCAGAACTGTACCTGGGAAAGTATAAAGATCCACGATAACCCCATGTACAGGGAAAACTTAAACCCCAAATATGGCTGGACAAAGAGATACTCTAACACTAGGCTAAGAAAAGCATTAGCCTCCGCACTGTTCAATCTTAATTTGGAGGGAAGAATTATGTAGATTTAAGGGAGGCCCAGGAAATAACACCAAGAGCCTTACGTCTTCCCTGTATGTGTGTCCACACATGCATATACATAAACAGATGACAGTGCTGAGGTAAGAAGACAGGGCAAATTTGAAAGAACTTATAAATAGATGGTTTGTTTAGTTTGTTGATCCTGAATATATCTTTGCTCCAATGAGTTCCTTAAACCAAGACACTCTAAGACTGCTAATCATGAAGTCCTTGCTTCTCCCAAACTCTGTTTTAAGTCAGTGGGATTTTTTATTAAGTAGGATTCAAAGATTTAAGTTGGAGTCAGTACAAATCCTGGCAACATAAACAGCAAAAATATCTTGGTGTTAAAATCCCCCATTATCCAAAGAAAGAAACTTCTCTCTTTTCTGTGCCTCTGACAAAGGTAAGCACTTGAAAAATTATCAATTTGCTTTTTCTTAGCCTTCGTATACTTAGTTTTTGATTATCTGTTAATAAGCTTCTTCTCTAATACATATCCATGTGGACAGGGAACAATAAGATAATAAAAATGGGGAGTGAGGAGGAAGAAGGATCAAAATATAAATCCAGATGGACATAGCACCAACATTTTCTTAAACATTAGTTGTGTGGCAAAGAGATAACTGAATACTTTTTCAAACTGCTCTTTGGCCTCCCTGACTGGGGGAGAAGATGCTTCTGCTGTCTGAGGAAAGCCATAAGCCAGAATTTCTCCTGGCTTTTCCTTGGTGAGAAGCCAAGCCCTCTGGCTAAATTTAATTTAAAGTTGCTGTAAACACTCTGCCAGTGCATTTATGAAGGATGCTTGGATTCCTGGTGGAACAAGTGCACTGTGCAGTTCATAGAAACACTAGAGTGTTGCTTTGAAGCAATATACATTGGTGCCTGAACACATGCACCTGTACAGTAATTTCTGTCCTTTAGGGCACTCACAAAAGACGCTGCCTTATTCAGTGCAGATGGTTTATTGTAGAGCAACATCCTTTGTTAAGCTGCAAGAGGGAAATAAATCTGGAGCATTTATTCATTTCCCGCTTTTTACTGAATCTTTGAATTGAAGGTAAATTTATCTCAGTGAGTTTACAAATCTACAGCATCATGATCTGGTCACCATTCACCCTCTGTACATCTGATGGAGAGAAAAAAGTGTTGTAAAGAGCAAATAATTTCACTTGGTTTGAAATTTTGCTTTCAAAGGGTCATATTCTAGAAATATAGGTTTTTTTTCTATTGACTATGAAAGTATCCAGATGATCTGCATAAAAGCAAACCAACATTGCCACATGTGTAACATGTTTTTAAAAGTTTTGTTAAAGTGTTTAAAATTTTTGTGATTATCAATCACCTACATCTCATTTCTGTCAAGCCAGGATTTTGAAGAGAACCTGAATGATTTGTTAGTATTTTGATTTTAATGATGAAGATTTTTAAAGTAACATATTTCCTTTTACTGGGAGTTTTCTGCTCTTTACACACTGTTTGAACACACCTAACAAATCTAGGATGAAGGGCGTGTATTAAGATGTCAACTTTAGAAATATTTCCAGTATTTGGAAATATTATTTTTATCTCCAAATCAGCTAAATTATCTATTAATTACTTAAGTATATACCATAAGCATGGGTCCATAATAAACAGCTGCTTTATTAAGTTGGTAAAGAACAGCTTCATTTTGAACTTTCAGCACTGAATCATTAAAATAACAGTGTTATCTTTATTGAGAGTTGTATGTACATATCTTACAAGTTCAAAAGATAATACATCATATTTCATAATTGTCAAAACAGTATTTCTCTTGACTTTGTCCAAACACATTCCAGTCCTAACAAATCAACACATCATAAGGTTTACTACTCCAATTAACAGGAGAAAGTGGCTTTTATGTCAAGGGTAAATAATCTGTATTCTATTTATCTCACAGCCCCTAAAGATTTTAGTTTGGTTAAAAAAAAAGTTAGTTTTTTTGTCACCCTGAAGTCCAGCCTTCTCTTAATAACTCTCAAAAAACAACCAAACCCACAACCTTTACACAGAAAGGGATCCCGCCCAAGAAGAAACACATCCTTCAGAAACAATAGCATGTGTTCATGCATATAAATAAGACAGTGGAGTAAAGACTCTGTGGAGCATTCTGACTCACATTTTCACACTCTCAAATGCTTTGATCTACTACCTTTTAATGTAGGTGTCTGCTAATATAATTAGGGAAAAGCCATAAACAATTTCACCAAACACAGAAGCTCAAAGATTTCTTTTCAGGATCTTACAGTGACCCTATCACTGTGATAGCTTATGCAGTGAAATGTGCTAGAGAGATTTAACTCAGACATGGAAATTACTTGCCTGTCTGCATCTGATTTATCTTTACTGTCCCAGGTTATTTTTATTTCACCTTCTGCCAGCCCTCCCACTGCAAATGCTGTAGTGGAAACTTAAGAAAGGTACTCTGAATAAATTAAAGGAGGGTAAAGCTGTTCAACTAGTTGTAGACTGACTTTTCAAATATTGTCCACACTTAAGCAATGAAAGAATGAATTTTTAGGTAATGTAAGAAACTTTTTGGCAAAGAAGCCTGGATATTTACAGACTTTCACAATGTGTGGCTATTTATATAGGGCAAAGAAGGAATAAATCAAATTTTAACTCAACCTGCAAACGATGTTATAAAATACATACCAGAAGGCAAAACCCAGAAAAGAAGAGGTCTTACACTGTTTAGAAATGGAGTAGAGAAGGCATTCAATATAAAACTGGACCTAGAGACTTCATGTATTACAATAAACTGACGTGTAGGACCAAAGTTTGCATATAATTTTCAGCAGAATGTATCGTGGTTGTGGCTGAGCCAGATATCGTATTCCCAGACAGGGCCCTACCCTGAACTGCTGGATAGTTTGGACTAGGAAGTGATCCAGTAAGCAGTGTGAATTAAAGCATCTGGTTTGGAGCAGGAGGAGATGGATGTAAGCCAGGACATGCACTTGCCTTGAGGGCCCGGAACAGACCCTGTTGTTTATTAGTTAGCATAGGTGTGGCCACAAGCGTACACTGTGGAATACTATTTTTGCTTTCCTGTAGAAAAATATGCTTTTACCCTACAAATCATAGGAACCCTAATCTAAAGGGCTTGGTTGTTGAAGGCAGGAAGGATGGAAACTTTATAATCTTTAATGGAAAAATTCATACCCATTACAATTAGTGTTCCAATCTCAGCAAGTAAAAAAGACTTTTAAGTTCTCTATCAGAAGATGGACAGGGAAGAAAGGGGAAATCTTCCCTCTTTTATCCCTCCTTTTTATTCTGTGGCCCCTACTGAGTAATTTTACTGTGTTTCCTAAATGACTAAAAATTACTAAAAATTCTCTGTGGTCTAAGCATTGATGATCTGATTAGCAAACCTCATGATGATGTTCACAGTTTAATACAAATGACACTTATTTGCCTACAGCCATTTTTTTAGTAACTGAAATAACTAAATGAATAATTGAAACATTGCTATTTGATACCTGCTCAATTATTTAATGATAAAAGAGAGACTATAAATTTTTAGGTAAACATTGCTACCCTGAATTTGTTAGCTGTGGTGCTAAGATCATGGTGGCTGCTGGTGTTCTAACAGACTAAAAACTTTCTTTTCAGAGGCGTTAACAGTGTGGGCTCTCACAGTGTTTGTGAATTTGGGGTGTGTTCAAGACCTCAGAAAGGAGGTCAGACATTCATTTTCCTTTTGGTGTTGCCAACTGTATCTTACAGAAAATTCCTAATTCATCACAGAGCACTGCCGACAAGTATTCCACTTAATTATTGGCAACTGGATTCAATTTCCGGGGAAAGGAAATGTAAGGAAGGTAAGATACAACATTTAGATTAAGGATTTGAATCAATAATCAATTTACAGCTTTAAAAAAAAAATCAAAAAGGGGTTGCAATCTCCTAGTTACACAACTGAATTGATGACCTAAAATTACTATGCACAGATATAGTGTGTATGAGTACTCATATATTTAGACAAAGAGACAAAAACTTTCCGGAAAAAACTGAGCAGTCAACATTTCACAAGGTTTTGTTGTTTTTTTTTTCATCAGACTAGCAAAATCTACCTACTTAAGAAATCTAGATTTTGTCAGCCAAAAGTTCAGATATGCCCCAGACCAGCTATCTGATTACTTGTATAGGGGACTCACAAGACACTTTGAATGCCTGTCATGGGAAAAGGTGGTCTGAAAGAGCTTTGGAGCAGTTGTGGTTATCATCTGCAACAAGTTGATTTTCACAGAGACTATCAGACCAAAATGTGAAAAACAATGATGCAAAGAATAGATGGAAAACAAAGTTAAACCACTGCAGCAGTTACGCTAGGGAATGTTCCAACTTACCATGCGAATATTTTAAAAAGGAACTAAATTTTTCTAAATACATATATTTTAAGTACTCTGCCCAGACTTCTCGGAGTGATGTTTTCTATCTCCACCAGGAATCAGCCAGGACTTCAGACTGGTGCAGCAGGTCAATTAAATGTTCTAAACTTCACTCTGTGTATAGGCATCAGATTCTAAGGCTGAAATCCCAATTGCTTTGTTTCTACAACTCTTTTTAAGAAGTTTCCAGTACTAACTTGACAAAGTATTGCCCTTTGAGCAATGTTTTATGGTTCTATTTGCTCTGGAATAGGTGGATGTGAAAGTTATTAAATGTGCATATTAGACATTTACTTAATAGACACAAAATTTTGATGTTATTAACCTTATTCCTTTAGGTGTAAATTTTGGGTTAGCTCCAAGAGCTGGTGGTCCTAGCAAAAATGTGCTCATTGTTCAATAGGAGATAACATTTTAATTTCTAGATTTCTTGCAAAGGTTACTGACTAGTCCTTTCATTGCTTAGTCTGAAAAGGACAAAATATTGCAAGGGGAAGCATAATGGCTTGATTTCCCAAAGTAATTTAATTGTCCCTGATTCTTTCCTAAGTTTTGATAGCAGTATCAGAAGAAGCAAGGTACTGCTTCCACAACTTAATGATAATGCCTTTATCTAGGACAGCAATAATTGAGTTTTAATGTCCTGCACAGTTGCTTGTCATAAATCCTCTCTGTGTGAAACTCTAACCTCTAGAGTTAGGCAAGATTAATGGTTAACAGTGTATATAATATTTATTAAACCTCTTTTTATATTGCTTGGCAATCTGTGCTGCCATCAAACAACTTGAAATAATTGACATTTAGCGCATCAACCTTCTTTTGACTAAGAAGCATGACATTCATGGAGATAGTAAACATTTGGCAATTGCTGTAAATGTCTCCAAATTTAACGCCATGACCTTTTCTCAGGTAAATGTTTTGGGATAAAATGTAAATAGTGATTTGCTGTATGTCAAATACCATGCAACATCAAGTTTACTGTCTTATTATTCTTGAGAGGTTTGCAACTTGATTTTGACCTGTTGGTTAATTTTTTAAACTTTTGTAGAAAATACATACATGTGTTTATTTCAGTCTATTTTTATGACTTGAAGACTAAAAAGTTCATTGAACTTTTTGAGGGGCTAATTTTACAGTTCTATTGACAAGAACCCAGTAAAATTACCCCTAAAATAATGAGAGACACAAATTTTAGCAAGGTGACTTTAGTAATGTCATATATGTCACAGTATTTTATTTTTTTTTTCTTTTTTATTGTTCTTTTTTTGTCCTGTCATGTACTTTGAAGACAGTGCTCCTGAAACAAACCAACCAAATTCACACTAGGAAAAGCAGCTGAAGAAAAAATTTCCAAAACAAAAGCTCCAATAAATGTTGGATTCATTAAGGTCAAAAAGACATCATTATGTCGTGATTTAACTTGGTCCAGAATGAGCATGGCAGGGGTCTGGCTGCATGTGAGGTCAGCAGATAATTATTTATATTTAACCACTTTGGAGTACAGTTAATTTCGAAAGAAAAGTTGGAATATTTTCCTGTATTTGATTGTGATCTAGAAATGGAGGCATTTGGTTACTAACACATTACTACCATGTGCAAGAGAGAAAACATGCTCTTGGAGTGAGAGGAACATGGAGAATTACTAAAAGTTTTTCTCTGCTCAATGGGGAGCTAAGGCAGGATACCATGAGAGGTGAAGCAAGAAACATGCATGTCTGAGTCCCTGGCTTGTCTTCCTATTATCATATTCCATTGCCATTTGGCTTAACTCTACACACTCCTACATACACTTGATCACTTTGAAGCACAGGGAGGTGGGAGTAGCAATTCCTGTGTCAGGACATGCCTCAGGTTTGTCTGAAGGCTAACCCAAACCCTTCTACTCTTGCTGTTAGCTGACATTTTAACCATGAATTTGAAAAGAGTTTCTGATATGTCCTAAGGATAGTTTTAGAGCAAAGCACAGACATATTTGCTATGATCCAGCTGTCATTGCCTTATCATTACCATCACTGGTCTGTCATCATCACCTTTCTCTTCTGTAGAATGGCCCTGCTCCTCTGACTCCTTTCATCTGTTGCCTTCAGAATATTGGTTTACACCAAAAATTCCAAATAAAGCACCTAAAGCCTAAGCGAGGACTGCTCTTGTAAAACTTTCTCAGCCTTGTTATGATCCATTTCAGTTCCTTCTTCCCATACCTTCACAAAGAGTTGTACGAAGAATGAGGATCATGGGTTGTCATTGAACAGCAAACCTTTCCCCAGAAAATTTCAAGCAAGACCAGATACATATATTTTCTGCTCAGCTCAGCTGTTAAATGTGTGTCTCTTATACTTACTGTCAAAAAGCAAACTGCAGTCTCTATTCCTAGTCCTTCACTCTACAGAACAATATATGTGCCAGGAACAGACTGTTCCCCAAACAACATATTTCCCTACCAGTGGTCACTAAAGCTTCTGCTCTCTCTATAGACCAGCAAAATCCTTTACATGGGTAGCCAGATGTTTTTGTTGTGATAATTAAGCTTTCAGTCATCTGTTCACTTGTATGCGCCAATATTGTATTTAATGGACCCTCTTACAAAAAAATATACTCTATAAAACAAAAATAACAACAACAACAACAACAACAACAATAATAATAAAACAGCTCAAATGAATAGCTGAAATAAAATGGACTACCTAGATTCACTTACTTGGGGATATATTTAGTATGGATATGAAATAAATGTCCTCAGGGTGGGAGGTACACGCAGCAGCAGCCATTCAAGCTAAATATCACAATATATGTATTTCAAACATTTGGATGTGTGATAGAAGTTAGAGTAAGTCATTAGTCTGGTCATTAACCAGAGCATAATCTGAGAACAGTAACAGACATCCTGAAAAAAGTCAAACAGACCTGCAGAGTAACAAGGAGCAAATTCCCCATCCGAGGACAGTGAAAACTGAAAAGGCAGAGCACAGGATGCCCCATTATTGCTTGGCTAACACAGCAAATGATGGAGCAATAAGGATGAAGCATGTTCTACCAGTTTGCCAGTGTTTGCAGACTAGCAAACAGTAAGTGTGGGTATGTTTTTTAAACAGCAAGACGTTAGCTTTATATTCACAGTAGCATATTCAGTGACTGAAGATGTCTATCCCTTAACTACCTATTTGCAGAACAGGGAGTATAAAAATCATTATTTCTTGTCTCAAACGACTACGAAATACCCTGATGAGGAAAAGAGCTAAATCCATCAAGTCATCAGTAGCTGTAATCCATAACCAAAGCCATAGGTTTGGCCATCAAACCTTAAGTGGCAAGAGAAGATAAAGGAGCCATTTGTTATGGTAATAATGAAGCTATAGTCAATAATAATGTTGCAAACATATAAAAGTTTAGTTGGATTTCACCAGCCTCCAACTTCCTTAGTTACTCTGTGTCAGGATCACATTGAGAAATTTTGACCTTCCATATTGATTAAATGGCAATTTCATATAGCCAATGATTAGATAATCCAATCATATCTGCCAAAAGTGATCAACCATATATGAAATAAAGGGCAGAAGTTGTGTAATTTACAGTACAAATGAGCTGGTTCCTGTAGCTCTGATTAAATAAAACAAAAAATCAAATTAAATAGTGATCAAATTATAGGGGTGGCACTCTAACAATTTGAATTTTTCATGACTCATTTAGTTTCAGACAGCACTTAGCTAAAAACTAAATAAAGAAGAAAACCCTTTTTACTCCTTCTTTCTTTGAAGTTAATTAGTCTTACTTAAAACTATTTCTTGAAACGGCATGGAGCTATTTTCAAAGTCATTCAAGTATTCTATCTACACCACACATTAAAGTGCTGACAACACCCTCAGTGATAAATTTAATTTGGGAATAATGCTTCCACTTTTTAAAAATATTTTTCCCAAGCTGTTTTAGTCCAGAGAGGTTGCTTCTCTTACACTGCTGAAATGACATCTTCAAAGCATCAGTTTGGTTTATTGTGCCCTGAACTTCATCAGACAATTCAGCCTGGAGAATTTAGGAAACTTTTCTTTTGGGAGAAACAGAGAAGGCAGGTGGGTCCCTCAGGACATGGCTCCTGGAGGGAGAAGAAAGAAAGGTGTCTGTGGTCACTGATCTGCGTCTGGCAACAGATACAGGTACAGGTGGGTATGTCAAGCAGCAGGAAAGTGATGCATGCACTGGCAGAGCTATTTCTGGAGATGGACAGACTACAGCTGTGCCTGTCAAAGCAGGGCAGGGAAATACTGCAAAGCTACTTCAGAGTAGCATGCATCATTAGACAGCTTTGTGTGTCAGCTTTTTCCACTAACATGGGAATGAAGTTCTTTGAATGGAGAATTTGTATTAAGTTCCTGCCCAAAATGACATCTGGACTACACTGTCCAGTTTTAATCAAAAACTCAATGCCAGAAAAGTAATTAGATTGTCACTGTGCCTCCTTTATCCGGATCAATAGGTCAAACATACACAAGAATGCATGGGCAATCATTTTTTGACAACACAGATTCAGAAATAAAACAACTACTGTAATTACAGCATCAAAGCTATACTGTGGGCAAGCTGGAAGACAGGTTCTTTCTGGGAAAAATGCAAGGGAAATATCTGAAAGTGGGAGATGGAATGAAATAGGAGTGATCTGGTACAATGTCTACTGATGTAATTTTAGGGTTGAAAACAACGTTAAGCTAGAGAATGGTTTAAAAGCAGATCATTTCAAAAGAAAAGAGCCAAATGGAGGTGTTGAAAGTATGACATCTTGTTTAAATAACCAGTTTCTATTTATAGTAAAAATACTGATTAGATATATGGAATGCAAACTTTTGAGTGGTCCTTTTGTATCTCTTGCTTTACTAACACTATTCTGTGTACCTTCATGTCCAGTACTTCAAGTCTTTGGGGTCTGAATAATTCACTATTTTAGATTCTGACTTTCTGATCCCTGGACTCAGGATTTTCTCCCCTCTTAATTATGAAATTGTCTTTCATTTGGCTGGGAAAACTGATTCTTGAAGACTTGTGACTGAAGCAAAGAAAAGAAGACACCTCATTTGCCACTTGTTCTGCACATTTTGGCAATGAAAGAAATAATGATTTATATGAGAACAACAAAGAATCACTTCTATCTTTTAAGCAAATTTTCTGTTCTCCTCTTTATTCCCCTCCACCTTTTTTTTTTCCTGTTAAGTTAGTATCTATAAAGTAAATAGTGTTGAAAAGCAATCCTTATGCATGATGGTCAAGATTCAACACAAGATCAGTAAACCTACCTTTAATCTGAAGGTCAGGATAGGATATACCTGCCCTGGGTACCTGTGGGTGTGCCTTTTCAGCATCAAACTACTTCCCTGAATGCCTACACACTATCTTCGAGGCAGTCTTTGGAGGAGGATACCCCGTGGTAAAGTATGCTCTACCAGTGCCATAATCTGTCATTCTAATTGAGTTTTTTCCCCTTACAGCCACTAGGGAATTACACTGTGGACTCAAACCTTATGGGCAATTCACTATAATATTGGTACCATTGTTTATCTTGAAGTAATTATACTTTTAAAAGGTTGACACAAAGCTATAAAAAGATGTACTGCAGGTAAGCCTAGATAGATAACCACCCAAGCAAAAATTTCTAGGGTGACACCTATAAGAAACTATGTAATCAATTTACAAACCTATGAAATTCCAAACATTATGAAGAGCCTTGAAAGTAGATGGCCTGAGTAAATCAGGTAGTGATCTACATTATTTCAATGTAGTTGCATATAACAGAATTTGGGTTTATATTTACATAACATACAAAAAAGAAGAAAATTACAGTTGCAAATTCAAGCACATCAAAGATGATGCAGTCTAAAATCAGCTCCCATTTATTATATATCATGATATAGTCTTTAATGACACGATAACATACCCCTACCTCATTAAGTGTGCAGAATGTACTGTGATTAAAGGAAGAGTGTTTTACAGTAGAGAAAAAAGCACCTTCTGTTACGGCACAGGATGAAAGCACAGGAAAGCTGGGCGTAATTGTGGTTCTATCACAGACTGCAAATGTGAAGGCTATCAGAAGGTAGATAAAAAAGGATTTGGAATATGACTGCACAGCAAAACTTGTACTTGCTAATTTCAGAATACTTTATATTTTCAGAAGTATCTTGTGCTTACTATCATGCTCTGTATGAAATATGAGTTCCACGCAGGGGAACTACGACAAAGTTATGACATGCTCGAGCAGTCTTCTACTGGTGATACATGGCTTTTATTTTTTTTCCAATTGCATTAAAATACATAACAGTTCTTAGGAACAGTAAACCAGGGAAAGTCATTTTCACAACAATGCAAATTAAATTCTAGTAAAGGAACACAAACCCATGAGGAAATTAAAACATTCTTGGCTTTTAGCTCATCTGATACGGATTTACACACTGAGTCACGAAATAATGGAAGTTTTCGATATTCAAAATACGAATACACTTAAACTTTTGATGTCTTCTGTTAATGCTTTTCTGTACAAAACATTTTGTTGGCAGACAGTGCTGCTCTACACAAACGAACTCTGATTGTAGACCTAAAAATATCACAAGTACAAAGTAAGTGGTGCCTTCCATAGCTAACCCATTGTAGATATCCTACAACCATGTTTTCATTAAAACACTTCCTTTCATGTTTCTTTTCAAAGTATTGAGGAATCTCTCTGAAATCCAAGCAGGAGAAGGCACTGTTTCAATTGTACAAGATACTTAGACATAAGAAGCAAGATAAATAAGATGCTAAAAGAGTAATTAGTATACTGAATAATTCACGGTCATATGTTAAAATGTATAGAAACTTACAGATTTATATTCTCTGACTCACTGCTATCTCATTTCGTACAGGAACATGTACATTTTTCAAAATGTTAGCTGAATTGTATTGGCACTTGAAACAAAAGCTTAGTGAGAGTAAGAACTTTCATCAACTGCTAGTGTAGCTTAAATGAGCGTTAATACAGTAAATATTTCAAAACAATACAGAGGTACAAATTGAAAAATTGCAAACAAAAAAATTGTTTTGATTGGAATTAAGTTTCTATATCTTTTGCATGCTGAAACTCAATACTTTTTGAAGACGGTTCTATTTTTTCTGCAAACCGAAATGGACATAAGTACCCACAGACCCTGTTTATAAATCCAAAAAGTAGATGTTTTCAAAACTGTAATGCCATGGCTTTTGAATGCTAAATAAATCTCATCAGTAATACTGCAAAAAGCAAAAATTCATCACAGAAGAAAATGAGAAAAACACACATGAACTCATTTCTGACTTGTCAACAATTTTGGAGTAATATGATAGAAAACCTGTGATCTGCAATTACCAATAGTCAAATAAACTGATCTACCAGTAAGTACTTTTTGCTCCATTCAAAATATTCTTGCTTTTATTGAGTTCAATACCAGCATTTAAAACTCATTCTAGGATACTGTTGTATATTTAATTTCCTTCAGCTTTATATCCCTAAATATCCCTGATTTTCCTATGACTGTAATTCTATATATGTTAATAATTTCAGTCAACAGAAAGTACTGACTGTGCTCTGAAATGTGAAAAATGATGTAAAGGTAGTACTTAGCAAATACATTAACCATACACAGTCAATCTTTAATCTTACTTAATTGGGCTTAACAGGGTATCAACCATAGCTTGAATGTGGAGTTTTTGGTGTTGCTGCAAAATGTGATAAAGATTTAGCACAGCTTGGAATATGGACTGTAATATAAGCAGCATAGTGAGATATTCAGTAACCATTTATGAAAGATTCCAATGTAAAAAAAAAAGGGGGTTTATTACTTTCAAAAAATAAATTGGTAACCTGCTATAAAATATTATGTAGAATATCCCAGTTTCTCTGTCGCTGCACTGATTTAACCCTTCATGTTCCTGCTTTATAGCAAGTTCAAATTAGATTTCGTACTAAGATAAATCAAGGCCCTTAATTTCATGTTTCCCATGAAATCAGTTTTCAGGACAAGTTGAAGGCTGCCTATGTGAATTTCTGAGGACAACTGAAATTGGACGAGGTTCTGCAAACAATTTGTGGTTCATACCTGAGGGGACCAGTTAGTATCAAGTGTTTATAACTTATGGATCCAGAAGCGGGCTCCATTTGTGGCACCTGCGGCAGCTGCCTGCCCTGCCCGCGCGGAGAGCGGCGCGCAGCCCGCTGCAGCGGGGGCTCTGCGGCTCCTTCCGCTGCCCCCCGCCAAGGATGTTTCCAGAAGAAAGCTCCGCAGCTGGATGGAGCAATGCAGTGACGGCTTCTCTCAGGGCTGTGGGCACAGCAGGAGAGGGCGATTTGCATCCTCCAGCCTCCTCTGTGCATCGAATGCAGCCGAGCCAAGGCAGAGAATATAAATCTACGCTGCATCTGCACGCATCCTGCGCACCATCGCCACTGTAACGTAAGGCGCAAAATAGCGCGGATAAATATTGCAGGCTTAAATGTAATAAAATGAGGCTTTGGCAGCTCTGTTACCATTAAAAGCCCTTTCAATAAGGGGCTATTAGCAGCATGTATTTTTTGCTTAGACAATGTAATTGCTTCTTAAACAATAGGTGGGCCATCATTCCTGTCCTTACCTCTGGGGGACCTTCTTTGCCTCAAAGTGCTTATAGCAAGTTATACAGCAAAAACTACACATTATTAGGTAGGTGGGTGGCATTCTTGATATTCTTTCCTCCTCAGGATTCCTTTGGTACTGAACTGAAAGTCTGCCAACATTTGGATGAGCACCTGCACGACAGAATGTTTCTATGTGAGTGCTTAACTATTCTTAGGCCATGCTTATTTTAATATTCTCTTTTTAGCAGACTTGCTTGTTGTTCTAGATTGCTAAATTTGTCTATACATTAAATAATCACTCAGCTAACATCCAAAAAACTCTAACTCATGATAATTGATCTGTATCAGTTTCGGGTATCACGATTTGTTGCTAAATTTGTTTAATTTCAATACCAGAAAAAAAGAAATCAAAAAGCTTGAAAGATTTTCTTCTAAGTTCATGCATCTGTTCAACTTAAAAGAAAGAGCTACAGGAGTCCTGATATCCAGACGTTATCTCATTATATTTCCTGGAGATATGTCAAAACACACTGCAATGCCTTTCACTAAATAAGGGGCAGTCAGGAAATTTTCATACCATTTTTCCTTTAAAGTCACATAATTTTTTGCCCGTATTATCTACAGTCTCTGTAAACACTGGAATACATATAGAAATTTGTCATTATAAAAAGGCCATTCACTTACAAACTAATCCCCAGATCTTCAAATGTCTTCAGATATCAAGCTCCTGAACTTCCATTGACTCCTGAAGGCTTTAGCGACCTAAAGAGCTTTAAAGAGACTTCTGGGTTGCCTTTTTTTTCCTTCACACCAGTCCTCACAAAATAATGATTATTCAAATGTACTTGTCCACCATGGGGTATTACAGCTCAACGAAAAGAAAGAAGACCCTTGAGTATAAAATTTCATCTCTTAGGAAAGGAATGGAAAGGAGCCCTGCAGAATAGGTATCCCAAACCCAAATTTGCCAGTCTCACAGTCAGCAGGGAACAGTGGCTGCAGGGGAGCCAGTGCTATATCTTTTCTGCACAAGTGGCTCTCGAGAGTTTTGCCTCTTTTTTGTGCTGCTGTGCAAATGACACAAAGAGGATTGCAGTGAAGGCAAATTTGATGTTATTGGAGACTCAGTGTTTTCTTATGAAAGTAAAAATTTCCAAAATAACAAAAGGCTGTGGCTCCTTGACAGACAGCTGTATGTAAGCAAATAAAACCACTTTTAACCTGTGTTTCTGGTCAAACAGAAATTCTTTGTGTAACAGAAAAAAATGGGTAATCAATCTATTTTTACAATGAGGGCAGAAATAATTTTCAGATATATCTGGCCTATTCCATGGAGAGATGTCATGACAAATGTTTAAAATAAAATAAACGGGAAAAGTGACCAATAGATTTCTGCATGCATTTTAGATAGACAGATTTAAAACCCAATATTTTCCATCAGCTCATTAGCAAAGGGGAAAGGTTACTTCTATGGTTTTTTTCAATTACATGCATAGGTCTACCTCACTGAGGTATTAGGGGCTTCTAGGAACTGATTTGCACCAGAATACATTGAGTGTCCCTGTCTGAAGACTCATACAAAATGCCATACTTCAGAAACTACTAGGAAAAATATTCAGTGAATAAATAAAAAAGTTGTGAAGCTGCAGCTATAAATAGAGTCTAGAACATCTTACTTTTAGATCCCTTTCAGCGATCAAGCAAAGCAGTTATTAAGTGTGAAGAAATTACCAGTTTTCAAATGTGGTTATTTTGAGTACATTTACCCAGTAATAGCTGTACTGTTTAAGTTAAAATGCATGCTAGTAAAATGACTCTGAATTGCTAATAATTAACAGGAAAAACATAAAAGTAATCTTTTACCTTTGTTAGTGAGCTGATGATAACTAGTTTTTATGGCATTCCAAATACATGTATTTAGAAACAATTGTGAACCAAATGTTAGATAAATAGGATTATAGAAAAATCTCAAAAAATCAAAAATAGGCAGCAGCTCAATCCTTCCCTTTTTCATTGGACGAACACAGGAATTTTCTTTAACATTAAACATTTTACAGTGTACTGCACACAAGAATATATAAAATTAAATGCTGAAAATGATGTCTAATGATTTATCTTCTCTGATGTGAGCTGCATTTGATAAAATTGACAGCATAACTAGGGGCTTCAGAATAAAGAAGATCAGACTGCTAGCTAACAGAATCAGATTTCTTCCAGCTGCCAGGAAAATGAAGGTCATAGAACCTGCACCCAAGTTGGCTGACATTTGCATAGCACAAGTCCTGACCACATAGTGTCTCTACAGACAGGTGTGTAAAACTCGGTTGCAAGCATAGAATTATCTCCCAGGTCTCAAAGATGAATTGCTTTTGTTGCCACAGAATTAGGATTAGACAAATGTGTGAGCTCCGAAAATGTAAATCAATTAGGCTATTTTAGAGCAGGAGAGTTTACTACCATTTCCTACAAAACACAAAGATGGAGACAAGGGGAAAGATGCATTCTCTTTTCCCCAGCAAAAGTGACCTGCAAGGCATTTAGCCACAGGTTTCAAGGAAATCTGAACATCTCTCCTCTGTAAGAAATTATTTTTAATTATTTCCAGGACTTCTCAAGAATGCTGCTCTTCTTAAACATTGCAGTAGCTTCTCTGCCAATGGCAAGTCTGTCCTATCTTTACTAATCCTGCAGGAGAATGGTACAGTAAGCCAAAATATTTCACCCTTCTTTGTATGCTTATGTACCTCATTACTATATTGTTTAAGTACTTGAATTATTTTCCCAGATGGACCAACAAAATGGAGTTAAATTACTACTGCTCAATTACTTCAGTGGTCCGTTTCCTGGGGCTGATCCCAACATCTCTCTTCTCTGTGCAGCCCTTATCTAGAAGCACCAAGACTTTTGTCAGATTTTTTTTTTGTGTGTGCATTTTTCCACACAGAATATTTACAGAATTGTAGGATTCCAACTTGCAATTCTTGCACCTGTGTATCTTGCTGTGAGTGTATGGTCAGTAGATGAATTTGTCCTGTGACTGAAAGCATCTGAAGTGATGGCATGACAATGTTGTAATGGAAATGCCTAACATAAAAAGCCATATGACACAGTAATTTTACACATACCTTGTCTGAGAACTAGAGCTGAATTCTCAGTTGCATCACCAACAGACATATGGTCTAAAATCTGTTCTGTGAATGTGAAATTTTGCTAGTATAATTTATAATTATTTTACAGATTGGCTTAGCTGGTATGGTATTATATGTGATTTTTTCGTATTGACTTTAAATCCTAGCAAAGAAAACAGCACCATTTACACCATTTAAAGAAATCGTGACATTTTCACAAACCAGCCAAAGTGTGTTAGAGGTACTTTGCAGCCTCAGTTTAAACAAATTACTTATTAACAGGAGAGGCTGTGAATGCAGTTGTTGGTATCAATGAATTTATGGTTTACAGAATGGTCATTACTGAAGCAGGAGTCACCACGTGGAAGATGAGTTATTTGAGTAATGAAATATATGTAGGTCATCAATGAGAAATACATGTATTCAGTTCCTCTCCTTTTTTTTTAAGTGGAGAAGAGAATAGCCTGAGCAGGAGGAATCAGTGTCAAGTCTTTCTTTTCTTTTTTTCTGTTAGTAGAAGCAACAAATCTGCTTCTACATGGGAGAAGTTCATGTGCATGTTCTGTAATGGCAATGAAGATAGAAGTAGGAAAGGCAGAGGCTTTCCTACTCAATTTACAAGTATTATGGATTATTTTTAATGCCCACTCATCTATTGTAATTCCTGTCCAGAAGTGCTTAAAAAGAAGTAAGAGGGAAGATATAATAAAGCTCTCCATAAATCTCTGCAAATTTCTCAGTCATAACCTGATATCTGAGAGGATCTACTTTTAAAGCGGGAGAAGCAGATGAAATAATTTTTCTCTTCTGAAACCCCCTGTGTAGAGCTTCAGTTCTTGATCTTTTGTCCTGAAGACACTTGAGAAGTAAAATGTTTATTTCTAAATGACTGCATGTATAAAGATGGAGCCCTAAAGACAAATTTTTTTTCAGGCAGCAAGAAGTCTCAAGCTTATTCACAAAAATGCTCTTTGCCACCAAAGTGAAACTGCATATACCAGTCTCTCTCTTTTTTTCCTTTTTTTCCCTAGGGATAAATGGTACAGAAATTCAAAATCACTTCCAAACAATATTTGGCACTGATCTTAATCTTAATTTGAAGCATGTGGTACAGGCCAGAGATGAGATTCTGTAACCAGTTTCCTTCAAATAAATAGACTTAAAGTTTACAGCACACACATTATCAGTAAAATTAACCATTTAATTCCACTTCACACAGACTTATTCATAAGGACAGCTTATTATAACAAATATTAACTTTTCCAGTTAGTGGAAGTGTGCATCTTCCAACAACAGCAATACACCCTCGGGATTCCTTCTCCTTTGGGTGTGATGTACCACAGCCTGCTGCCTCCATCCCAGGCTATAAACTACAACCCAGAGGAAGCACAAGTGTGGTGCTGGATAGAAGTTTATTCTCCTGATCTGCACCTTTTGAGCAATGTTAGTAATTTCTGAGAAACTCTGAGCAGTTCTACCAGTCAATGCACTGTGTGTGCTCCTTTTCTTACCTCATTCTGATATTGTTAATAATTTCTCAGAGGTGCTGATTTCACTTAGAGTGAACAGCTAAAGGCAATGAGGTTGATGAAAAGCAAAGCAGATGCCTCTCAGCATTTTGTACCTTCTTTTCTGTCAGTATCTGGTTCCTCCATAAAATGGTTTCACTTTCGTGAGGGAAAACATCTTGGAGGTACCCACATAAAACATTTATTTCTAGATCTCAGATGTATCATGGCACCTAACTCACAAACTAAGGCTGAGGAGCCCATTTTAATAGAGTCATACAATAATTTAACCTTTAAAGGTCATCCAGCAAAATCCATTACTTTATAGCAAAGCCCCAGTTTGAAACTATTTCCTTCTTAAAGTGGTGAACTCTGTTCTGCCAGCAATAGTCCTAAATTGCTCTCCTTCCTCCTCTTTTCCCTGCACAAGATGGGAAGCACCTCACTTTAGCTTCCCCTAACCAAAGTAATTCTGCTATTGGAAAGTACTTGCATCATATTTTTAAATATTGGGAGAGGGAAAAAAGCATTCCTAGACAAATTCTATCAAGTTCCCACTGCTCAGTTAAGGTGAGTTGACATCAGGATAGCCAGTATGCCCATTCAGACAAATAACAATCATAGAATTAATTTAAAAATTTGAATATTATCCTAACTGATTTAGATACAGTTAGATGTTTATACAGATTAATATATTGAAAATATTTAACAAAAAAAGCATACAAAATACATAAGTATTCAGGAATAAGGTCAGTATTGCTACAATCAATGTTTCCACACTGCATTAAAGACAGAATTATAACTAGAAAATTATCTTTTATTGTTTTGAGTTTCTTAAATAATATTTGTTTTATTTATCTCAGGAGGACATAATTTAATGTAATGATATACTACCCTTTGGAATACCAGAAATACCAGAGCCAATGTATAACATGACACACAGTATAAAGCAGAAAGAACACAGGTAGAGCCTTATCTACCAGATTTATTCTGTGAAAAAGGATGCAACTGAGTTACTTGACTATCTGATTTAAGGAGATGGTCTCAAGCACCTTTTAATCTTGCTAACGGTACCTATTTTCTTGAAAGAATTTACAATTTGGAAATTAAGAGGCTTAAAAAATGTTGCTTCTTATATTTTCCCTTTAATGCCACTTTTTACAATGGGTAGTGAAATAGTTGCTGTTTTGTATGCAATTTCTTCACTAGTTTTATATGATTTGATTTTCTCTTAAAGCCCTGATATCTTCATGGCAAGTTGAAAATCCCTGAGTGGTGACTTTGCTCTGCTTGAGTCAATGATAAAGGTAACAGAATTTCAATCCTCGTGTGTAGGTCATGCTTTTAAATTCAATGTTTATACTTAGTAGCTCTCAGAACTACTAGCTAAGTATATAAATCACGGTGATAGAAATTTAATATTACACATGTCAATGCAGAGTGTGTCTTGAAGGCCCAATTGCACATCTAAATTGCTGAAAGGTTGTGAGACAAATTTATGGTCTTTTATACTGATAGAAATAACTTCCTAATTCCAGCTTCAAGTTAATACTTTTCCTATGTGAAAGCTGATTAACTAGAATTGTTGTTTTAAACTAACAATTTGAATCACGTATTTAGACCTTGGTTAATTACAAATCTTTCCCTTACCACTTCATGATGAAGCTAAACTGTGAAATATCTGTTCTTTTATTTCAAAAGTCACTGAGTTTGAAGCTATCATAGTGAAGTAGGTTTTGAGTAATTCAGTACCCAAACCACATGAAATACTGATTGGAAAATGGGGTGCTAAGCTGTGCAAATGGTACCAGAAATCAGCCAAGTCAGTAGCGCATGCTTGTACCTTGACTTTGCACCTTGTATACTGTTAGTTCATTACGGAATTTACTATGAGCTTTTTACCCCAATATACAAAGACTGAGAGATCCTTCAATGATTACAAAATCAGATATCACTGATAAAACTCTCTATCTATATCACTGGACAAAACCCTCTAAGTTACATATACAGTGTGTGTTCTTCCTTATCTGATTTTAGACGTCAGAAAATTACATATTGGTTTCATAGAGAGAGGAATATCTTTGTATTTCTAAACTTTTGAATTTATATTTGGCACTTACAGAAATCAAAGATCACTTTGGGTGATTTAACTCAGACAAAGTCAGTTCTGTGCCTATCGCATGACTGACTTCAGAGCTGTCAGCAGCTGAAATAAAACTGTGGGAAGAAACCTCTTGTGGACATCTTACTGCCACAGATCTAATGGATTGTTGTGTGCAGTACCAAGACATTCCATGAGATGTCTTGCAGAATTTTAATATTCCAGGTTTTATTTTGTTTTAGCTGCCATAGAGGACACAAATTGCCTCAGCAGTACTGAGTATTAGTGTCATATCAAGGACTAAATTTTCTACATCCACTTTGTAGAATCTTGGACATATTTTATTAAATTATTTCATTTACTAATTCACCAAACACATCCTGTCAAGGTTCTGTTCTGATAAAAACAATATATGAGGTCATATATTACCTATACATACTTTAAACTGGCCTTAAGCTGAAGAATGGGTTACAAAGATGCCCATTATTACTCACTTGAATATAAAAAGATTACATATTGTCCTTTTAGAAGGAAATCACCAAATTAAGGTCTTTTTATCGCTAACCTAATTGCAAAATGTAATTACACTTTGTTTTAGATATAATTAATAATCATACAAAAACCTTTAGTTATTTCGATAGTAAGTGGAACTAAGCGAATCAATGTTCTCTTTAGAATTCATTAAAAATAAGAGCTCCTGTTCTGTTCTTAAGCGCTGAGAGTTCTGTAATATTTTTCTCTAATACAGAAAAGTTCATTTAATAGTCTTAATCGATCTTTTTAAAAGTTACATCAGCACACTAGGGCACAACAGTTGTTCCAAAAAAGTGATGAGATAGAAATGAGTAGCATTGTTCTAGAGCAAACACAGGAAGGGGTTCTGGTTCAGGTTCTGTTGGCAGAGATGGACTCCAGGGTGACTATTCCTTGCTAAGACTACATGGCTGGCTTCCCATATTTTCTGGAAACCACTTTCAAAGACAGTCAGAGGATAAGCCCCCACTGTGTACTCCTGCCTTAAGCTTATTGAATCTATGGTGTCATACATCTTCAATCTTTAAATTAAACTTCTTGCTTAGTCTGTTAGCACCCAAATCTAAGATATGAATTTCATACTCTAAAAGAAATAAATTAAGAAAAATTTACCCTCCTAAACTTAACATAATAGACCATAAAACAGTAAATAACAAAAAAAGGATTTTTTTTAAATTAAAAATTTTAAACAGAAAAATGCTGACATTCCTTATCTGTATCACTCTGGTAAGCTTTCCAAGGTGCCACTTGATACTATGCAGCCAAATAATTTCTAATTGCTCTTACTTCAGAGTTCTGAAGCCTGGATATAAACTTGAAGAGGGCTCTCTTGTCATTACCATTCCTGGGGGTTTTTCTTGTAAAAAAATCTATCTTAGGATATGCAATTTATTTGATGTGATGTGCTCTAGTCTTCAGGCTTTCCCAAAGACAGATGAAATTTCTGCTATGATCAAAACTTCACCATGGCTGTGATAGTTAGGGAGTGTTATATTGATTCAGCTTTCATTTCTAATCAATGGAAGTTCACTGGAGAAGTTGTGCCAAACCAGTGTTAATTCCCCTCTCCTGCACACTGTCAGAAGGTGACGTTTACACTTTGTCCTCTAATTGTGCCTTCGGGCTGCCCCTGAAGCAGCCCTGAGGGTGGGCTGGCAGAGAAATCACACAGGAGCTTGGATGGAGAGGAGAAGGAACAGTTCTTTAAAATGTCATCTCTGAATGTACCAGCGAGCAGAATCCTTGCCAGTGCAAAGCCAGGAAGGTTACAAGAAGCTAGAAGTATTTGGTCTAGCCCTCTTTCGAAAGTCTTAGAAATCTTCAGAATTCAGAAATGTTTTCTGAATTTGTTTTTTCCTTGTGTGTCTCAGGCTACGAATAAGGATCTTGCTGTTTAGGATAAGAATTTGAAAAAAACCCAAAACTAAACCAACCCTTGTAACAGAGGAAAAGGGAAAAGGATTTGAAAACAACTCAGCTAGTTAGGAGCGTCCATTTCGCTAGTTATTATTAAAGAAACAGACATAAAATAACCAGAAAGACCTGGGTCTGTTCAGACAAGAAAATCACTGTATATGGACTTAATTAATTGCCTTTACAAATTACATGAGAATACTAAAAATGTATCCCAGGAAATATACACAAAACATAGCTCTGTTTTTCCACCCAGCATGGGCAGCTTTGCAAAATTACTCTTTTGACCAGCTTTAGATGTAAGACAAAATTGAATTGAAGAGCATCTTGGCAAGTAGAGCAAGATTTTCTGAACAAACCACAACAATACTAATGTGGGACAGGCTATCAATTGATCCGCATTATACAAAATTAGGAGAGAGCTTTAAAAGCATGATTATTGTATTAAGAGCTTTGTGGAAGCCATTAGTGAAAAACTATTTTCCAAAAGTAGCAAGTAATATTTTCAGGGTAGTTTCTTCTCTGCTTGTTTTTATTTAAAATGAAAAACTCCTATGAAAATTTCTGTTGCTTAGGAGTACATTTGTTCCACAGGGATTTTTATTTCAAGTCAGAGAAAAGCAGCAGCAGATGATAAATTCCTATGTGCATATTTTTATGCAAATATATCTGGTAATCAATAGGGAAATGTGATAAAAAACCATATATGCTCTAGAAACAGAATTATTTCTATAGAAAATGTTTTCAGAACTTCCCATGAGAAGACAGTAGTTTTAAAAAGTAAGTTACAAATGCAATTTTTAATCTAAAAAAATACCTTATGGCAAGTTTTTCACAATATATTTATGAAAGGCATAGAAGTGAAGATTAAAGGGTGCATTCACTGTCAACCTTGGAAACAGTACCCATTAATTAAATATATGCACAATTCTAGCTATTAAATTGAAAACATTCCTTTGTAGGAGAATCTGGCTTAGCACTCCCTGACAACCAGTCAACAGGTTGCCATCAGAGAGAGCAGCTACTCCACCACCCAAGTATTTCAAGCCTCAAGAACTTCAACAGAGGCCAAATGCTGTCCATATTTCACTGTCCCTAGTCATTAGGGGCCTCTGTGGAGCTTGCCCTCAAGAGACACTTTGTCCCCTTGTTTTGTTCCTATCACCTAGTTGTTTTATCACTCTCCACCATAATACAAATTTGTCCTTTCCCGTTATTCCTGTCAAACCAGCGACCTGACTGATTTCCACTTCAGATCTCTAGAAGGCACACTATAAACACACAGAAAATAGGGAAATAAAGCTACAGGTAGATACAGATGCACCATAGATTGCCAGAATAGATTACATTTGCTTACATCATTACTTTTGACTCATAAAGCTGACAAGTCATTCAAAAACAAACCACCAGAAAACAGTGTAACTTAGGCCATTTTAGCCTTCTCAATTTATCCATTCATGTTTAAAAATACCTGCAAGAAATTTATGGCTTTTCTGGCCTGTCTTTGAAGACAACTTAATACAAACAAAACAAAGGTCGAACTCTTCCTGCATGGCCTGTTCCCCAACTTACTCCTCCATCCCCTCTATTTTTCAAAGTGTTGCATTTAGTTCAGCCCAGTCCCTTTGAGGCACCTTTACTGGCCAGATACAAACAGACCTCCTTCCATTGCAGGGAGTCAATGAGATGTGTCCAGTTTTCTCTTAGGGCTTGACAGAGCACTCGGCTCATGGTGGGTATTCAGATAGGTGTGTTCATTTGCACAACAAATTTAGGTCTATCAGTTGCATATTTTCTTGCTCAATTACAAGGCAATCTTGAACCTGTGTCAACCCTCTCTGGAGAAAGAATAACAGAAGTAAAAATAATTACATGTAAAAATGAAAGTGGAAGTGCCCCTCCTTCACACAAGCACCTTTCCTGTGCCACTGCACAGCCCATTTCCCCTGCAGTCTGACTCCATCTCCCATTGTCCTACAGCAGGTAGATGCTGAGTAAGAAGGATGGTAAGGAAAATTCATAAAACTTGAGCTCCTCTTCTCATAATGACATTTTGACTTATAGAGGACCTGTGCAGAAAAAAAGCTCTTAGCCTAGGTACAGGGTGGCTGTATCTTTCTGATCTTAATTCTTCAGGACAGAAAACTGGCTTTATGTTCAAGTTAATATGCTGAAAAATTCTTAGCATCAGCCTTAACTCCTAAACTGTTTTTGCAGTTTATCCCAGCAGGCAGCTAAACACCAGACAGTCATATGATCACTCCCTCTCAGTAGGACGGGGGAGAGAATTGAAGAAAAGGTAAAATCAATGGGTAGAGATAAAGACAGTTTAATAGGACAGAAAAAGGAAGGAATAATAATAATATTAAAAGAATATACAAAACAATTTGTGCAATTGTTCACCACCTGCTGACTGATGCCCATCTAGTCCATGAGCAGTAGGTTTCCACCCCCCACAACCAGCTCCCTCCCAGTTTTGTTGTTCAGCATGACACCATATCCTCTGAAATATCCATCCCAATGGCCAGCTGTCCTGGCTGTGTCCCCTCCCAGCTTCTTGTGCACCCCCAGCCTAATAGCTGGTAAGAAACTTACGAGAAGCTGAAAAGTCCTAGACTTAGTGTGAGCACTGCTCAGCACCAACTAAAACATCAGTGTGTTATTCTCATCCTAAATCCAAAGCACTGCACTAGCTACTAGGAAGAAAATCAACTCCATCCCAGCCAAAACCAGGACATTGTATAGACAGGTTCCTTAAACCATTGTCCCAAGCAGGACACTGATCAGGTCAGGGTGAGGTCAGATTCACATCCTTCACTGGATGCCAGCTGGGCCAGGAGTAGATAAAGTACAAACCAGCTCATCCTCAGCCTGATCTTTAAAAAGAAAAAAAATTTTAGGCAGAAAGTCTAAGATCAGTTCAATATCAACAAAAAAATAGACAACACCAGACACAAATAACCTCCTATCTTGACTTCTTGCATGTAATTTTCACATTAAAAAAAATCATCAAAATATTTGTAAAATTCATGGATAAAAGCCAAAACTAATAAACAAAAATAGAGTCACAATTATGGAATATTTATCAGGCAGATGACTATAGGTGCCACACAGTATAGCAAGAGGCATCATATTTATCAATCATATCAAATGATCAGTTTTCTTTGTATATAAACAGCATTGCAAAAAAAATTCAGATTGTGAAAAGTTTTATATTCAAAATGGTATGAGGAAACAAATTTCATGAAACTCATTTCCAAAGCTTCTTAAGACAGTTAAGCTACTTTAATTATACAAAATATAAGCTTCTGGGTTTGACTATTTTAATGTAATTCCTAACAGTTTTCTTTTCAAAGAAAAAAATAAAAATGGAAAATTAAAAAAAAAATAAACCATTAGTTGGTTTTGAATATAAAATATCAG
This sequence comes from Irena cyanogastra, assembly GCA_013397155.1. NCBI lineage: Eukaryota > Metazoa > Chordata > Aves > Passeriformes > Irenidae > Irena > Irena cyanogastra. The sequence continues at coordinate 372,180 of VWZV01019593.1, forward strand.
TGTAAATAAATATTGCCAAATGTAATGCCATAATTTTGACCAATACAGACTGCACCAAATACTATTCTGTGGTGGAAAATTGAAGATCAGTAAATTTTCTAATGGCTTTGAGAACCAGATTATGGATGAAAGAGAATTAAGTAGAAAAAAAAAGTACAATTTAGTATTCAGTGGACATTCAAATAGTGCCATTTACATATATAGGAGACAGAAGGAAGTCATTAAAGGAAAAGCAAACTATGGGATGGTGTAAGTCAAAATCTGTTCATTTAGAACTTTAATTATCTACTCTTGTCATTGCTTTTCTGTGGTAGGCTCTTCTGCCCCATCTCATTCAATTTACACCAGTCTGGTTCAGCACCTTCATTCAGGGATAAATTACGTGTTTTAATAAATAAGCCCATTCTCTGACAGGCTCAGTTTACAGGCTGCCACTCTGTGATGCCACTAGACTTGGTCCAGCTTTGATGGAAGATTCACTTACTAACACAGCCCTGACTAATCTGTCTTGGAAGCATGATCTGAAGAAAGCTACTTATGATTTTAGAAATACAGTAAGAATTTCATGTCAAACATTTATTTTTAAGGATTATTTTATTTGATTAAATATAGCAGTACATCCTGTTGTGCACAGCAGGATTTATATGGTGTGTCTGAAATTACATTTATTGCATATTGTCCATGCAGTTTCAGTTTTCGATGTACCATAGGCTGTCATTTGTAGGTTTGATAGTTCATTCATATGTGTGGGACACTTCATGTTCCTCAGCAATCACCCTGTGATGTCTTTAAGGTCTGGAAAACATCACTAGATCAGCTTACCCTTGATTTATATTCTCAAGGCTGTCATCACAACAAGGTCTAGGATGTGGTTCATTTATTTGTCAACTGAAAGCTGACATTCCTGAACACTGTTCCTGGGGAAAGGGTGAAAAATATTTAGAACTGGTTTTTTGAAGGATGGCACTATCTTCAGCCCTGGTCTTTGTGGCCATCTTCTCTACTCTTATCAATTTTTCTACATAATTTTTGACTACCGGTTCTGGTGCATTTTCCTTTACTGATTTTACCAATGCTATAAAGCAGGTCATATTCCTGCTTCTACTCAGGACTCCCACAACCATCCAGCCATTGTCTCGCCCACTGTAATAGGAATTCAGAATGAGTCAGTTTTCTGCTCAAAACCACAAACTTTTCTCAAGTCGCTGCATGCCAGGAAACAAAGTTTCATGCTGTGCATACAATTTTATTCTTTCATATATAAACAGACATTCAGAGTGCATTTTGTTTGAAATGGCCCAGGCTGCAGGATGAAACAGCGTGTGAATGCGTCTGGCCTTTCCTGCCCAGGCTGGGCAGGGATGGACACACTCCCTACGCAGCAGATCCTGTCCCAGGGAAAGTTCCCAGGCCCCAAAGCCAGTATCAGCCATAACATCAGGACAGGGATGCTGGAGCAGGTCTCACAAGCTATGGTAGCAGTTTCCCAGTTTAAAAAGTATTACTACTACATGGGCTCCAGAATATTTAGAAGACAAATAATAAATTAGCAATAAATCTCTTATTATCTTCCTTTTTGTTTCTTGCTGCCATTCTCTCAAGTGATCTATCTAATCATATTAAAAACATTTGGGTCTAGTGATTACATGTTACCATTTTCTTTACCATAACAACAATAGAGAGTGGAGTTTTTATGTCTTATATGAAGAATGTTTCAGCTTTTTTCAAAGCTGCGTACAAATAGCAAAAGACATATGAACTGCTTATGAGTCAAAACCTGTTCATAGTTGCTGTTACTCTTTGAAAAGTCACTTAATCACCCTTCTGCATTTTCTTTAAATCATAACTCATCTTTGTCTTACAGAGTTTGATATTAAATATGACTAAATAGAAATATTTGAACAGCATTTTTAGCATGGCAAGAGCCACCAAAATGAGTGTATATTTTGAATGAAAAATACATTATTATATAATAAATTTATATTATTATAGGAATTAAAAATTATATAATTTGTATATACTTTGTATATACTATGTATATACTTTGTATATACTATGTATATAATTTGTACATACAATATACATTGTATGTACAACTCAAATACAATGAAGTGAATATCGAAGTAAATGAAACAGAACATTTGAACTGAACTGCTGCTAAAACAATTTAAAAATTAGCATGATTTGTAAATAGGCTTCCCTCAAGGTTATATTTCTATATAATACATTATAAAAATGTTGCTCAACTTTTAAATTAACAGCAGTTTACTTATAGTCCTTTAAGTATCTTCTAATTTTTTTTTTTCTCAAACCACAGGCAGTTGTTAGAAGAAACTTTACAATATCGGAAATGAGCAATATCTGAATATAAAGCAGCTTTAATCTCTTCTGGTTTGAAGCACTATGCTGGGAAAGCCTCTAAAGAAAGTGAATTCATTAGCTTAAGTTGTAACTACAATATAAACAGGCATAGATTAAATACTATAATCACCATCTCCTTGCCATTACCTTTATGTTCATACTTACAATAAGGCAAATTTACAGTTCCACAGAAATTGCAGGCATCTCGAAGCCTTGAAGAACTTGCAATGTTAATGTAAATTAGGAGCAAAATGACGTAGAGGGGTGACTTCCCGGAATCCTGGAGAGGGGCAATGCCCACGGCGAGCAGGTGTGGGTGGGCTGTGTGGTGGCGTGGCAGAGGTGCTGGCACCAGCAGGGACACTGCCGGCCGCTGACCGGCTGGAGGAGATGGGAGCTGATTCTGCTGCCTGTGCTGCTCTCCGAACAAAGCATGGCAGGGGCCAGCCTGCATGCGTTGTGGATAGGAGGAAGAAGTCCCCACACCATGTTGGAACCCAGGGCACAGGGAATATTTCTCGGTCTGTTCTGACAAACCCTGACCCTCCTGATCTTCCTGAGAGCCGTGCCTTTAACCTCTGTCCGTGGAGAAAACTCCCTAGGCTTTTGGATGATGTACAATCTGTTAATGTGTAGGCTAAATTGTAGTGTAGTTATCACTGGGTGGAAAATTTTGGCTTTTATGTTTTTAGTATGGGGGTAAATGGAGGGCAAAATGGAGAATTTTGGGCGTTGCCCTGCCTTCTCCTTCTTCTTCATTTACTCCATTTTCTGTAGTATTAGTGGCACTGGGTGATTGGTTTGGAGAAGTCACGATGCAGCTGTTACGTGTCAGAAAGTTAGTCAGTTATTGGCAGAGAAGTAGAGATAAAGTACGTTTTTAGAGTTTATTGGACAAGATGGCTTTAAAAGACCTTGTAACTGTACATGTTGTGACCTTTTTCGCTGTATTCTTCACCATGCTAAGCCTGGTGCAGGCGGTGTGGAGAAGTTCTGACAAGATAGGAAATAAACAGCAACCTGAAGACCAAAAAAAGATCCCATTCATCTCTCAGTTCTAGCATAGACCCTTTGCAGGGGGTCTCCCCACGCAGGGGGGCCCCAGAGAGAGAGAGAGAGGCCTTTCACAACACCACACCCAAAGGGGAAGGGAGGTGAAAAAAGGAGCCTGAGCTGGTCTGCTGCTTCGTTTTCCATGCTTAGCCTTATGCCCCCACTGACTAGGAGCTACTCCATTATAGGTGCAAATGAATGAAATCAGGGGCTTATTAGAAGGAACCACTCACAATTTACATGCAAGGACCAAATGATGAGGCGATTTAAACATGTGCAGCCACTAAGGCTTTTATCCTAAAACTTCATTTGTTTCTTCATTAAATCAAATGTGCCACAAATTGCTAGGCTTCTTACCTACTTGACCCATTGACATGAGACATCGGAGAAGTCTGGCATAGGACTAATTATTCTTAGTTGCAAAAACACTGCTTTGAGAATAGATTTAGGATAGGAGAGAAATATGTGGAGAGAAAATGTTGAAAGGAGAAAGGCACCAATTGGAAACCTTTGCTCACAAGAGCCCTATTGCTTAAACTATGAAAATACTTTTTAAATATGTCATCCTCTTGTTTTTTCTTTATTCATTGTTTCTTCACCTCTTTTTCATGTATTCAATCCTCATTACTCACCCCTGTCTATGCCTCTTCATGACTTCTTCACACCACAGAGAGATACTTTATAGACAGTGCCACCAACTTATTTGAATTTCAGGTAATAGAAGCAAATAACATTTTACTGGCAGGGAAATATGTCCAGAACACTTACAGCTTATGCTTTTATATATTGCTATACTGCAGTGTTAAGAATGATGGGCTGTAATTACTTTAAAATACAATTTCCACTTTGAACATCCTAGAAAAATGCTTTCAACTAGGTGAACTCTTAGCTCTTGACCTCTGTTCTGTGCACACTTTTGAACAGCCATCTGGAAAGGTTGTACATATTGTTACTCTTCCTGCATGTGCATATGATTACTGACACCAAGGAGTACATAGGAGTGACCTTTTAATGCTCCTATGCTGGGCAAACTGTATTTCATTTTTAATTTAATATGAAATAGGGTTTAATAATAATCTCAGAATGAATTTAGGAAAGAATATAAAGTCTAAATGAGGAGAAATCATTCACTGAAAACCATTCAGATAACATACCATTTTATCAACTCTGGTAATTTTACTACTATGCAAATAAGGAATTTGCATGATGATGTGTTTTTTGAAAAATGATTTGTAGCACACAGTCATAAAAACATACCTATACACAAGTCCTTATATTAATTCAATTGAAGTCTTTATTTGTGTCATTGCTATTCATTTTATGGGTATATGAAGTCTCTTAAACACATGTGTGTCCTTCTTACTATTTTTGGTGTGTCCAGTGAAAAATTTAGCACTGCATCAACCAAAATTGCCATAAAATATTCCACTGAAAATACTCAATCTAGCACTCCAAAACATATCCTCCTCATAAAAACAGACTGCTAATGAGATCACAAAGTTCTGAATTAGAGCCAGAAATAAAATCAGACTAATCTAATAACTTCTTCATGAAAATTTTAACGAAAGACAAATTAATTTAGTTAAATTAAATATGCACATAGTGTAGAGTAAGAAACTTCAGAACACTCCCTTCACTTTGTTCTGGTAAACTAAATGGAAAATTCAGGCATCCAAAATGTCTGACATTGGAAGCGACCACCGGAAATCTCCCTGTTCAATCTCTCTTCTCAGAGTTCAGAGCTGGGTCCTCTACACCAGGTTGGTTGAGGCTGTGTTCAGATGGTTTTTGAGTATCTCCAAGGAGAGGAATTCCATAACCTCTTTGGGCAATCTGTGCCAGTTACCATCACAGTAAGAGTTTCTTGATGTTCAGACAAAACTCCTTGTGTTCCAGTTTGAGCCCATTGCCTCTGATCCTGAGTATCTCTGAGAACAGCCTGCCTTCATTTTGTTTGGATCCTCCCATCAGGTATTTATACATATTAACAAGATTGGCCTGAGTCTGGTGTTCTTTCTCCAGGCTGAACAGTCTCTCAGCTTTTCCCCTCATGAAGGATGCTCCAGGCCTTTAACAATCTTTGTGGCCCTGAGTGGACTTGTTCCAGTAAGTACACATCTTTCACGCACTGGGTAGCCCAGCTTGTTGTAAAGTCGGGCTGACTGCTCCCACCTTGTCTCAAAATGGTTTCCAGGTGGATTCAGTCCATCGTGTTCCTCAGGACTGAGCTGAGGCTGACCACTTCAGGTTCCCCAGCTGCTCCTCCTTACCCTTCTTGAAGAGAGAAGTGACACTTGCTCTCTTCCAGCCCTTAGGAGCTCACCCAGCAGCTTTGACCTTTCAGAGATGATGGAGAGTGTTCTTACAGTGACACCAGCCAGGTCAGCACTCTTGGCTGTGTTCCATTGGATTCTAAAAACTTGTGTATGCCCAGTTGGCTCAAATGTTCCCTAACCTGATTCTCCTTCACCAAAAGTAAACCTTCTACACTCTAGACTTTCCAGCTTGCCTCAGGGGCCTGGAATAACTGAAAGGCAATTTTACCAGTAAAAACTAAGGTGAAAAAGGGTCTGAGCTCCTCAGCTTTGCCATGTCCTTTGTCACCAGGTCTCATCCTGAATCTGGCCAGCACTAGAGAGCATGGAGAGGATAAGATATGTGCAGTAGTATTAAGGAATCAGTTGTGTGCTGATGTGGAACCTGAACAACCCTTGTATACTCATATGGAGTCTCTCTCTATAATTTCTCCCTTGTATTGGTGATGCCCTGGCTCTGGGGGAGGTAAATGATGGATGCTACTCATCCCTTTTTCCTCCTGCTCCTTGTTCTTCCCTTTTCTCAACTAATCCTTAAACTGTTTTCCATAGTGTGCTGCCTACAAAACAGCTAAGAGGAAAATTCTTCTGAGTAACCTGTGGACACGTCTATTTGTACAAGATTTCAGCTGTTTTGAAGGATTGTTTCCTTTTATTGAGGTGTAAAACAGCTCTTGTGGGAAAACTAGAATTTTGCACATGTAATTAGGAAAGTATGATACTTTATTTCTGGACATGCACAGTCAAGAGCTGGGAGATTTTGGCACTTACTGGAACAAACAGCTTTTGAACATCTGAAATTTCTCCTGAATATATTTTGATTACAGTGTGAGCATGGCAATAAAAGAGTCCCTTGAGAGAGAAGATATCTGGATTCAAATATTAATATTTTTTGGCTGGGAACTGGTTATCTCCCAAGGGAGAGCTGTTATGTTTCTCATTGATAAACCTCACTATAGGCTTGAGGAGAGTCAGAGTCTGCAAACAGGGTGCTGAGCTCTGTTTTAGGCAGAAACAATAGTTGGTTCCACACTGGTCAGTGACAAACTCCCTTTTAGACTCCAACATGATTTTGATCCCAGACTCTTTGCATTTTTGCCATGCTATTGACTCCTGCTCTTGACTCTGAAGGCATCCCTGGTGTACACTGTGATTCCAGACCCTGGCACTGCCCATCAGTTGAGACATCCTTAATACCAGGGTCAGGTCTGCTAACAGAGGGACAGGAACTCTTTTATTGCACTGGCTTATGGAGTTCAAGAGGAGCTGGATCTACAACCAGAACTCTTTTCTTCTTCTTTTTAATGGGGTTATGAAACTTGGTTTTGCTTTTCTGGATAGAAACAGAAGTTTTCCTCTCAAATTTGTGCCTCGTGACAAATGAGTGAGTTTGTGGATATAGTTAATACTTGCAATACCCTTGCTAATTCTGCCAGCTGCATCACAAGTGTTTGGTAACTGCATTTTTATGTTGTTGTTGCTCAAGCCCATGTTTAGGGCCAAGATTTTTAATATTTTTTTAAAAACTAAACACACTGTTACTGACAAAAAGCTGTAAATGGAAAGCCAGATGTCCTTGAAGTTTCAGTACTGTCCCCCAAACTGCACACTCTATTTTTTTAGTTTCATAAATTTTAGAACAATCTGATGATTTTTGGATCTTTGGCAGTGCCAATGCTGGAATTACATTAGTCTTTTAGAGCTTGGGGGATTTTATGAATGTCCTCAAACTGCAAAACAGTTTCCCCATCCATAATGTAAGTGCAGTTCATAAAAGGAAAAAAATCCATTAACATTAATGAGGCAGTTAAATATAAAAAATAAAGCCCCACTATGAGAAAATCTCTAAAAATTATATAGCTGCTTTTTAATGCTACTAGTCACTCAGCCACTGTTTATGAAAATTCAGTGTTCTTTTGTAAAGCTGGATTCTTAGCACTGCAGAATATCCAAAGACGAACCTTGGCCTCTGTTCCCTCAAAGTTGTCTTCATAGGGAAAAACAAACAAACAAAGCCTGAAAAATCCCCACACACAACCCCCCCCCACAAAAAAAAGGGGAAAGTATTTGATCTCTAATGAACTTCAGCAGTTTCTCTACTTACAAAAGTGAATGTTTTATCCAGTACATTGCTCATCCTCTTCATCCATCAGAGACAAATCTGCCAAATCTTCTTGAACATTTTTGGGAAATATTAAACCAAGACAATGTAAAATTAGAGAACACAGCAGTGCCACCACTTTGTACTGACTAATACAAAGCATATCCTCTGGTACAGTCAGCAATTAAATGGCTTCAGCTGGTCTGCAAAGTTACAGCGCTCTGAGTGTCAGAACACTTGTTTACCTGTATCCATCTCTGTAAGCAGCACAGTGAAGCTTATAAAGTTCATCCAGGTTACTAACAGGCATAAAGTCAAGTGCACAGGAAAACTATGAAAGGGCAAGGGCAGAGTTCAGAGCCAACTCAAATGATTTTGCCTTTGAGAAACAAGGCAGGCATATCTAATAGTAAAAATAGGATAGCCTAGCAAAATGAAATATGTATAGGTATGTGTATGCAGTCCCATGCCAATAATTAGTCTTGCAAAGGGTAAGCACTGTTCAAAGTACTTTGAAAAAATTACTAACAACCTCAGATAGAGGTTGCTGTCAAACAGAATAGAACTAACAGTGATTGAGGTCTGTAGCAGTAATTGATACAAACTGACATTTATGCTGAGATACTTACATGGAACAATTCAGCACCTCATAAACCTCTTTCCATGCAAAAACTGACCTTTTAAGCTAATGACAAAGTTGCTTGTCTCTTGCATGGGAACTCAACATGTCCAGCATTGCTTTCTACCCAACTGCAGGAATGAAGCCCTATTAATCCTTTTTCTGTGTTTTAGGACATAGAAAAAGGACATTTTTTTTAGTTGTAGCTCATAATGATAAAACAATAACAAAATGGCATTCCATCACATCTTTAATCAATAAAATGTCCTTTCCTGGGTCTTGTCTGAATAATTTGTGCTAGAAATTGGCTGAGATCACTGCAAATCAGTACAATAAAATGATGTTGACCAGTTCCTTTGTACAAAGCGAAGCAATAAAGAGCTTTTCTGTTAACTTTATGTTTTTATTGATAGCCATAGTCAAGACCACACACATTACCATTATATATGAGAAAAAGCATAGCTGTTTCAACAGACAAAAGTTAAAGTGCAGTTGATTCATTGGCTCCTTTAAGAGGACTGGCATCTGGAGCACACGCACTTCAAAGTCAAATGCTGTACTGAGATGTGCTGCTTTGAAGTACAGCTGCTGATCCAGACAAATTTTGGAACCTAAACCAGCATATGAATCTGCTGTACTCTGAAAAAAAAATCTATTTCAGATGCCAGTTTTAACTCAGTTTAGAAAATTGCTGTCTGGATCGGCTGAACTTCAAAGCCGAACATCGCAGTGCTGCGTTTCCCTTTGAAGTACAGCTAATCCAGATAGTGGATTTTCTCTCCCTCCTTCTTTTTTTTTTTAAGTAGTTAAAATTGGCATCTGACCTTACTAGTATTTCTCCTTACCATCTGCACATTCTTCTTCCCTTCTCCCTTATTTCCTCATCTTTTGACCTCTAAAAAATACAGCAAGATTCACTATCTCGTTAGCCCTCGCACTACCAAAGCTACTATAAAGGGGGTGGTGGTGGGGAAAGCCTGCATCCAGTTACATAATGGACAGTGGCCAATTACTGCACATGGCTTGTCATAAAGTTTGTTAAATAATACTTAGTTTTACCATCCAAGAAAAACAAAGCTCAAAGCAAATCCCTTGTAAATGTTCGCATTCAAAGTGTTCATAAGGACATTCTCATGGTTCCGCTAACTCACATTAACAGGCATTAGCACTGGTTTAAAAAGTAGCTGAGCTTGATAGCATTTCAACTTTCAGAAATTTTCAGTTATTTTGTCACAGAAAGGTCTCCTTCACAAGGCAAGTCAAGAAAGCCTTAAGGAAATGGTTTTACTAGAGAAAGAACGAGATTACTACAGGCAGAATCTGCACAGCTTCTGGCAAGGGGAACCAAGGGTAAATGCAGTGCCCTCACCAGGACACACTCCCATATTATACACACATCAGGGATGCTGTCGTTTGCTACTGAATTAAAAGAAAAATCATGAAGAAATGTTGCACCCTGCTCAAAAGGCAAAAACAAAGGGAAAAACCCCCACCCAAACACATGCTAGTACAAGAGGACAATTTAATGACAGCATCTCTCATTTGCTGAGAAATAACTCTTGAGAGAAAAAGGATGGCACAATGACCAGCATTTTATTTACACAGATCACGAGACATGTCACTCAGGTGATCTGTTCTTGTCGGGCAGTCTTTAATTAGAAAATTCCTAGAGAGAACTCATGCTCCCACTAGGTGCTTATTAAAAACTAAAGACAAAAGGAGTTGGTAGAAAAGCCCAAGGAATGGACAGAGAACTCAGGTTACACTGAAAAGCAAGAGTCAGCTGCTGCTAGCATAGGGAGAGACACTCAGGATGGGATGCTGGATTTTGAATGAAAAACTCTCAGTGCTGCTATCAGTGAGTATTTTTAGCATTAAAAAGTCTAATTGGATATATATAAATATTTTAAGCTTGTTTAAAAGACATTTTATGGTTTGCTTACAGTAATATTCCCAAGCTTAATGTAAAACTTACCATAAAATATTCAGCAGCCTTTTTATAACTAGTCTTAAAAACAGTTTAAAGTCTTAGTGGTTTATTTTTAATTATTTTTAAGTCAATATACTTTAGTCCTCAGATAAAGGGAACAGGGGTTTGCAATTCTAATAGAAATTATATTCTGATTTATTTTCTGACTGTTTGGTGAATTGTATATGGGGAGCAGAGAAAGGAATTTCCTTAGCTCTTAGTTCTCTCAATTTCTGTGATTTCTTTACATTTTAGTGTTTATTTCCTTTTAAGAGACTAGGTTAAGGCCTGTGCTTAAAAGCACATTTAACATGAGACAGTAAACATCACTTATATCCTTTAGTCAAGATCTGGGGGTAGGACTGTAACCCTGAATTTGCTAAAATACAGCCTCATTCCAGCAGGCACTTTTGATTTCTATCATCTGTGATCAAGAACTGCATTGCACACTGATTTTGAAACATCTCTCAGATTCTCTTAAAACTATAACTGTAGCCAGTTTTATATGCATTAAAAAATACTGTAAACGTCACTAATCTGTAGCCTCTCTGCTTTGCAGCTGGTGTGGCTGGGACTGAACTTCTATTTGTTTGTTGATACCTTCCACTGGTATGAAGATGACAATGCTTACATTTATACACGGATTATGCTGGGAGTAAGTACCAGTTTGATTGTTAAAGGGCTTCACAAGAAGAATGTATTCATAGTCTGATTTTATTCACATCCTTCATAAAGCTTTTGATGCTTCAACAGTAATTTTCCCATATAAGAGTATTATATTAAAATAGTATTTTCTTTCTTTTGCTCTTCCTATACCAAGCTTGTAATTTAATTTCTTTATGCTGTTATATATACAGTCAACCCTGGCTTGGGCAAGAGCTTCTGCAACGTGCCTTAATTTTAACTGCATGCTAATCCTGTTACCAGTCTGTAGAAACCTTGTTTCATTCTTAAGAGGAGCAAGCATTGTAAGTACCACTTCTCAAATAGCCATATTATTCTCTCTTTTTTATTTCTGTAGTTCAGCAGCATTATCCATATCAAACATTTTCCAAGGAATTTTAATTTTTGATAGAGAAGCCTGTACACTATTGCCTAGTTATTACCATTTAAATTGTCAGTATTCATGACTGAAGAGAAACAAATGACTTGTTTAACACAGTGCTCTAAATGCAACACTGATTTTGGCAGCTGCTGCATAGCATGGTGTCATGAAGAGAAAAGTGAGAAGCTACAAAAGAGGGACATAATAATGCCACTTGGCCAAATGGAGAAAATTCATATCCATCACGTGTATTCTCTGTAGCTGCAAAGTGAAAATTGGGGAAATAAAATGTTCAGATAGATAAAAATGTTCTAAGGATAATAATGAACATGTTTAAACCCTTCTGTCTGAGTGGCCACCATTCAGGTCTTCATTTGAGGTAAATGCATTTTTGTAATAGGCGTTCACACTAACCTTGGAATCACGCAGAGGAAGTACTTAAGGCTTTAGCTCTATTAGCTATAACATCAACTTGCACTGAATGATTATAGTCAGAGCAATCTCAACGCCACGTGTTTGGGTAAAAAAATCACTGATCACTTCATGACTCCAGGAACAACAGGAATTTAGAAATGGTAAGATACAGTTATTTTATAGTAAGCTGGTTCTTCTTTCAGTTCTGCCATTTTCTGTTTCCGTGATTGTTAGGCTTAGATGTTAAGCAATCTTTAGGCTGGGAATCAACACTTATATATAATTCTTTGTGTTCAGAAGTTGAACATTAACAAAAAAAAAGAGAAAAGGCGTCCCGGCCTTCTGAATCGGTTTGTGAATCAGCACAGAATATATGCATGCCCACTTAGATGCTGAGTGAGAACTCGGAGAACTGGAACTCTTCTCACAGATAATATTTGGCTATTCTGGACTATATTCTGCTCTTGAGGAGCATGGTGCAGAGCAATTGACTGCTCCAGCATGGCCAGCACCGGGCTGGATCCAGTGCCTCTCCGAGGAGGTGCTGTATATTGACATCGCACCCTGTGATGCTCCAGATTTTTGGAAGACTTATTAGCTGGGAAACAACACGGATGCATGCCAGGATCTTTGGCATGGCAGCCTGCCAGGTCATGTGAGCAATCCAGACACCCACAGCACCACTCAGAGACTGAATTCTGTCCATGAGTGCTGTCTGGGCTCCAGCAGAGTGTGTTAGTTTTGGCCCAGTGCAGCCAGCCCCGGCTGGCTCTGCACCGGGGCACCCAGCTGGCCGTGAGCGCACCGCTGCCGAGCCCTGCCAATAACGGGAGCAGGGCTCAGCAACACAGCAGCGTGCAGCCACCTGAGGTCTAGACAGCCTCACCCTCCTGGGGTGTGCATTTCCCAAAAGCAGAGAAAACTTTTCCATTGCAAGCTGGCCTTGCCAGCACTTCAGCTCTGTTATGCTAAGCTCACAAAGCAGTGATGGCCCAGCCTGGTGTACTTATGCCTGCAAATGTGTTGGTGCCAGCTCAAGTAAACCACTCACAAATCACAGCTAAGTGTAGCAGAGCTTTATCAAGCCCTTTTTTGAGCCCCTATATAGGATGAATAGCTTCAGAAACCCTGAAGTGCCACTCAGGAAAGTTATTTAAGTCCTAAAACTAACCCAAAACTCCCACTGAATTCCTTCAGCATTCCATTTTCAAATGTACTGAACTCTTCTGCTCTCCAAAATGTGAGATGTAAACACCAATAGGAATGATATAAAACAAGTTCTGCTTTTTCACCAAGTACTGTGGAGGAGCACTGAGGAGACAGCTTGACAAAAACATCACATTTCACAAGATGGTTGCCTATGGAATAGCGTTAAATGCAAGTAAGCTTTTTTGGTTTTATTTTTTTTCTTCTTTGCCTTTGAACTGTTTTGAATTTCATAGTGATTCTCCCTAATGCTGTAATCCCCATCAGCTCTGAGATGTGATATTTTAGTGCAATCATTTGTTGACTGTAGCTTTAAATGTGTGTAGGAGTCCCATCTGATTAACCATTTGTGATCTTTTTCACTTGAGAAAAGTTTGACTGTTAAGGAAATAAACTTTCAATCTAAATAGTAAACACCAGTTGCCACTTAGTTAATCTGACCTACTGGTATACTCTTAAAATGTATTGCAAATAATTTTCATTGAATCCCTGAGAGTAGATGTTTGGGGAGATGACACAGCATTACTGTCTGATTCTCTAATGAAATGATGCTTATGAGTAACACCACATATCTGCCTAGCAATATATCTTCACTAATTTTTCAACCAGGTAATAAATTTAATCTGAATTTGAGAGAGGCAGGTGTCTCAAAAACAACGGATTTCTAAAGATTTTTTTTTAGTAGGTGACTGATCCAGGAAACTAATGGCCCCTTTGATGGAAAAACAGTAACTTGAGATCAAAATTTATCTATTCTGTTGGTCCTAGTGACTTACTGAAGTGTTTGTTCACCTGGCTGAGAAAAAGACATGGCATGTTCCTGTTCTCTGAGTAGTAAAAGGACCTGGAGAAGACTGAAGTTTGTAGGAGATGACTTGAGGAAAAAGGATGTACAGAGAGGAATGAACAAAAGCCAGTCTGAAGAAGGACATGAGTACACAGAGATGGAGAGGTATTTGTGATAGATAGATAGATAGATAGATAGATAGATAGATAGATAGATAAATAGATGGATGATAGATAGATAGAGAGATAGCTCTCTTAGAAAATTAGAAAATGGGAAGGAGACAGAGGAATTAATCAGGGTTATTTGCAAGCATGAGACATTGCAGGGTAACTGTTCTGCCCCCAGGCTGTCAGGGTGGATTCTGCTCCCAATATCTTTTCCAGCCTGCTTAAGGGAGCTGCTTTTGCGTGTACAGGCTGTTAATGTCCTCATGCCGTGAGACAAGAATTTGAAGTCCAGATTGCCAACAGGAACCAATAGCTAAAGTTTGTCTTCTGTATATCACGCTAAAGAATTCCCAGGGGGAAGGCTATGGGATGCAAACATTCATCTTACAGTGTATTGCGATGAATTACTTATCTGTCATGTCCACTCATTCATCAGAGTTCAGTTTTGCTGAACTACAGGACAGATTCCTACAAAGTGTGACGTTGCTTCTTTAATTAATAAATCAACCCAGGGATATAAATTAACCAACTTTACTTGGTGTACAATAGGTCATGTTCCAAAAAGAAAGCAAAACTGCACAGCCAAACCTCCTGTGTTTTTGGTTTCTGCATTAATATTAAAATGTTTGCTAGTGCATTAATGTGGACAGTTTGAGAAGTGCAAGTCTATCAGAAAAGTGATTACTTAAATGATTTCACTAATTTCAAGGAAAAAGACACAGAAGCTAATGTGAAATGACAGAAATGATTCTCATTTAAATCACTCTCTAGGGAGAAATTGAGTGTTCATTTTTGGGTTGTTATTTAGGTTGGTTGGTATTTTTTTTTCTGAAATATAAAATGGAAAAATAGTTGATGAGATATTTGAGGAAGAAAACACAATACAGGGAAGTCTAATAAACAAAGCATGACAACCTATGAATTCCTGCTTCCTCAACAGTCAAGTGAGAAACATCCATCATATTTGGAAAAGCACTACATCACTGAATAGTAAGTCTTGCATAAAGAATGGCCAGAAACTCAATTGCCTGAAATTCAATTTTAAGTTCATAGAAAAATAAAATCTACAGAACACATTGTGACAGAAAAGCAACATTTCAGAGTGGTACCCACAAACACACAGAATCCTTTTTAATAAAATCTAACAGTGTTAAAATGATGTGTAAATAGATGCGTTTTTCCTCTCAACTGCCCATTATTTATCCTAGTACTACCTATATTGCCTTTTATTACACAAAAACATAGTCAACTCCTATTAGTCTATTGCAATTTAGTAATTCTCAGTTAAATGGATGTTCAGACTTGTATGATCAATAGACTAAATGTGGCAGCAAGAAGTTAAACCAGTTTGAAGATCAGATCACTAAGCTTAGCCTCACAATATAAAATTGTAAACTCCTTCATTATTAAAGTAACATGTATTCATCTTGGCTTGCCAGGTGGTGTTATTCCAGCATATTTATTTAATAGTGTGCTAAAAATAGTCAGTGCAACGTTAGTATTGTCTGGCTCCTAACAGGCAGCCAGCTCAGCCGAGGTGTGCCTGGCCTTGGAAAGAGCACATCTGTAGCTTTAATTTTTCATCATCTCTAATACAAATTCAAGAGCAGGCTTTAATTGGTCAGGTCATAAAGGAATATAATTAGAGACTAGTGGAAGAGGGAAGCTGGAGGAAAGAGAGAGAGTAAACAATGCTATCTATAATCAAGGGCATCATTGAAAATTCAGTAAAGGGAATTCTGCTTAGTTTGGCTTCCTGCGTTCTGCATGCCTGTCTGTGATAAGAGCTGTCTGGGAGTTATTCAGCCACTAATAAATCTTCCTTATAGACCTGTAACTCTGCTAGAATAAAATCAGAGTTTCATGCACTCTCAGTTTGATCAGTGCAAATAATTCTGTGCTTTGTAATGGAAAGAGACTTTTCAGTTGAGACACAGTGGCCTGAAACTTAAAGACACCACAAGAGATAGTAATAATGTTTTCTACAACACCTACCTCTTACTCTACTGTTTCCACCCTCTCAAAAAAGCATATTCATACATTTTCTGAAGTGGGGAGTGCTAGGGGGATTTTTTCTTCTTTACTTTGATACGTTGGGCTTATCGTAAAGAAGAAATTACTTGCAATTTTTTGGTGTTTGCAGGAAGGTCATATGGATATTTTGCTCCATCAATCTTTGAATTATGATATTAATAAAGTTTAAGGAATAAAGCGAAAATAGGGGAATGACAGCAAGGTTGTTTGGAGTTAGGCTGTTTGAAATGGTGGTTTCTGCTCCTTAAAAATTCCAGCAATGTGTTCTTCTTTAAAAACATGCAAAGTGCAGAAAGAAATATGGTGATGCCAGGTGTGTTTGGCTTCTGACAAGCACTGAAAAATCTATAGCTAAAAATACTAGGAAACCTTCCCATTTTCAACCACTTTTTGGTAAACTATGTGAATGGCTTTGGTGACCTCAGTCACATTTTTGTGTAAATGATTAAGTTTTCAGGGAAGTAGTTGTTTCTCTTCAAAAGAAGTCTAGCTGATACCGCAGTGTTGTACTTCCAGAAA
Source organism: Irena cyanogastra (assembly GCA_013397155.1). Classification (NCBI taxonomy): domain Eukaryota; kingdom Metazoa; phylum Chordata; class Aves; order Passeriformes; family Irenidae; genus Irena; species Irena cyanogastra. The sequence goes on from VWZV01019593.1 coordinate 388,770, forward strand.
TTACAGATAATCAAACTTCCATTAAATGTCTTTTTTTTTTTTTCAGTCAGATTGTTTACATCCAGACTTAGCACAAGTACTAGGAAGGAAACAATATTAAATTGAAGACTGTAAGCTTCCAGCTAAGATAAAAAATGATCCAAGTCATGTTCTGCTTTGATGTTTATAACCATTCTTAAAAACAAAATAAAATGCAAGCACACGTGTGGTCACTATTTTCATTTTTATATAACCTGTGCCTTTTAAGTCCACAAAGACACCATGAAATTGAATTAGGGGTTCTGAATAACTGGGAATGTCACAAGACAATGGGTGGGATAAAGAGCCCCAGCCTTCGTCAGGGGCAGAATTCTCCTTGCCCGGGTTATCTGCCTGCAAAGTTGTTTTCTGTGCTGTGGGCAGAAAGGCCAGGATTTGACCCTTTGACTTTATCATGATAGGCTGGTTAATCAAAATGTTTAACTGCTAGCAGCAAGCTCCAATTTGATTATTATCCTGTACAGGCATGCAGAAAAAGAGAGAGTTAAATCTTGTGCTCAGATAAACACATGAAATTTCTGTTTAGTTCAATGAGAGTTGTGCATGCTTCACTGAAGGCACAATTGGCTGAATAAGAGTAGCTAAATTGACCATACTTTCAAGATAATTTAATTACATCTCTTTGTATTTAAGGATATGTACAGTAAACACCATGATCTAATAGCAACTCTTTTCCTCCCTCTCTCCTTCCAATAAAGCCTTTTATTTGATCTCAGAGGTGGACTAGATAGAACATCTCAGGGTCAAATACAAATTAATGTATGTTAAGTGCTTCAGAGGTTCCAGATGTCATTAAAAACAACAAAAATCCTTCATTCTTCATGAACTGTTATAAAAAAGAACTTTGTTTAAAAGATTGGGTGATTTATTCCATATGTTATATTTGGACATGCAGAATGAGGAAAAAAATTGAACCAAAAATTCTGAGATGTAGTCCCTTAAACTTCACCCTCATGGTTAATTCAGATAAGTGGTGCAGAGAAAAGGACTACCAACTGTGGTAAGCTCAGATTTCAGAAATCTGCATATTAGTTTTGGAATTGCTTAGCAAATTCTATACACTGCAGATGCAAAGACCTTCAGAAAACGCACTTTAGGGATGTAAAATACTTTAGTTAATGGTGATGTGTTCAGTGCCAGAATTTTTATTCTGCTACAACTATTATACATTAAATGAACCACACTGAAAATGGAATTAGATCTTTGCATTACTCTTACCATCCAGCTATAATTCATTTCTAGATTGCATCATTTTTTGCTAGCAGCACAAAAAAAACCCATCAGAAGTATTAATCTAATAATACTCCAGGCAATATCTAAGATCATGGGTGGCTCAGGTAAACCAACAGATTCAGTACATCATTAGTTTGAATGTAATATTTTTCAATGTATCATTATGCTCTGTACACTAAGATCTACCACAGAATAGCTTACAGAAAATAAAAACAACAACAACAACTCTCCTGTTCATTCTGGAAATCTTCTACACTTGTAATATCTTCTAACTGTCAGATGAAAGTTGGAGAGAATGTCACCCAGAAGGGAAGGTGTGGCAGATCCCAAAGAAGAAGGTATGATAATGTTTCCAGAAGCACAGGGAAACAGAACGATGTGCAGATGGAAAAGACAGTGTCCTCTGATAGCCTGCAGAAAAAAAACTTCCTAGGCTAGGTGCTGGAAGTGGATCTCTTCTTCCAGGGAAAGTTGCAACACGAGTACTCCTCATCAACTACAGTCCCAAGGCCTTCTTGAGAAACTATATCCATTCAACTCATTTTTCTTCTCTCCAAATACTCTGTTAGGAAATGTGGACCTCTGTCTATCTGGAGAAAACTAGCACCACATTTCACTTTCAACACTCAGCATTTACCAGATAGCATTAGATATCCTGTCACTGCTGACATGACTAAAACTTGTGCAAATCATGTAGAATCCTGCACTTTGACGAAAGTACAAGATGTAGCTTTCTAAACAACAGAAGTGTCATCATTTCATGTGAAAATTTTATAGTCTGCAGTATCACTTAAAAAAAAAATATTGTTTTGAAAGTGAAAGGGAGAAAATGCCTTTTGTTATGAACACTGATTCAAACTTACACAATTAGTCAATGTCATAATTCTAAATGAGCAAAGATAATCCAAAACCTGCAGATGACAAACTGCAGGCAAGCTCTGGTAAAACAGCACTATGGACCCTAACTGTGTGAAAATCTCTTGGTCCCTAGGCTGTGGGGACTATTACAACATACCAGAGTTATAAAGAGCATCTTATAGGTATAGAGGGCAAGAGGCTCAAGTTACAGTAATCACTCATAGATGCCAAAATAAAACTGCTTAGTAGGAGTCCACTTAGGGACACATTGTCAGGATTTTCCATCCTTTGAAAGTTTTCTTTCCTCTTTCCCTTAGCCCATACCAGAAAATGTGCAGCATGTAACTTCACAACTTACTAAAGACAGAAATCTGTTACCCCACACTCCTGTCATAGGAGTGAGCTCTTTCAGATGTCAAAGAAATCAGGTCCTCATCGAGCAGTGACTTGGTTCCCTTCCAGCTGGATCAGATAACATCCTTACAAGGCCAACACATCTGTTCTGAAAGAAGCCCCGTGTAGGAACAGTTCCCCCTTCCCACTCAGCACTTAAATGTGCTGTTACACTTAAATATATAAACAGTGTTTATATACTGCTTATACCTCAGTTGTACACTGGGGAACAGATTGCCACAGCCCCCACACAGCTGCCACCTAAACCATCCAGCTCAGATCTTGTTTGGCTCTTGGGTTTTGACAGTCTCACATCTCATTCGCTGCTTGTGGTCCAGTGTCACCTTCCTTCCAGTGCTGGAGTGCTGGGAGCACACCCTCATGCACAGGCTCCAGGAAGCAACTCTAACCTGATGCTGGCAAGGTTGTTTCACATGCAGCACCTAACCCATAACAACACATGCAGGACATGCCAGGCTACTGAGTCCAGTAACCTCTGATGCTCACACTCATGTCATGCACACCATTTCACAAAATGACCAACCTTCTGCTGAAAGCTGCTTAGATTGCTTGATCCCATTATACCGTTTATCAAAAGGTTATTTTAGAGTCTCATTCCTTTGATGGCTTGAATCTGTCTTCTAATTTCCAGGCTCATTTTATCTCTCTGCAGTTCATAGCCATTTGGATTCAGTCTCCATCCTGCTGAAGTTATTCCAGCTTTTATTATCCATTGGGCCAAAGATTCAGGAGACATGGGAGGTTGATTTTGCAGTTTGTGTGCTCAGGATATTCACTTGGGATGACTATGTCAATAAATATTGGATTATTTTTATTAAGAGCTTCATCAGGAGACAGCTCAAAAGAGAATAACCAGTCAACCCAGTGACTAGGACATGTGATTTGGTATAAAGCCTTATTTTAAATTTAATGTAACAAGGATTTTAAAATAGGTCTTTCATCTCCCAGTGAATATCTAAGCATGAGGCAATGAGGTGTCAAGGAGTGGTGGGGGTAGTCCCTAAGTTAACATTACACTTTGAATGAAGTGCATCCTGACAATCAACCAACCACAGTACATCTGCTGCTGTAGAAGGATCACCTCAGACATACAGAGTGAAAATAGCCTCTCTCCAGCTTGGACACATGGGATAACCTGCTGCTGGGGAGAACGTTTTACCTTCTTGCACTGGCTGCTTTAACCATTTCCATGGCCAGCATCCTACTCTAACTCATGTTCCTGTGGACACAGCTGTCCCCAGGTGCTGGAGAGGAGCTGGACTCCAGAACGTGGAGTGAGGGAGCTCACTAAGTGGATAGGCACATGAAAGATCAACAATACCAAGGTCCTTATGCATTTAATCCTTTAATCCTGTTTACATCTATGATTAAACAGTGACTAGTATGATAAAACATTACTTTCATTCATATGGTCACAATTAAAAAAGGGAGAGGAGAGGAGAGGAGAGGAGAGCAATTTTTTTGAGAGTATCTTTTAGGGAAGAAGATCATATTTGGTTTACTGCAAATACTGCCTTTTAGAAAGGTTTTTTAAATGGTCAGGAACAGAAACAGATAACCACTGAAGGAGAGATGATAACAGGAAGCTAATTATAAAAACTAGAAATAGCTGTGCTGTAAACATACAATTATCTTTCATTGTCATTTTTCCATCCTTTGGCATTTAATATCTTGCATTAATTACAACTTTCATGTAACGGATTTGAGAATCTCTCATATTGAAAAATGAAACTCTGCACCTATCTTGATTACAACTTTATCTATGTTAGCTAATAATAAAACAAAGTCCTTCCTTTTCCACTCTTGAAATTATACTCTTTCCACCCAATAAAATATTTACAGGGGATTTTTTACTTCAGTCTAAGGTATTTTTCTAAACTGACCATTACATATACCTTTTGGGAGCAGGCCAGAAGTAGAGGCAATATGTGATAATCAGGACAAATCAGATTAACACTGAGATTTGCTCTTCTCCCTTTAAACCATAGTGGCTTCCCCAGGCTCCATCTGACTAAAGTAATGCTACAGCTGCCTGTTAATAGGGGACAGATTTTGAAACCATCTCTAGTGCAAGCTGCAAACTGGTCTATGCCTAAACCAGTGAACTTAGTGTCCTGTGTAGCAAGGGTAAACCATGGCACATCCTAGTATATTAATTAAAAATTAAAAATGAGAATTTTAATGAGTTTACCTAATTTTGAGCAATTTAAAGTCAGAGGCGTACACTTTTATATCAACTCTCAAGAGGCCCTCCTTTGATGACGTTGGAGACTGCAGGGCACCTGACTGTAAACCTGGGAGGTGAGCCTGGTGCTGTTCCTATCCTCTCCCGTGTGAAGCAGTCGCTTCACATTAGACATGCAGTTGATAAAATTCTTTTTATTGTCAGCTTAATCCATGCAAAACTCTCAATTTATGCCTGAGCTTTTCAAATAGTTCACAGTGTGCATAATGAAGCCCCTTCTGGCACTGTGGGCACATACAAGTGTGCCTGTGATTTCACACCACCCTTTCTCTCCTGCAGCCATCCATATCGTTGCCCACTCCATCAACATCGAGCGGTATCATTCCAGCCAGTCAAAAGAAGCTGGGGAGTTACAGAATAAACTTTCTGGTCTTGGCAAGAACCCAAATGAAAGCTACTTGAACCCAATCAGGACCTATGAAACAGTAAGATGTCACTTTTTAGGTTTCCTCATCTAAAAAGTTTTCCTGTGTGGATTCTATTGCCGGTAAAACTGTATTTCAAAGCCTTTTAACCAGAGCGAGAAGGTGCTGCCAAAGGTTAACCTCAATTTCAGCTGAAAACACTTACTCAGAGCTGCAATTTTCAGGTTACTAAGCTCAAAGAAATGTCTATAGTATTTTAATTAGTTTGTCAGGAGACAGCTGGTGGGGGGAGGATAAGGAGTGTTGTCAAGAGTAGGCAATTAAATAAACCTGAAAAGAATTTTAAAAAACCCCAAAACTAAACTATCAATACATGGAACAACCACAACTTCTTTTCAGAAAGAAAAATAACCAAACAGTAATAGCATTTCACAGTATTTCTTTCACATTTGTTATTTGTCTCTCTCCCCATGGTGGTGCAGCACCTTCCCAGTCTGGGGGCTGATTCTGCCTCGTTACTTGTCAAGTATGGCTGCTCAAGGAAGAGAACCTTCAGAACCATCCAGAGGGTTGCTGTACACAGGGAGCAGTGCAGGGGGAATCTAGAGCTGCTGTGTGCTCTTCAGAGCCCAGCAGAGCTACAGGATGCTCAACTCATAAATGGTTCTGCTTGTTTTGGGGAAAAAAGTGTGTCTCCTGTCCACTTTCTTGGATAACCCACAACAGTATTATTAGCTCTCCCTTACAATATTCATAAATAAAGAAAAGCTGACTATGCAGAGAATGCATGTAAACCATTCAAAAGTTAATCAGCTTTGTTTTCTGTATTCCATCATAGCACACACCACATTTATGCTACGTGTTTCCTTGTGTATCTATTTCACAGTTCGTATCCCAGGGCTGAAATGACCCCGGTGAGACTCATGCATATTGTTCTGCTCTTTAGAAAATGCCCACACAGTCAGCATGAACTAAGGACTGCCTGAACACCATGGATTGGTGCTCTTTCAAACACTAAAACAAGAAACCAAGTGACAAGGTGGCTGGACAATCATTGATAGGAGTCTACAGTGCTTTTAAGCTGCAAGGCTTGTCCTGCTTTTTCTTAGTTCCTTTCCAGTTTAGATAGCATGGGGTTTTCATCTTTCAAAATAAACAAGAAAACAATTTCAAATTTGAAGAAAATCAAGCAAATTGATGCAGTCAGTGGTATGAATGCAAAAGTCTTCATGTTAATGTTGATAAAGCAGTCAGGTTTATCAGAACAGGACAGCAAGTCAAGGGCTCAGCTTCCCAGTCTTTCAGCACACCCAGTGACCACTTTCATTCCACGGCCATGATGTGCTCCCCAGGAGCAGAACAAAGCTCCCAGCTCTGAACAGGACCTTACCATCGTTCAGTAAGCTTTTTTTTTCTCCACTAAGCATTCCCATAGTGATATAATTGTGAGGTAGACCTCTAACGAGCATTAAGATCCTAAATACCCTTGAGGAAGAAGGCCAGAATATTTTGAGATTCTTAGATTTCTCACAGCAATACACTCCACAATTACCTTTCAATTTACAGCCTAGATTTTACTCTAACCTTTAATATTTATATTTCTTTCATCACTCACTTGTGTCTCAGTAGCTAAACTCAGAATTAATAAATTATGAAGGGAAGCAAACAAAAGATTGTTTCTAACTTCAGAGAAGAAAGCTCTGAGATCAACAATTCAGGATTACTTTTCAGTTTCATCCTATGGCCATTGAAGCAATGTACTGTCTTTGACATTTTGCCTTTTTTCATCTCAATATCCAAACTAACCACTGTAGTGGAAATGTTCAAAATATCACCTAGATCAATCCTGTTAATATGTAATAGGATCTGAACACACTCTTCACAGGTACCTATTTGAAAATGTACTGTGTGCTGTCAAGTGTGAGCATTTGAAAGAATGATTTTACCGTAAAAAGTGACTGTAAAAATGGCATTGTAGAATTTTATCACCTCTGGGATTTCCATATCAAATGAGTGCACTTTACAAATACAATAGAGGGTTGTTTTTTTCTCCTAGTGTATTAAGCTGTAGAACCAAATCAGGATCCAGAACACATGCTGAGCTCCTTCATTCCTGTGCATCAGCACTGGGAAAACAGATATACATGCTTTGTAGGCCAAATGAGAACTTCATTTACACTCTGGTGGCATATTTAGCTTGATTCTCATCTTGTGTGTGAGATTTTTACTGTTATTCTTCACGATTTGCACTTTATAACTGCAATCAACATCTGACAGTTGTGTTCAAAATACATCTTCACTCTCACTTCAGCTTATTTTGGTGGGTTTAGACACATATACCAGACCTGTGCTGACATCTGTGAGTCATGAACAAGAAGGAAGATGTTCCAGCTCAGCATATTAATGTTTCTTCATTGACAAGTATAAAAGTGTTAATATAAATACATATTTTAAAAAATAAACCCAAGTATTATGCAGTGTTTCTCCAGATAAATGTAGGGAACAGGCAAACAAGATATATTTTTTAGGCAAATGAGAGTATGTCATCTTTGTGTACCATTTCAGGGCTGCTATAGCCCCACAAATTTTGAAGTAAAGTAAGCACAAAAGAGTTCCACACCTCCACAGCTGCAGGTGTCTTAGCACCTCACATTATCACCCTCACAAATATAAGCTGGTTTCTAGTGCTGTTTTCTTTATTAGACTTCTAGGTTTAATCTTCTTATTTCTCTAATAATTTTTCTTTATTTGTGACACACTTTCATTAAGTGTGTAAGTAAGTAAAATTTATCAAAGTACAAATGAGACTGTCTGATTTCTTCCTTTCAGTTCCTGAAACAAGCAAGTGGTAGCAAATATTTAAGTATCTGTTTGGAATAAGCCTGAGTAGAAATGGAGCAGAGGGATGTCTTTCAATGCTGTTCTGTGGTAAAACGAGGGATTCCCTTGCCTCCATGTCTTGTTCTGGTTTTGTTCCTATGCCAAAGATTTTGGCTTCATGTGTAATAGCAGCAACAGCAACAATAATAAAAGTAACAGAAATGGTAATAAAAATAACAGTTGCAACAACAATACTACTACTACTACTACTACTAATGTATTCTTATTCTAGAACACAACAGGACAAGTACTAACCACAATAGCTGGAATAACTGGAGTTGTGATAACTGTGGCTTTAATTCTGATCATGACTTCATCCACTGAGCTCATCAGAAGGTCGTGCTATGAGGTTTTCTGGTACACCCACCACCTCTTTGTGGTTTTCTTCACTGGTTTAATAATCCATGGTATGGGGTAAGTGTTTGTGTAAACTACATGGGGTATATGTACACAGTTTGAGATGAAACACCATCCAAATCTACAATGGCATGCTTTTCTACTAACAAACTGCTGGGATCTTTGGTGAGACTACAAAATGAAAACATTCTGAAATTAAAATACATCACTTTTCTGAGGAATGAAAACATCCTTCAGTTTATTCAACCACTCTTCTACCATCTTACAACCTGTACCTTATCAATGAATGAACTTTCGTGCTTGGGAACTGGAGACATTATAGATCAGGAATCAAAACTTTGTGGGTTCAAATTAGTAAGGGATAGACCTTATGCTCATAGCTCTTGAAAGGTATTTTGCAAGAGACTTGTAGAAGCTTGAGATGCTTTCACCTTGTCATTTACCCTATGGCAAGTGTCTCTGTGGCCATTCTCCTCTGCCTCCGTAAATGTAAAGTGATTTTGACCTTTCTCTGCAAGGATCAGAACCCCAAATTTCCTCACCATACAGACATACTGTGTAGCAGTGCTAGGTACTATACTACAAACCAGGTTTAAATGACTACAGTAACAAACAAGTCAGGCTTATGACTAGCCCAGTCAGATGACTTTTATGGCCAGAGGTGACTGCCTGGTTGCTGTTCTCTCCCTGTTTCTCAGCACAAAAGAAAGGTCTGCCCTCTTAGTAGAGGACTCTGGTTCTTACAGTGAGGGACAGCAGAGGTATGAGACCTTCCCTGAGAAGCTCAAGGACTGATAAATCCTCTGTCAATGCAGAGTGAGAGCAGGAAGGTACTTAGTGCCGAAAACATTTCAATCTTCTGTTTCCAGCTCCACTGGCATCATCTGCTTCTCCCTTGTGTGCCATCTTCCATTTCCTTTTCTGATTTCTGTGTGATAGCATTCATGTTACTCTACATTCACATTTCAGTTCAGGGAGTGCAGTTTTGAGGAATATCTCATGGTCTTCGTTATCCCCTGGACTTGGCTCATACCATGGTACAATCCCTGGGCTGCATAACCCAGTGTTTGGGGTGGAAATACACTGACAGAAACACATTGCTGTGTTCCAAGAGCTAACAGGTGATCCATTCACAGGACCAAGCTAAACCTAGTCCTAAGCCATAGGTAGCCCTCAATCATGTCCTGTGAAGGGCCCTCAACAAAGATTGCTTTGCCTCGTTGGTCTTTTCTTGCTGGCTAGCTTGTGTGCACATGGCTGGAAGGTGTAGTTAATCTTTTCAGATCTGAGGACAGTCATTTGGTGTTCACAAAATCACAGAATTGTTTGTGTTGGAAAGAACATTAATGACCATCTAGTTCCAACCCCCTCTGCCATGGGAAGGGACAACTCCTGCAACCAGGTTGCTAAAAACCCTATCAACATGTCCTGGCAATCATAATACACTTTTTATGTCTATTTCATAAAGTATTCAGATGCTATTGCCCACCACTAAAGTATGTACAGACCATGATTCTTTGACAGGGTGGAACTTCCTAGCCCAGGGCAGTGTGCGCACTTGTCTGTTCTCTGAAGGTACATGGATGCCTCATCATCAAGCAGGGAACAGGCCAGTACTAGGGCTTGTGTTGTGTTACTTTTCCCACCTCCTTCCTCATGGTTTGAGAGTTGCCACATCCAGTTTGTCTTTGAGTGTTCCTGAACTTTATCCTGGCCTGATTAAAAGGCCCCCCTCCCTTAGTGCTCTGGCAAAACTTTTAGAATCCAACTTCAAACAACTACAATGAACCCTTTAAAACCTTCAGCTTTGTAAGCTCCCTCTTTCTAGCCATCTGACCAGCACTACTCAGCCAGAGACTGCCCTGGAACTGGAGCACTGGCTGAAGAGCCTTATCAATGTCATTCAGTGAGCATTCTGCCTGCTCCAGGCTGGGAGTGCACTGCAACAGAGCTTCCTTCTGCCCCAGAACGTCCCCTGCTAATGAAAAAGAGTCAAACCCCAAGGTTGCATCCCCCTTCCACTTCTTCCTCCTTCCCAGGTGCCTGAAGAAACCTCACTCAAAACTAACTCCTTTTCTTTCTATCTGAACAAGTGGCAGAGCCAAAAGGAAGGGAAAATTCAGAGAAACAGTATGAAACAAGCAGGGATTCCCCATAAAAAATTTCCTTCTCTGCCCATAATCAACACCAAGTGAAACCCAGTTAAATTGAGTAGTCAGGACTGATATATTTTCAAAAATTCACATCATTAACATTCTCAGAAGTAAGGAAGCTAGAATTTAGTATGTTTAGAGAGTATACATCTAATTACACTCCTCCAACTTTAGCAGTAGCTTTTAAAAACACATTTAGAAAGCAGTAAAGAAAAGAGAAGGTCTGTCACTATTAAATTTTATCACTTTACTATACACTACCAGATGCTCAAATACAGAGGAGGTCAAAGAGTCTACTCCAAAGAACTTGGAAATCAAATTTTGCCACATACAGTAAAATGTACATTTTCTATGCAAAGGCTCTCTCCATTTCAGCTGCACTGACGTATACCAATACTACAGCACACTTCTTGCCTTTGGTCAAAAATTCACTGCAAAACTAAAGGAAAGATAATTTGAACAGGAGAGCAGAACAGGTTTGAAATGAACAGGTTTGAATGGCCAGTTCTCAAACTTTCATTTATCTCAGAACTGGCTTTTGATTACTACCACAAAACCTAGAGAGACAGAAACCTTGGAAAGAAGGATATAATTGATGAACATTTTTGTTTTAAGTCAGCTTGTCCGAGGTCAGACACTCCAGAGTCTGCTGCTTCACAATGTCACCTACTGTAAAGATCACTACTGGGAATGGGAGAATGCCACTCAGTGCCCTCTGCCACAGTTTTCTGGCAACAAACCTGTGGTAAGAGTGATGTTTGTCTTCTGCTTTTAACTTACTGTCCTTTCTTGGGAGGCCAAATGTCTCAGGGAGCAGGGGGCTGGGACACTGGCACTTAGTGTCATGTTTAGAGACCAGTTCCACATTCCTGTTCCATGATCTCTCCCTGTGCATTAAGATAGCACTCCCTACCTTCTCTCTAATCAGTACCGACACGTGCAGGTGAAGAGTATTGTATGCAATTTTGGTGTCATTAACAGCAATTTTTATTTCTGGAAGATCCTTTAGTTAGAAAACACCAACTAACACTCCCTTTGAAGGGTATGAATACCAAAATGTATCTCTGATCTTTTGCATTCATTTTTTTTAATAATTCAGTATCACCAATATCCTTGATGTGCTCATTGCACAAAGACAGCCTCCAACTGAAAACCTTATGAGGGTAGAGATACAGAAAACACAATAGAACTGTAAAGCTGAGGATGCAAATTAAAATTATTATCTTAACTTACAGTACTTTAGTATGGGTAGTTTAAATACCAAGGGAGAATAAGGTGGAGAGAAAATCATGTCCTTGCTTTGGGGCACACGCTTCATACTGTCCAGTCTTGATGTCTTAAGTTAGGTAAAAAGGAGAGAATTTGAAACAATGAATTATGAAAGGGAAAGGCAAAAGGCAGGAAAAATGTCCCACGGAAGGGTGGTTTTGCTAGAACAAGATTGCAAATCCACAGGGGGTAATTAAGTAGCAGACTTGTACAGTATGTCAGATGTCTTGCATACAAACAAAATCATTTAACATTTTCAGCTCAAGATTTAGGTTGCTCATATGCAAGTTTCTGCTGTTTCTTCCAAAAAGAAAAAACATACCAAAGGAAATCCTAAAGGAGAAAAATTAGCATTCAGTGTCTGGTAGCTCTTTTAATGGCTGACATAGATTTTTCTTAAACTAAACTATTGTTAGCCACTATCCAACCTGCATATTAATGAGAAAATGAATGCCTCTCTAAAAATTTCAGCTACAATGTCACCATAAAAATCAATACATGGCTACGCACCATGAATGCAGACGCAAGCTTGCTTCCAACAGCATGTCTTGACATTCATTATCATAAAACTAACTGGAAAGAACTTCCACTTCTCTGTGTTAAACCTATTTTGTCACACTTTCCTGCCTACCCAGGGCCATACTTGCAAAGTCACATTACTTTAAATGAATTGTGATAATACCATATGGCATATAGATCATCTATATGAACACTGCCTTGCTGGATGTGTAATGTGCTGTGGTGTGATACCTGCTAGACATGGCAGACAAATAGCACAGATTCAGAGGCTAAAAAGCCATGGAGAGGTTTGTGCAGCACTGGCAGGGGCTGATGCAGGTGGGACAGCCTCGGAGCAGGGAGGGGACAGCCTTGTGCACAGTTGGGACACTGTGAAGTGACCAGAGGGCACACCACTCTGGCTAAGGCTCCCAGGGAGGCTACCACGACAGAGGCCCTCTCTCAGTCATGCCACAGCTGCTCCTCTGCTCTATGTTTCAGCAGGTAGGAAGCAGCCCAGTCTGGCTCCTACTGAGGACCATGGAGCACTTCTCTTGCACCTGAGGCATCCGGACTTTTGTCCTCACAGCCTCGCCGGAGCCATCACCACCCCATCTCAGTTCATTCTCGTTACAGGAGGAAACTCTACTTGGGCCAGAATACTGATGCCCTGATTAGCCAGCCAGGAGCTGTGGAGCTTAGGAGCCCACGGTGGATGCCCCGTTGTCCCAACCCAGCCAAGAGATATTTTGGATTGAATGCTCCATTGCACTGGAGCGATGGCACATTAAAAATCCCAGCTGAGCTCTCGCACAGGGTAGTCTGCAACCTTATCATTCCTGTCACATGCTTTTATTTACAGGTAGCACAAATGGAAGGGAGGAAAAACAGATCTCATCATTATTGTGTCTTGATATATGCAAATGTATTCAAGACCTGAGATTACCCACTGCGCAGAGACACCTGTAGTATTTAGGGACAACGGATGTGTTGAGTTTCTGCTTTAGCTGAGAATCTTCTGGCTTATGCTGGTTTCTTCCCATTTTTAAATCATGCCTTTTTTTTTTTCATTTAATTTTCAAGAATTAACCTTGGGAAATTGCCACTCCATCCTCTTAGCACTTTCTAAGGAAGAAACATAATTTTATGGCTTGCTTCTCATAAAAGATACTTTATAACCCTTTCTCCTCAGCTTGTGGAGCAAAGTCAACGTTTCAGCAAGTAAAGTTACTCTTCGGCAATTTTAAAAGCCACATGTCTGTGGAATATTCAGTTTGCTAGAATGATCAGTGTAATTAATGAAAGTGGAAAAAAACCAGTATTTCTTCCTGGGGAAAAAAAACCCCATTCTTTTTAAATCATGAGGATTCAATTATATCTAATTATCTTAGTTATCAGTGCAACTCAGTGAAATGATCACCTCGTGTACTTGAATAGCCAAGTATCTCTGATTGTTACAGTGATCAGTACATACAATTAGCAAGTACAAGCACAGCAATCATCTGCTATACTTAAAAGTATGACCAACTCAGTATGCCAGATCGAAAAAATAAAAATTATTGATAAAGAGTTGACTAATGGATTAAATGGAAATGTATCCCATTTCTTAACTGAATATTTGGGACTTAATGTTTTCTCATGCACCATCAGAAAACTCACAGCTGATGGTAACAGCTGCTCCTATCTGCCAGCTTTGAAATACTTTAGACTTAGGGGTAAAAAAAAAAAAAGGTAAGTCTATGGGTAGTATTGTATAACTGTGTACATTATACAGCTTCAGGTCCAATGACAACTACATGTAACGACACCTAAACAGATTAATCCTTTGCCTTTTAATAGGAAAATATTTTAAAGGACTCTTCTTGGCCAGAGTACAGATAGATATTAGCACTGCTTTTGGACTGTGTTTGTGAGGGTGTCCCATATGTCTATTCCACAAGAAAGCCAGAACAGCTACAGCAGCACTACAAATACACTCTTGAGAAAGACAAACCAAAAATCACAGAAAATCAAGTAGTTTAATTTTAGGCTACCTGCTGATTTAAACCAGAAGAGCAAAGTATTTTTGTAGACATTCATTGCTTTTTAATATGGAATTTTCTACAGGCTTGGAAGTGGGTTTTAAGTCCTATGGTGTTGTACATCTGTGAAAGAATTGTTAGGTTTCGGAGATTCCGACAGGAAGTCATCATTACTAAGGTATGTAACAGCTCGCATATGTGAAAAATAAACCCCATTATGTCAATGTCTTTTTTATCATTTTAAGGTAACTTTTCTATATTAGGAACCTCATTTTTCACTCCTAGCTTCAGCAACTTTTCAATCATTACCATATTTTCAGCCAAGTATTGATTTCGCATTTTGCATTTATGTCAATAGCAAATCCATAAGAATATTCCATATGGGACCAAACTTGATTAATGAAGTACCAGACTTTACACCACCATAACACAAACATCTGTTTTTGGTCTCTCTTTTTAATGAACTAAAACCATGTTCTACTGCAGTTAAGGCCAGCGACTTCCTTGACTTCAGTGGCAGCACACAGTTTTTACTTTAAAATCTGGAGACTTCTGAGGAGATGAAGGGTTATATGATCAGTTAGCATATATAGTCAAAGCTCCCCTGATACCACTGTAACAATTTCTCCCAGCTGTGTGCCAAGGGACTATTTAAATCACATCAGAATAGACTGAGGACGCTGCCATTGAAGCAGCCGAGTCCACACGTATCGAGCCAGGGATCTGGCTGGATCAGGTGTATCTTGTGTGAGGGGAACAGGATATGGGATAAGTCTTGCTGCTGATTTCACAGAGTGGCTGTGATCTGAGAATTTCAGTATATTATGGGTGACATACAAAACTGCTGCTTAACTGAGATTACCTCCCTGTAAGAGTGTAATAGAATTGAGCTCACTGTGCTTTTTTTTTGTAATCCCACAGAGTCAGCAGTGTTACATGAGAGTAAAACTAGGAATTAAGGAATTGTTCTAATCAATTAAGAGGTACATTTGCTCAGGTTATGCCATGAAAACTGACAAATTGTTGAATTGTTACAGCCTTTCTTCTGTGTCTTGCACTCAGAAGTCAAGCTGTCCCACAATACATACTGTACATGCTCTCAAGCCATTGGGCAACAACGCTGCAGCACGCCGGTTAGGATATCTGTGACCTAATGAAAACAAACATTTACCCTTCTGAATGAAAATAAAATTTGTCCCTTTATCATGCTTTAGGTGGTGACACATTCCTCTGGAGTCCTTGAGCTCCACATGAAGAAACATGGCTTTAAAATGGGAGCTGGCCAATACATATATCTACAGTGCCCATCTGTCTCACAGCTGGAGTGGCACCCTTTCACCCTCACCTCAGCTCCCGAGGAGGACTACTTCAGTGTTCACATTCGGGTCAGCGGGGATTGGACTGCAGCCCTTTTCAAGGCCTTTGGAGCAGAGGAAAAAGCTTTGAAGGAATTGTGGATGTTACCAAGGTTTGAATAAGAGACTATATATTTTAAAATGTTATTTCTACATTTTAAAATAAATGTTAATATTTTAACTTTAATTAACTTTGAGTGTGTTTTTTAATGACACATTATTAGATTGTAGTTCTGGATTCATAAATACAACGTTATACTAAAAAAAACACCACAAAAAAATAACCATGACCTGGGGCCAGAAGATACCAAGAGGATGTGATGACTAATCCAAGATTTAAAGTCCCTATCAATATCCTTATCTCTGTTGCTACTATCTGGATCTCTAACACCTAAAGATATCTATTTTGGAAGATGATTGTTTAATAAATGACACGGGAAGGTATCTGCTAGATTTGTGCCTCTATGCTTATGCTCTGATGGTATGCATCACTTAATATCCAAAATATTAACATCCAGTTTTTCCCTTTCAGTTACTTAGATATTTTGTGGTGCCTGAAACATCTGCCTAAAACCTTACTTCTTTCCAACAGTCTCCTTTGACCTCGTCTCTATTTCCCAAACCCTGCTCCACTTTATAAAGGTTGTGTTCAAATTATGTATTATTGGCATCTTAATACAAAGCAAAAAGTTGATTTTCTGTTGCTCCAAGTTAGCAGGGATCCTCTGAAGTCAAAGTCAGCCATCCTGACTTACTCCAACCAAGGACCTGGCTCTATACAGAATGGATTCAAACCACGTAGCTCTTCTCCTACACTGCTGGCAAGAACAGGGGAGATTTTCAGCAAAGAAGAGTCCAGCACAAGATCATTTAAATTCTAGTGGAGTGTGTAGGGCCTGGGACTGGAGGGACTGATTTCCCCCTGGAAAGCTTAGACATCACTGAGCTGCAGAGGTTTATTAGAGGTTGGGTGCAGACAGGAATATCTGGTCCAGTCCTTGCATTGTATCAGTTAATAAGAATTAGAAATGAAATCAGTGCCTTTGTTAAAGGCAAATGGAATGAGAAGTATGCCATTTCAGCAGAACTGGAGCAAAAATTGTTCAAAGAGATTGACAGCAACTGTAAAAAATGAGGAAGAGAAAAAAGTTATCAAATGTTGCTTGACACAATGCAGGGTTGAAATTAACAGTAGTGTCATATATAAACAATCCTCTTTTTAATCTCATTGGAGTGTCTAATGACATCCTTCAGTTTCTTTCTTGAAATATACTAAAAAGAATATTTCAATAGTTAAAATAGCAATGAAGCAAAAAAGGGGTCTTTTTCACAGTTTCAATATCTAAAGTTATACACCAAACTGGAGACTATATTAAAAAATAACATAGCAGAAGACAGAAGACATAGCAACTGAATAATAAGGTAGGGTTAAGAATAAAATGTGCATTTTTAATTACTTAAAGAGGATTAAAAATGTTCATACATATATATAGGTAGCAAAGACAGTTGTGATTTCTGACAAATTTGGGAGCTAAAACAATAGAATACAATATTAATGTGAAAATAATTACATTCCATGTTATGTCTCTTCAGGATTTTCGCTGACTTAATTGTTGCTTTAATGCATTGCCCCAAAATCTAACTGCTCTTACAGTCAGGAGTACTACACAATCATGTGGTGATCAGCAAATGTTTAAATTCTAAAAATAATCATAGAATCTGTTAATGATACTTTTTCAAAACTAAATATTTCTCCTGCCTTTCCCATAAATCTAATTTCTTTTCTAATGAAATGGATAGGAAGAATATGGACAATCCAAAACACAGCAAGCAAGTCCATAGCCCTATTTTCTACATCTCTTTGGCAAACGCAAATGTAATAGGTTTTTTTTTTTTGGCACTTTGTTTATTATCTTCCTACCTTCATGCACTCTATCTAGATCAAATGAATGAGCTGCATAGCTCAGTTTCTCCTTCTCCTCTTTCTCCTCCCTGCTTCTCTGAGGCTTTGTATTTGGCTAAGCTGTATAGCTATGACTGAGTAAAGCATTCAAACCAATGATGGGATCTCTGTCACCTGAGGATTTAGGAGCAGACTGACAAGACAAATCTCTTCAAGGGATGATTCAGAAATAATTGAACCTGTCTTATAGCACAGGAACAGACTAGAGAATCCTTGAAATTTCTTCCAGATCAATTTTTTCTCAGTCTACTGACAACAATGAGAATTGCTTCCAGCCTCACATTGAACTACACAGAAGGCTTATCTGAAAGCTGTTCTTAGGCACTATAGGTATATACCATAAATTACCCATATTTTACAGGCATTTTTGAGTGCTCAAAAAATACTGGGCTAAATTTTTTTTATATGTACCGTTATTTAGTAATCTAAATAACTGTACATATTAAAAAAAAAATCTTTATGTCTAGGGTGAGATTTCCAGCAGTTATGCCAGAGTAGCTGTTTAGTTTGCTACTGCACTTGCAGGGCATTTCAAATATTGAAATAAAATATCAAATGTTTGTTACGACTTTTTAAAAAGTAACAATAAGTTTTGCGATACCTTGCGTTTCTATATTTGTGTATAGAATTGCTTGGGGATCCCCCTTTCTTTTCCTGTTAAAACACTTCATTTTAAATATGTATGCCTATTTGCTTGTACTATTTAGGGATAAATTTTAAGGATGATTCATGCAGTAAAGAGCACAAAACAACAGAAAATCTAAAAGGAAGAAAAAAGGACTGGGCGTTGGTGAAACCATCTTCCAAACATGTATGTTGTATAAAGACAAGGCTGGAAAGAGCACTCCAAAGTACTGTGTGTATTTACATTTCATGTTGCTAAAGGAATGAATCTGATTATTCAATAATCTTTTTCATCTCTAATTTTGACCAAAACTAATTTCTTGGCATCAGCAACATTGATTACAGGAGGCAGTAATATCAACAAGCCTTTACATCTAAGATACTAAGTACAGTATTTTGCCAAAAATGTATTCCTGAAATACTGCTCTTTCAGAAAGAGCTGAGAAAATAGTAGTTCCCTTGCATATGATGACCTTTTTCTTGCCTTCTCTTTTATTACTTTAACTCAAATACAGAACTTCTAAAAATGATTAATATAATCTGTTCCTCTTTACTTTGATATGTACAATATAACAAATAAAGCTCTAAAACAGGATGTTTTTCAGTAATTCATAATTAAATATGCAAATTCTACAGCTAAATTTGGACATGCAATTATATGACTAATCACATTTCAGAAAGCCAGAAAATTGCAATTGCATGCTTAAATAGATGGCCAGGCCCCAAATCCACATGGGTGCTCTTGTTCTCTCATTTCAGAAAAGACAGTTGCTTTGCTATTAAATGGCACTCACTGAAAATTAAATGTATTTGTATGGGCAATTTATGTGCCATCTTAGACATGTATTTTCTCTTTTATTTTAACAGAAATTCAGTTTTGACAATGTGTAGCCCAACAAATGTTAACCTTTCTGTCACTCTATGCGTTGTTGAGTCTTGACTAAATGTCTTCTTGCTGTAGACTGGCTGTGGATGGACCATATGGATCTGCAACCACAGACATCTTCCACTACCGAGTCAGTGTGTGCATCGCAGCAGGAATCGGAGTCACACCATTTGCCTCTATTTTAAAATCCATTTGGTACCAATGCTGCAACCCTAACACAGTACTGGCACTGCAGAAGGTAGGTGGAAAAGTTTATTGCTTCATTAAAAAGTTCCACAGGAGAGCCTACTTAGCCAGGGGAGAGACGCAATTCAAAGCTAGAGGCTCACTTGAGTGCTTTCACTCCCTTTCCAGTTGCCTTAGGAACTGTTGTGGGCTGGAGTCTCCTGAACTCACTGTCATTCCCCAAGAAAGAAGGTAGCACTAGCTGCAATGTTTTTAGCAAAAGTTGAAGGATCAGATTTCCAACAGCAACTGGAGATAACTGTGGAATGTCTTTCAAAGCTAGACAGATAATTAGGGAGATACAAGAGAAACTTAACCTCTTTCTTACCAAAAAGAAATCCTGCAATGTAATCTCAATCAGAAGTGAAGGGCAGCACTTGCTGTTTGCCCAGCTGCAAGTTTCACGAGGGTCCTTCAGCAGCATGTCCTGGTCCAGAAGGCTGCATTCAGCAACCATTTGCTGCTTTTCTCACATTGCAAAGATGGGATATTAACCAGCACAGAAGGAATATAAAAGGCATTTAAGCTCCAGATGAGATGCATATATCAAGATGCATATTACTCCCTCTAACCACTTTAATTATCTTGTTGAAAAAATATGTTCAGATCTATAAGGTAAAGATGGCACCAAATTAATTGGCATACTTTTAATTTTCTAACCTGTTATACACCTTCTGCTAATGGCATGTGAGGCAGCACTAGGGAATATAGGTGAAGAAGAGATAATAGGTGAAGTGGGGTGAGGGCAAGAAGGTAGCATAGAAAAATGTCAGCATTAAACATTCTCTTCCACATCCATCATGGCAAGTGGTAGCTTGTGGACCTTACAGCTTTTAGGCCATTTTCCAGGGTAAAAGCTGTATCAGGAACTGTTCAACATTTCACATCTAAGGACAAACACTGAAATTACATTGGAAGGGACAGATCTCTGAAAGGGTCAATACATATGGAGCTGATTGCAGGACCAAGGGGCTGATCTTTTTAAATGAAAGAGTGTTAAAACTGGCATCTTAATGACGAGCTGCCACTGAAAAAGCATCTGGGATTTTAGTAACTGAGGAGTTGAGGACAGGTTCAAATTGCCAGGGGGGGATCTTTGAGGCAGAAAAAGCACTGAGAAGGGAGGGAAATAAAAATGGAAATACATGCTATTTGAGAAAAGAAGTGTATTTGCAAACACTACGATTGTACCAGGATGATCTTTTTCACTGGAAGGAGAGCTACACATATGCATACAAACTTTATATATGTAGATTATGTATATTATACATGTATACAAGTAAAAGTGTTGCTGTTATTATTGTCATTGCTGCTACCTTAAGGGGAAAAGAACAGAATTTAACTGTGCATCAATAGAATACTTGAAGGTGTTCATTCATAGGGAAATTTAGGGATAATTTCGGCTAAGTGTGCCTGCAAAGATAAATGCATCATGCATTCTGCCATGGTTTTCTGCTATAGAGTTCAGTTTTTCTGAATTCCTGTGAAATATAAAATTATCAGGATTTCTACTTATCTTTTCTTCATATCTTGGCTTCTTTATTGGTGCAGTGGGAATAGTGATGTTTATTTTTCACAGGTCTTATGAGGCTAAATTTCATCAGTGCTTGTAAAATATTTTGGAAGTGTGGATGAAAGGTCATGGGGAAGTTCACAGCATTACTTAAAAAATTTAGCAGTCATCTCAGTGAGAGCGATTAATCTCAGGGTAGCTCCACTTTTTTTTTCCATTGGTTAAAAGCTTCCACTTGTGGTATAATTACAAATAATTTAATCTTCTTCAAAGTATTCAGTACTCTCTTTTTGCCATGATGAGTACCATAGAAATGTCTATTAAGGAAATAAATAAGAGGTTTTTCTTTTTTTTTTTAACAACTTCGTTTTGATTTGAGTACAGCTATCATTACAGTTATTGAACTAATATTTCTTAGTGTTGCCCACATATGCTTGAGATATAAATACCCATAGTTTCCATAATGTCTGCAGCTGTATAATTTAAAAAAACAAACAAATCAAAAGGAGTATGCATTTATCTAATTGATTCTTCACAATTAAATAGCCTTAGAGCCCTCATTTCCCCATCATTTTTTGCATGTACTACCAGACATGGCTGGAAAGTTTCTACTGGCTTTAGTTATGCATAATATGATTTTTTTTTCACATTAGTGGTCTCATTTTTCAGATCAATTGCTACTGAAATTGATAAAATTGTACCAATCCATCAGATTCTAGTGTTAGCAAACATCCATTTTGTCTTCCCTACAAAAGACATCAGAAAGGTCCTACTGCACAGCACCAAATATCTATCTAGCCCCATATCCCGCCTCCAATGGTGGTTCTTCATGAACACCTAGAGAAAAGTAAACAGACCAGAAAAATCAGATGGTGATTGGTTTTTACAGGACAGTTTCTCACCATTGAGCAACTCGTAGCTCAGTAACACCTTGATATAAGAGCTGTACTTCTGTCTTTAATATCCCCTTGTGGCTTTTTTTCAATGAAGTAGTCTAATTGTTTTTTGAATCCATGTAGACCTTTGACAACCATAACATGTTGTGGCAGTAAGTTCAGCTACATAGTGAGAGGAAAGTGCAATCAGCCTCTTCCATTTGCTTTGAGACCGACTTCCCCGCCTGAGGTAAATATCTGCCCCAGTACCCAGTCCTTCTGCACAAAAATCTTGTCTTGAAGACCTAAAAACTTAGGCTCCTTCGTCTGTCAAATGTAACCATCTTTCTGATCTTTTTTGCTGACAGTTTAAGCTTTTTGCTTCAAATTTAGGAATACGATTTTGAACTTTGTTATGCATTTATAGGAAAGACTGTTTGCTGCCACCCTAACACCAAGTCAGCGCCTCCTGTAGGCTGCCAAACCCCCACCTCCTGCATGACCTCTGGTATTTGTTTTGGTTTGGTTTTTTGTATGCTACAACCCACAGGTAATGTAGTATACTCAAGAGCATGAAGGACTGGTTGCTTGCAGGGAGGTGCCCACCTGCAGGTGTAAGAGGTTTTTGCAGGGATATTCATGCCTAGGAGAAGCAAGAGTCAGGGATGAGGGTTGTCCTCCTTGGACACCCATTTAGTGAAAATCTGGCTTTGCCCAGAGCTGCAGCTCCAACTCTGCCTTCAGGGAGCAGGCAGAAACAGATGGATGCTTATCAACAGATAATTATTAATGACTTTCCTCATGATGGAAGCTGATTTACAAAGAATGTTCTTTCACCTTACAGGAAAGAGGTAACACAGCTCTTGCTCTCCTCCATTGTACAAAATTCAGGATGCTTGAAACTGAAGGATAAATATCCATGAATTGCAAGGGAGCAGAGTATTACAGAAATAAGCAACTATTCAAACCCCTGCTTTGATCTGATTAATAGCAATACTGTATCTAACTCAATTTGCAGAAAGAGCACTTGGAAAATTTAAGACAGTTTACTTGGGCAAGCCATCAAGTTGATGAATGCAATTGATGGCAGTAGGGTGGGTGGAGACTAATGAAACATAAATCTAAACCAGATTTTTAAGGGTCCTAAATAATTGCAGTCACTTAATAGTATGAGGCTTACAAGAAAAAAACAGGATTCAGAATAATCTTTAATTATAGAAATGCACTCGAGCTACTTTATTCTACTGTTTTAATAAGGATTAATTTTTTGGTACATTTACTGTATTTTAATTATATATGTAATATGTTGTGCTATGCTATGGGCAGCCAGTGTAAAGAAAGGAAGACTTCTTTGTAAACACCATTTATTTCAACATATTAGACTAGAAGTCCTCTTTGATCTAAGGGAAACTAATTCCTTTTACCCATAGGCCATACTTCTTCACTATCTCTTTTCTTTCTAAGATTGTAATCGCAGGCAAAAATACTTCTAATAATGGCAGTCTTTCTTCATCACCAAATGCCTGCCACCTCTAACATGAAACTCAGAGGCAATGCAATGGGCGCTGCGGGATGAGCTTAAGGAATTTTTGCAGCTTCAGAAAGCTGCATCCTTTCCTTAGAGGACTGTGCCAGAGGTGGCCTGTTCCAGCCAGCTGGACTGGCTGCTACTGTGACAGCCAGGCCTGCAAACAGCTAAAAGCATTCCTTCAACATGCATAGTCTGATGGTCTGGAAACCAGCTCCCCAGTTTGAAGATTGTATTGTCTCAACTCATTGGCTAGCTTTCCTTCCTCCTTCCCTGAATGTGCTTAGCTCCCAGTCCTGCCCACATGCTCCCAGTTGCTACCCCATGAACAATTCTTTATTCATTTAGAAATACATATCTCCTCTCCACACATATGTACTAAATATACATTTCCATAAAATGAACTGCTGAAAAAACTCGAGAAATAAGATGATCAAGTAGAGTCTGGGGGAAGAAATTTCTCACTACAAATCAACAGCTATGGTGTGATACAGACTGACAGCACTCAGTGGGCTGATTTTCGAGGTGCTGAGTATATAGAACAAGTGGGACTTTAGGACTCAGATACAAAAATACTACATAAAGGTTAAGGCTATAAATCCTACCTAGTTTTGGTAATTTAAAATAATGCTGTTGTTGGCCAAATATAAAATTCTATAACATCAGTGGGCTTGCTTTTTCCTCAAACCTATGCCAGTGTAAATCAGCAGCAACCCCCCTCCATAAAGCAATGAGGTCATATTTAAGGCAAAATATTGAGACAGAAGGGGAAAAAGCAAACAGCCAAGATGGTTAGTACTAAAGTTCCACAGACAGTCTTATTCCTGGGCTATAAAAATACCCTACTTAACCCTGAATGCCTTATCTCTGTTTCTGGGATCATACATCATTTATATTTCTTACATAAACCACAGATGGTCTCTTACAGTACACTCAGATCTAGGAAACATCTCAAATTACTGTTAGTGTCTTTCACCAAATCTCCACTGAAGCATGGTATTACCACATTTTTCTCCCACCACCTTACCAGAAGTCTGACAACCTAGTATATTAAATCTTTGGGAAATCTCTTTATAACTTTCTGGTTTCTTTCTCTGGTTTTTCATTTCAGAGGTGTTCAATACACATTTTTACCTCATTGATCTTGTGGAAAAGGGCTACAATTTCCAAAACATTGGAGTCACCACAATGATTGCCTTGAGAACATACCTTCCAGATCACCTTTGATATTGCAGTACAATAAAAGACAGAGGGGCTGGTGAGCAGAAAAGGAGACAGGTTGGAGGAAGCTAAAGGATTTTGCAACAAAATAAAAATCACAGTCACAATAAAATAAGTTCCAATCATTCCGTTTTTATGAACTTATACGTCGTCCTTCCTGCTCTTCTTTTCACATCTGAAACTGTGTATTTTTAGACTTTCCTCCATGTTTGTGAATTTCTTCTTTGGATAAATTATAAAAATATATAGCCTGCAGAGGCCCATTTGAGGTTCGGCACCATCTGGTCAAAATAACGGTAGAGTTTGTGGCAAGAGCTACAGAATTAGAGTAATAAGAATTGCAATCAGATTTATCTTGTAATTGTGCTTCAGACTGCCATCAGGGTAGTGTCTGGGCAGACAGCCTGGGAATTTCAGACCTTCATCCTCTGGGTAGTATAGGAATTCACAGCTGAGCTGTCTCCACATCTGTATTGGCTCCATACAAAGCACTGAGGTGAAACCAGGGGATGGACTGGTCCCAGTCCTCTACACAGCACAGCATTGCTAGAGGAGATTTCCAGCTGGGAAATCATGATGGTGCTGAAGACTCCCTAAGGTAATTCCTGATGGGCCTAGGAGTGACTGACTTTCAGTGCATTGATAAGATCCTGACAAGGGAATTTCATCAGTCCTGAGGCAGCTCCTGTTGCAAACTTTATTAACTTGTATACAGACAAGACATTTGCAAATGGTCATCAGAAACCATTCCTGCAGAAGTGTTCACATAGGACAGCTTTCTGGAAGTAGCTAATTAGTTAGAAGATGCTTTATATGCCGTTAAGACAACAGGTAACAATAGATCATGCATGTGCAGGAGTGGTCACAATGATCCCTGGGCCAGCTGGCTATAAAAACTGGGCAGAAAAAGATTCTTGTGGACTCCCACTGTTCGAGGAAGGACTCTTGAAATAAAACTCATCATCATATGGACAATGACTAACAGTCTTGTTTGAAAGATCTTTTTTCCTATGCAAGCATTACCTTATGGCAAGATATTAATAAATTAGCTTCTTTCTTTAAAAAAAAACCCCAAAACCAACAAACTCTGCTATGTTTTTGATTTACTGCTGTAGAGTAGGAAAAATAAGCCATAGGAATGATTAAAGGATGCCTCTCAGTGGTGGTGATCCCACGAACATTTGGTTTGCCATAGACACAATTACAGGATGACTTGATCCCATCCTCTAATTTCTATCTGTAGAACGAAACTTTGATAACAGGCTCTCCAACCCAATAGACAACAAACAAAAAAGATGAAAAGTGAAACTAGTGAAATCTGGATGAGAGAAATTTTGTCAATTTTGATAGAGAGGAGGGTTTCAAACCCTCTGATCCACAAGAAAACCAATCATGGGATAGAGGGTCATTTTACCCCTTTGGCAATTGTACATTCAGTTGCAGGTTTGTCTAGGAACTAGATGCTCCAAATTAAACATGAAATATGTTTTTAAAAAAGGAATAGGGACTATTTCTTACCTGTTTTATACAGGGCATATGACTTGAAGAACATAAGTACCTTTTGGCAACATCAAGAGCTAGCCTATGGCATAAGGTCTAGAGAAACAAGGAATTCCTTGCTTCGATGCTGAATAAAACAGAAATTAAATAAATCCAAAATTTCAAATAATCATCAAATTATTTCTAAGAAATGAAGGGCTAGGTATTACAAGTCAAAGCAGAGATGCACTGGCAGTGATATACAGGAAGCTTGTCCATTGCCAACTTTCACTGGCACATTAATATATTCACTCATTGTATAAGATGACAATCAAAATTATGTTCAATTCTGTTTACTATAAATTTAGTATGGAGAAGAATCACACACTATATGGTCAATGAGTTGAGCCAGTAATTAGGAAGTTTTATTGAAAGCTTGCTTTTTGTTAAATGTCTTTACTTTATTTGACAGGTTTATTTTTACTGGATTTGTCGAGACCCATCAGCATTTGAGTGGTTTGCTGATCTTCTGTTCCATTTGGAAACAAAAATGGCTGAAAGATGGAAAACTGATTTTCTAAGCTATCATATATTTCTTACTGGCTGGGATGAAAGTCAGGTAATAATGAAACTGCTACAAGTCAGAGTTCATATACCTTGCTTTTCCAGTATGGTAACATATGGAACAGGAACAACTGAATAAATAATGGATAAAGCAGAGAGACAAAGAACTGTAAATACGAAGATCCTAAGATGTCTGTTTACATCTCACATTTAGGAAAACAGGAATGGAGAAATCAAGCCAGTGATTCCTCCAATCCTGCATCTTTTCTTGGGCAAAGATGGTTGCCAGGTGTCTCACAGAAAAGTGCCTAGAGCTTTCAGGAGCTCATCAAGGGACATTTTGTCTATGTCTTAGGAACAGTCTTTCATTAGATTCTGTCATTTTTGTACTGAAATGTGGAGGACTGTCTAAAAAGTGTAAGTTTCATTTACCCTTATTATTTACTACAACTTCTGTTGTAGTAATTCATATATATATATATATATATACATATCCAGTGCATTTTTGAAAAGTACTGCACTTGGAACATTTTGGCAAACAACTCCATCAACTAATGCACGTTCTTTGAAAAGATATTTTCTCTGATTGGCTTTAAATTTGCCATCTCATAATTTCACTGGATCATACCACCTCAGGTACTTAATTCCTAGACTGGGTCAGTATTATTCAACTTCTTTAGTCTTTACCTAAACACAAATGTGTTGATTTTCTCTCTCTCTCTCTCTCTTCCCTTTTTAATGGATCACTCAGATCATGCAGTGATAAGTCAGGCACCTGCCAGAAAATCTCTAACAGGGAAGTCTTTGCTCTACTGTTTTATTTCCTGCTGTCTCTGTTGAATGAAGAACTGCCTAGGAGAGATTGAAAAAATACAGATTTCATAGAGCTTTTCCTTTTCTGCCTCTGCTGATATAAAACCCCCATTGTTTCTTTCTGCTTTCCTTAGAGTTTCTGTCAAGTAATGAGGTATGTGCATAAAGCTGTATTCAGAAAAATCTACTCCCATTGTGAAGTATATGGCAGTTATAGAAACTACTGCTCTGCATTAGCAATATCACAGGGTGTTACCTAAAACCTGCCATAAAAGAAGCTATTGGGGAACCTAAAAACCACAAAGTTGCCCTCATCTTTCAACTATCACCTCACTTCCCTCTTGGGCAAACATCAGGCCAGAAGTCAGGTAGGGTGACAATTGTTCTTGCTGGGGCATCTATCTCTCTTCACTCGTGTGCCCTGTACTTTTCTGAAAGGACTTCTTCCTCTCTTCAACCCCATAATTTGTCTCAATTCCTGTCAGAGGAATGTTCTTCAGTGGCTGTTTCTCCCTCTCTGACCTGGGCACTGTGCTCAGTAAAATCATCTTCTTCACACAAAGCTCCCTAATCTTCCAGGATACACACAAAGCTCCCCAGTCTTACAGGACTTGCTTATTTTTAGTAAATTCCTGTTCACCACTCCTCAAAATTTGAGCTTCTGCACCAGTAATATTTTAATGATATTTTACTTCTCTCCTAGCAAAAAACAAATCAAGATTCTCAGTGTTCTCTCCCTGTCTCACCATATAGATGACCAGTATTCAAGTGAAGTTGAACCCAAGGAGGATGGGCATTTTAAACCTTCTAGTACAACCTCCTTTACCGACACGTGTCTACTCCTCAGACACATTTGTTCAATGCTTTGAGCTCCCTGCAGCTTCCATGTCGGCAACAGATGGTCAAGCAGATAAGGCACATGGTCTGCCTCTGCTTGGACGAGCTCCCTGCAATACCCCTGAGATTCTTAAGCAACCTTAGCAGTGTGAACTACTGCAAAGGCTAATATCAAAAATCCTGGGAAACTTCCACTTAATGAGAACAGCCCATCTTCTCAATGGGACAATTTTGCTCCCAACAAAAAATTCTGCAGTTTTCTACTTCCCACTCTTACCAAACACTTCAAGTTCTTTCTTAGACTATTCCAAATCCTTCATGACAGTGGCTCAAACTAACAAGAAGCAGCTTCTAGAAACATGACCGTTTGTGACAGCTTTGCTCGACAAGAATAATTGTGTTGGCAAGGAGCATGGAAGACTCATTAGAAGAAGAAATACATAGTATACCTAGGAAATGGATCTAAATATCAGCAACCACTTCTGCAAAAGATGATTATGATACTCAGTTCATGCTAGGGCCTGGACTAAATGCAAAGTCCATTTTTAAACTTACTTTCCTCTGTTAATTTCTTGATAGTGACAGCAATGACGATTGTCTGTAGTGGAAACGAGCATATTACTTCTACACTCCTAGGAGTGACAGTGTTTTTTTGGTTTTAAATGCACCTGGGAAGCACACAGATAGCACAGTAATGGGTGTAGTATAGCAGCTGAAGGACAATAAATGCCCATGAAAATCAGGATTTTTTCCTGGCACTTGGGAGCTGAGTTCACTTGGTTAAGTGCTTCACCTGAGGTGATCCACTTTCTGCACCTGCCTCTATCTGAGGAGAAAAGTCAAAACATTGAGGGTTTTACACAGAGTCACAGAATAGTTAGGAATGGAAGAAACTTCTGGAGATCCTCCAATCCAACCTCCCCTGCCAAGGCAGGGTCATCTACAGCAGGTTACACAGTGACTTGCCTAGGTGGGTTTTGAATATCTCCAGAAAGAGACTCCACAACCTCCTTGGGCAGCCTCTTCCAGTGCTCTGCTGCCCTCAGCATAAAGTTCTTCCTCATGTTGAGATGAAACTTCTTGTGTTTTAGTTTATGTCCATTGCTCCACATTCTGCCACTGGACACCACCGAAAATAGTCTGGCACCATCCTCCTGACAGCTGCCTTTGAGATATTTACATG
This sequence comes from Irena cyanogastra, assembly GCA_013397155.1. Classification (NCBI taxonomy): domain Eukaryota; kingdom Metazoa; phylum Chordata; class Aves; order Passeriformes; family Irenidae; genus Irena; species Irena cyanogastra. Next base: position 418,168 of record VWZV01019593.1, read on the forward strand.
AACTAATGAGATCTCCTCTCAGTCTTCTCTTCTCCTGGCTACACAGGCCCAGCTCCCACAGTCTCTTCTCATAAGAGAGATGCTCCAGACCCTTCATCATCTTTGTGGTCCTCCACTGGACCCCTGTTTTTACCCCTGCTGAGCTGGTATATTCACTGTGTTTTCCATCAGCATGAGAATGCTCTGGACTTGGCTGTTAGGTACTTTTGGAAATGTTTTTTACAATTCTAGTAATATTGTGAACCCTCAAATACTCATCTCCTTCTCTGTCCCTCTCCTTCTCCTTCTCCTTCTCCTTCTCCTTCTCCTTCTCCTTCTCCTCTCCTCTCATTTGATAATTGCACAGTTTCCTTTCCTTCATTCAATCTTTCCCAGCAAAGAAATTGCTACAATTGCTATAATTGCTTTTGCCTCTTACTTGGAATATATGTTCTTTACTCTAAAATTATTATCTTGTAAATTTGCCTTTAGGCTACACACATAGCCCTACATTGTGATGACAAGATGGATGTGATTACCGGTTTGAGACAGAAAACCTGTTATGGAAGGCCAAACTGGGACAATGAGTTCAAGCAACTAGCTGAAAACCATCCTAGGTAAGGCAGACTGGTTTCTAACCTTGTTAGGTAACTCTTCTCTCAGCATAAACAGTGGGAGGAGGGGAGAGCAAACCTTTATAAATGACCCTTTTAAAATAATTTCTTCTTTTTTGCTGTGTGGAAAGAAGATTTATGCTTAATGAAGATTTTAATGAAGAAATCTCGGAAAGAGAATGCCAATAAAATCTAATTTTTGGACAAGAAAATCTAATATTTAGAAGTATTTCAATATCCTGGCCTTTGTCCAGATATAATTGAAACACACAATCCAATTACTGTTCTGCACAAAGGACAAAGTAGCATTAATTTCCCTTGAAGATGGTTATTAAAGAGATAAACTGTGATTTTTTTCTTATGATGTCAAGGATATGTTTGTTCCCCTAACATATTTGGCTGCTCTTGCAAGACTATGCTGTTCTGTTATTAGTTCATCTCTGCTGGCAAAGACAGTTCATTTGAACTTGGTGGATTTGCTAGTGGTCTGAGAAAAGCTTCTTTGTTCCTGAAAGCCTTTGAAGCAAGAATTTGAAATATTTTGTATTCAGCAGTAGAAAATTCCAGAATCCTTGTGACTTTGTGATTTCCAAACATTTACCTGTTAATGCAAAATAAAGGCTTGCACTTGGAAGACAGAGATATGAAAAGAAAAAGGAGAAAACTTCTTTTAAAAGATGAAAAAGACCCAAGAAAAAGCTGAAAGGGAGGAGATCAAAGAGAATACAGTAAGCTACAAGAATACCATAAAATTGCAAAAAATAACGGTAATAGAGAATTCACTTGATGGAGGTCAAAATAAATACAATCAGGAAATATGAAAGATTAAAAGCATAAAAAGGCCAAGAATAGAAAATATGACTTTTGAAAGACCTTTCATAAGGATTTTACTACATAAACAGAGCTTTTAAGTTATAGTTGAAACATCACTTTTTAACATTAGTTACTTTTGCAACTGTAAGTACAGATGAGATAAAAATGTTTTTCTGCCGTTCAAGGGGGATACAGGCATTAACTTTCTCTACTGGACCTTGAGGTAGCTCCACAGAAAGCCAGTCCTAAACTGACAGAAAAATCTCCATTTTTTTGTGAGCCTAGATGCCCACATTTATGGTCAATGTTGAGCCTTTTAAAGAAAACCTTGCATGAAATAAGGACTCCTTATGAGAAAAGAATATTCCGTTTTTTCTTGCTCTGAGTTATAGAAGATTCAAGAGTCAAACAGAAGAGTTTCTACTTTGTGATTAAACAGTTTTTAGGATCTGACTAAATTTTGGGTCCCTGTGCCTAGGTTGACAGAGTTCCCCCTGGCTGCAACAGTGTCTTTTAGCAGATTAGCAGGAATACACCACTCACCAGTTCAGGTTAAACCTGGTGCAATTGAACACCAGAGCAATATAGGCACGGCTGCTGGGGGCTATGGCTTGGGCACCAAAATCGTATCCACAGCCCCTCCTTTACAGAGCAAACCTTTTTAAACTCATTCTATCATTTGACACTTCCTCTGCATTTCTGCAGATTGAGCTTTCCCCAGCAGCACAGCACACGTGTGAGTCTGTGTCTGCATATATATTCTAAAGCAATATGTGCAGTGTACTTGGAGGCAAACCCTTTAGGCAGTTTCTAGCAAGCAACAAGGTCACCAGCTCCTTACGTGTTCCTGCGTGTATGAATGCAATTGTTTGTTACATTTGTCATGTTCTTTTTTTACGATAAATACCTATTTACAAATGTTGTTATTAAATCAGCCATTTTAAAATTGTCTGTAGGTAGAAAAGTGTTAGAGTAGGTGGCAGGGGGGCCAGGGGAGATGGCAGGGGCAGGAGGAGAAAACTCAGAAGCAACCGAGCATTCTGTATATTTTTTTAGGAAAAAAATTAACTCAGCTGGAGAAAAAGCACTTAAATTTTTCAGCGCAAGCAATATGTTTGCCTCTCTGATTAAAAAAGATATGAAGATCAAAACCAAAGAGTTACCATTTAAAATATTCTGTGACCTCTAATATAGCAATCTAATAAATAATGTAATAAGACATAATATACATGAAAGTATTAAAATTATTATAATCAAGTATAGCAACACAAATTATACAGTACATAACACAAAGTATACAGTAACACAAGATTTTTCAAATGTATTTCTCAAAAAGCCATTTGAAAAGACGCAAAGCTGAAGGCAGCCCAAAAATACAGTGTATCCATTTCCCCTGCTACTCTCATGTTTGTTGTTGTTATTGTGATTCCAGCAACAGTATTGGTGTATTCTTCTGTGGACCCAAGGCTCTCTCTAAGATCCTGCAGAAGACATGCAACTCATATTCGTCACTTGATCCAAGAGGAGCTCAGTTTCACTACAACAAAGAAAGTTTCTAGGCTGTACTTCTGAACATGTAATAGATATTACCAGACTGTGGTACTATTTTTTTCCCCATCTTCTCCCATCCTCTACTCACTCTGCAGCATTCAGGCCAGATATTAAGAGCTGCAAATTGAAATAGGTGTATTGACTTCAGTAGAAAAATGCCATCCTATGCCAGCTAAAGATCTGGACCCCTTCCTTAGCCTTTTCATTGCTTACTTAATGATGCTGTGAATCCCTCTACACCTGTGTGAAAACACACACAAACCACAACCTTTGAAGAAAAAGGCATGAGTAAAATGGACACTTAGAGCTGTACTTTACTGTTGTGTATGATTGCAGGCAATACATCCCTGCTGTTTAAATCATGCCCATTGAAAGCATTTCCTCCCTGGTTTTCTGATTTTATACTCCCACTGCACACACATTCATATCCACATTATCTTTTTTGCCACAGCAATACTATTTCTATACACGCTGTCAAATTCCAAAGGAGCAAATTTGTTTTGCCCTACCAAGGTATGCACCCATGGGAATGGTGTCTGTGTATCCCATGGACTAATGTGTACTTAGGTTTAATAGGCTAAGGGAACTCTGGAAATTTTTTTGCACTCAGCAACTGGATCTTGTGCGACATGCAACTGAAACTGTGGAAAAAAGTTTGATGACACAGTGATTGAGGTCAGAAGGCACCCCTGGCTCCAAACCTCTTGCTCAGAGCTGATTCTGTGAAGAAAGGAGGGACATTAGCATTCTTCCATTCCTCAGGAACCTTCTGCCATCACCATGACTATCCAAAAATAAAGAATGGCAAGTTCCTTCAGCACTTGCAGATGCATCCCATGGGTTTCCATGGACCTGTTTTAAATACCCCTAACCTGATCTTTCTTCACTGAGGGTAAGCATGAATTTTTTGAGATCTTCTCATTTGCCTGAGAAGCTGGGGATCTCTGAATGTCAGCCTTATCTGTAAAGACTGAGGCAAAACAGGAACTGAGTACCTCTACCTTTCTCCATGGACTCAGGTGCCAAGTTCCCCACCCCATTCAGCTGCAAAGCAACATTTTCCTAGCCTTCCTTTTGCTACTGATGCATTCACAGCAGCTCTACTTCTCGCCCTTCACTTCCCCCACTAGATTTAACTCCCAATGAGCTTTGGCTTTCCCAACCCCACCCCTGCACACTCATTGTCTCTGTATTCCCTGCATCATCTGTCCTTGCTTCCACCTCCTATATGCCTCCTTTTGTGCTTCAGTTCTGTCAGGAGGGATTTGTTTAACCATATGGATCTCGTACCATCTTTGACTGGCTTAGCAAGAGGGATCATATCTGAACCTGCAGAAGGTGATTCTTGAAAATCCTCCAGTTCCCCTGGACCCCTCTTCTCTCTAGGACTACACTGCATGGAAAACTTCTAGGCATTGAATTTCTCCTGTGTCCTCTCCATGCCATGTGTATTAGTGTACATGCACTTCAGAAAGGCATCCAGTCATGTGAGTTTTCCAAAAGAGGTGTTAGATCTTTCCCCACCCTGCTTTTCTGTAGGCAATTTCTAGTTTGTGTGGATACCTTGGAGTAGACCCTGTCTGCCCTGTTTATTTGGTTGTGACATCTCTCCTGTTCACATCATCCTGTACACTTTATTTGTTGCTCCAGTCCACCACCTCCTCATTTGATTGTTGGTCATCCACTACCTCCCCACCATACAACATTCCCATAAGATACAAAAGGGAGAAAAAAAATATTTCCCTCTATCCCAGCACAGAGAGTAAAACCACTCCATATTCGAGTTGGACTGAGGTGTAACAGTTCACTAGGATCACATAACCACATTTATACAGCCACATGATAAAAATGGGAGATAAGAAACATCCTCTGTATGTCGGCATTTGAGTGACAAAGAGATGACAACATTATATATGTATCCTTACCCACAGAAAAAAAATGCCCACTACAGGAGACATAACTGTATAAACAAAAGAAACAGAACAATAAAAATTATGACAGAGAAGACTCCAATATTGCTTTATATGTCTTCTGCTAGGGGATATAGTATGTGTGGACTGAAATTGTTCCACAATACACAGTTGTATTATTGTTAAGTTTAGGGCAACGCATCTTTGTTTTAAAACAGTTGAAGTTTTTTTTAAATGCCTGCCTATGTGAAATGATTAATGCAGAGCATACTGTGTTAGCAGTAGAGTGAGGAGAGAATTAGAGCCTCTGCCAGTTCACCTAGAGGCATTTATCTTTTATTTTTTCCCTGGGTGCCCATGCTGAGCCTCAGGGTAAGCTGACACATTTTCTAATATAAATTAAGCTTTTTTTTTTTTTAATGGGTGTTGAAAATCTTGAAGGAAATGAGAAATGTGTGTAGGCACCAATACCAGCTGCCATTGCATGAAAGAAAGAGGTGACAATTTCCTGCAGATTCTGAATGATTGTCTTAATGGGGTTGGATCGGAGGTAACAAGCACAAAGATATTGTGCTGCCAGAAAAACAGGATCTGTTCTCCCCCCAGTCTCATGCAACAAGATGTAACATTTAGCTTCTGGCTCAACATGGCATCTCTTCACTCCTTTGATTTATTCCCACTTTTGCAAATCACTGTGGTATGCTACAGGAGATGCATTTAGAGCCCTTGTTATAGTTCATTGAGTAGCACTGCTGTTATCACCACCAGAGGAGAATTTCTCTTGCATCAAGACTGAGTGACCTAGAATAAAGGAAAAATAATAATAATAAAAAAAAAGTGGGGAGGTTTGTTGGATGAGGATGAAACTGCATTTAGGTTGAATGAAAATCCCTTTATTACAAATATAATTTGAATCAAAATGGGAACTAGGAAAATTTGGCTTCCTGCCTTGTTTTGAATAACACTCAGCACACAGCAGCTATGATAATGTGAGTGCATATGTAACGACTCTATTATTATGTTTATATATGGAAACATCATTCACTGTCAGGGAAAATGAAAGATATCTTCATGGATTTGTCCATTCAGCTGCTTCAGCAGGAAGTGTTCAGCACTGTGTAGGAAAATATTATTAAATAAAATATAGTCATAACAGCACAGACTCACCACATCCTGTGACAGAAAACTAATCACAGACAAGGATCATAAATATACAGATTAATTACTTTGGCTCTTGCAATAAAAAGAGTGCTATTATAATGATTGAAGTTTTGTTATGATAATTTAAGTTTATTCACTAGGAATTGTAAATTGAAATACATGGGCTTATATGTTCTGGCTTTCCCCCCTCTCCCCCTTCTCCTAAGTTGTATGGAGTAGAAATTATTTTAGTAAATTTGTTCCTTAGTTTACACAAAAATATTGAAGATAAACTGCCACTCTTAACAGAAAATCCATCATAGGACGTCTGTGCCATATCAACACTATTACAAGGACTCTCCTGCTTCTTTCTTGCTTTTAGGTATAATCAAATGGCTTAGTGGAAATACTCTTAACTGCAAAAAAGTGACAAACTTTTCAAAGCTTTGAGTGCTCCTGATTAGCAGGAGATTTTAGAAGAACTGCCTTAAAGGCAGCTTAGTTGCCTTCAGAAAAGTAATAAAATAAATGATATGGTAGATTTATAATCTCAACTGGTTAACAATTTCAGTGATTTTTTTTTTAATGGACAATTACCTGAATTTCTTCAGGAACAGAGAAAAGAAAAAGAAAAAAAGTGACAATGCTTCCACCCAGCTCTCTCTATAAATACAAAAAGCTTAAATGAAACATGCATAGTCAACCAAGTAATGAGGAATGCAAACCTTTGAGGGCCAAAGCAGCATAGCAGCTGATGGGCTGGAAGGTGCAGTACTTCATTGCATCTCCTGCCACTTCTCAGGCAATCATGTACCATGCGTGAAATCACCTTGGTGACCACTTACAAGGTGGAGGATACCTGATCAAGGACTGGCTGTCCTAACCTTTCCTAGTGCTGGAACCTGGCTGAGTTGAGGCTTTCCCACCTCAGTGCAATCCTCTATTCTGCAGCAGCAACTCTCACTCCTTCTGTGTGACCACTTAATTGTCTGAGAAATTCTGCATTTCTGCAGAATAAAACTGGGTGTCCATTTCATTAAAGCTGCAGCCACATTTTCCAAGAATGTCTACTTACATGTTACTTAATATGTTCAAATGAGAGTGGGCTGATGATTCGCATTTTAAAACTCTAACCAGTTAGGTCTACTTAACAGGAGTCTACTTGTCCTTCAACAAGTCATATCTTGCAGTGAAAAAAATCTCAATTACACAATGGGTCTTAATATACGGGAACAAATGTGTTAGTTGACATGGAAACACACTTTTTCTCAAAAGCAAGAAAGGACAAAAAAAGCTTAAACTCTTTAAAAGATATATTAGCATCCTTTCAGAATACACAGAAGGAAACAAAAGTTGTATAGTATAACAAACCACTCAAACTAGCATATTTTTTCAAAGGCTATCTGCTTCAAATATTTGCATCTATTATTTCTAAACAATAACGACTTCTAACATGGTAAGACATTTGTATTCATTGAGGATAAAAGCCCTGAGCCTGCCAATACTTACACATGTGCTTTACTAACTTCAAACAATCTTTTTACTATCCTAGAGGACTAAATATGGTTTCCTTTGAAGCTCATGCACAGAGGACTGATGTCAGGCTCAAGGCTGGGTCCTGAAGGCTGATCTCTATTATTCAGCTACTGCACTACCAGACTGTCTTGATACTTGTCTAGAGACCAATTCTCTGGTACAGTAATTCTGAATATGAAAGATAACTTACAATCACGCTCGCCTTAAGGTACACAGATAAGATTGCACTTATACCCTCTAATAAAAGGCCTAGTTTTTAAAGGTCTTGCAGCTTTTATTAACGAGGAAAAGAAAAGTGGGCTTGGGGACAGCTTTTATCTTTTTTTATTTTGGCCAAATGATGAATATGCAGATATGAACATTTTATTCTGTGAATATATTCAAATAAGGAGTAGAGGGGGCAGATAAGAGCCTGTCCTCTGAGACAGAATTCCTGGTCAGCATACTGCTGACCATTCCCCAGTATCACTGCCTTAAACCCTGAACCTCCTGTGCCCTTGCTTGAGCCTGGTTCTTTGCACAAAAGCAACATTTTGCCTCCTGCTGCTGTCTAAGGCTGCAAAAACCTTCACAGAAATCATTACTGTCAAAAAACTGAGCTAAATGGGACGTTGTGAGCAAAGATAAGGATGTGTGCACAAGCCCAAGCTAACACACAGTAGCTGCAGCATGGATGCACACAGGAAATTTGCAGATACCTATCTGCTTTAGATATCACACACACAATTCCCTCTTACTGTAACAAGCACAATGTATTTGTTCTCATGTTTCTGGGAATTCATCAAGGTTAAAAAAATGAAAGACAAATTCAAAAAGTCTCAGGCACATAATCAACCTGCAACATCACTCTCATTAATTATACACTACCATACAATTACATTACAATTAGATATAAATGTTTAGATTGAAGAATGCCCACTATTTTCTCATTAATACTAGTAAAATATCCATGTAATTTTCTCAGTTTTTGTGCTGCTAAGAAAATTCAGAGGGCTACGCAGAATGCATACCAATGCAGAGTTAGCCATTTAACATCACTCTTTTTCAGATTCCTTACCACACGGGCAAGAGGAAGATAGTTAAGAGGCACAGTTGGACAACTTTGAATTTAATATCAAAGGTTTGAGGACCAAACAAACAAATGTATGCTGTTATACTGGTCAACTCTGAAGCTGCTTCAAATACAAATCACGGGGAGAAGAGATAGATTTGACTGAACTGGACTTTGTGTAATACAAACATGCTCAAGTACAATTTCTCTGACAGGAATGTACATCAACTATTTTATTATGTGTTTGGCATTACAAAGATGTAGCTATAGTAAGAAACATCAAGCATAATAACAAATTCTGGCCACCCAACATCTATCTAAGCAAGTCCATCATCCCTCTATAACATTGTGCTTTCATAAAGGAGCCTGAAAATGCTTTAAAAATGGTCTGCTGCTGTGAGCTGCTGAATTGAAAGAGCTTTTAGCAAGACCAAACGAAACTGTATCTGCTCAGCATTCTGCAGAATCAAAACTTTGGAATCCAGACAACAAAATTAACCAGACTTTTTGCCAAAATTAGGACAATAGAAATTGGACGTTAGTCAACATGATGGTGAATGATATATTGCAATTATTGAATACTGAACTTCAAAGAAAAAAAAATAATTCTAAACCAACTTGTTTATAATGAAATAGCCATTGGAGTGCAATAGCAAGTGGAGTTCAAAATGCTTTGAATGTATGTTTTCTCACAATGTCATTGTCAGGTGGAAAATTTATTACTTCCAGTTTTAGATGAGGAACTGAGTCACAGAAATGCTAAATGATTTGCCTCAAGCTCTCAAAAGAATGTCAGGACAAGGATTAAACAGGCTTTCAGGACAAAGACCATAGCTTGAACTGTTACAGCAATCTCCCTCTCCTACAGACTGCGTTACATATATTTGACACAACCCTTAAAAATATCTGTGAGCTTTCTGAATGAATACAAAACTGATTTGAATTATTTGCTGTTCTATTGTTATTGAGCAGCATGGTTTGAAAGGCAAGTGTTTTAATTCTCAGGACCAGTATGATTCACACTTGCTTACTCCCAGACTTCTATCTATGATTATAAAGCATGCACATGAAAAGTAGATCCTCTGGCAGACAATGAATGATTTCTGTGTTAAAATAAGAGATCTAAAACAAAAAACCAAAAAATATTCATCAGGAAAGAAACAAAGTTTGGGATTATTACTAAGAAATATCATTAAATATCTGAATATAGATTTTGACGCTGGACTCAAGCCTGATCCTAATCTGAGCAAACAACACAGGAAAATGCTTGTTGCCTCCCACAACAGGATCCAGCAAAATACCAGACAGAATAGCACTGCACTGTCAGGAAAGCCAAGATTTCATTTTCAGATAGAGCAGATCAGAAAATTTTCAAGTATTAAACCTCTTCTTTAAACAATTCTTGTCAAGAATATACAATAAAAATAATAAAGCTAAGTAAATAAGCAATGTTCTTCTTCAGCTTCCTGGGATGCATTCATTGTCTTTATGACCATTTTGAGGCAACACCGCATTGTTTTGCTTTCTGATTTCTGTCACCTTGCCTGTTCTTCAAGAATTTTCTAAGATTGCAAAGGGGTACCTGGTTATTTCTTATGTCTATCCTCCACTAACAGCTTAAAATAAATTCTAACATAACCAGATATGAAGTCTTTGTCATGACTCTTTATCACTTCACTTACTGGCTCCATAGTCACCCAGACTAATGTATTTGGTTATTGCCTAACTTAAAGGTATACTAAAGCTGTGTCTGCAGTAATACGATTTACAAGAGTAAATTCATTCCTTCTCATTCTATTCTTTAGTATTTTCTATTACATTAATGCTAGGAAAGGAAGGACTTAGAACACCTCACCCTCTGCAGAGTAATCAGAAAACATTTATGAATATTTGCAGTTGTGATGGGAAGAAGAGAACAGAACAGAAGGCATTTTATTATGCTGACTTTATCCTATTTCTTTTGATTGGTGTTAACTAGCGTACAAAGATCCAAGGCTCATCAGAGGAAAGGGTTCTATGCATTTTCAAAATTTGCTTTTAATAAAATAAATTTGAGGGGGGGAAATGTCATTCATACCTTACTATGTAAGTTCAACTCCACTAGCTGCCAGCACCACAAAGCACTGGAGCATACTGCTAAGATGAGGAATGAAAACTATTCTAAAAGACAATATCAATCTAGAAATTCAGTCTTTGAAAGCCTGCTTCATGAACTGAAGCTAATTAATGCTTGCATGTAGGGTTGAACCCAAATCATCAGAATTACAGCAGCTCCACAGCTGAATTATTTTTTCAGTACGCTGTCACTTAAAATTCCACCCAGTCACATTAAAAGGATGGAGCACATGATTAAGCTGTGATAAGGGAAGAGAAAAAATGAACAATTAAAGTAAAAATCTCCCTAAACCCAGAGATTACCTAAGACATTTAAATACAGAATGACTTTATATTGCAAAAGTGCTTTCTGCAAAAAATATCCTTTCATTATCTTCACAGAGTTACTCCTTGTACATCCCTGTTTAGCAGATCTAGAAAAGGTGCTTTTGTCAGTTCAGTCTTACATAGCTGCTTCAGTAAAGGACTTGAATATCCAAGTATCAAAGTCCAATGACAGCACTGACAGTGTGAACTATGCCATTTTCCAAGCACAATAATTTTTGTGTGCAAACATCTGGAAGAACATAAATATAAAAATATTAAAATAAAAATTGAGGCTCGACTAGGCAGACCCCTTCATCTTAGAAGCAAAAAAAGCATAGACCATTCTTAAGATAACTACGACTCTACAGTATTTGCAAGTAATTTTCACATTTAACAAAATGACTTTAACTTGGGACATTGTCCTTGACAGTGCTTTCACAAGCCTTTATGGTTTTTTTGCATTCCTTTATGCTCTTGTTTTTACTTTGCTTTGTGAAATAGACAAGAGTAAGATTTCAGTGTGTTTTTAGGCTGGGAGATGATCAGATGAATATGGCTATAAAACCCACATCTGCTAATGTCTCTAAATGATGATACAGCTGCTGAAAATCATAGCATTTAGTTGTCTAGGTTATCAACTACATCAAAATTATATTTAGAACTGGATTTTTCATCAAATGCATGGAATCATCAAAGGTAACATTTCAAAAGGAATTGAGTTAAGAGACTAAATCACATTGACTTTCAATGCAATGCAGGCATCCATGTGACATAAAAATGCAACATAAATATGTGACATATATAGATTAGTATTTTCAATACTAAGCCATGTCAAAGGCATGAGGGCTTTGTTGGGTGTTGGGAACCAGCACACTGTAACTGGGAAGATGTCAAAGGAAAGGGAGAGGCAGAAGAAGTGCAAGAGGGGGCACAGCATTTCTAGAGACCAATGCTCATTGAAACATAGTTCTTCCTTCTACCAGGAGTAGCTAGAAGTCTTACTCAGGCTGCCTTGTGGGATTATTGTCTTCTTCCTGGTGTTTGCATTTGTTGTGACATGCAAACTGAGCCAGCTTAAGAGATTCAATGCAGCATGACTTTGGCAATCCTCTGTCATAGTCAGAAGAGGTGAAGATCAGTCCCTTAGTGGAGCAAACATGAACAACAAGGCCTTGCTCAGTGGCAGAATGGGTGGTAGGGCAACATGAGCAGCAGGAGGCTGTAAAGTATGTGGAAGCCCTGGCAATAATGCTTTCTCAGCTATGTCACACAAGGAGAGGAAATATTAAATGGCAGCAGCTCTTTTATAGATGTTTCAGAGTGATCTCTGAGGCCCATAAATGGCCCAGATGTGAACGAGTTGTTTTTGTGCACAGCACAGGGCATAGAGGTGCCATGCCTGGCTGCAGAAAAGTGATTGCAGATGTCTAACAGTAATTTAAGCATGGAACGTTCTTTTCAGACTCATATTCAGGACAACATCATCACTGCAGCTCAGGAGTTTGTACAGCTCACTGAGAAACATGTTCCACTGATGAATCATTGATTTTGAAATAGCTTTCTATCTGGCGTCACACAAAGGAAAGTTTTGCTTCTGGCAATGTCTTTAGTTCTGGAAAAATTATAACATGTAGAAAATTGATAGGAATTTTGACTTGGGCGTCAAGACAACCAAAGGAGTCAAAAGCCTAAGGTCTTGAGCTCTTAAGTTTGTCAACCACTCCTGAACTTCTAGGTTGCCCCTCCTTCTGAGCTGGATCTAGTTTTCTCTGTCTGTACACACTGGGAATCATGGTAGATAACAAAAGTGATCTGGGAGAGGTAACCACCTTGGCAGAAGGGAGACGTCCTCAACTGATTTCGCTGTGAGCAGTCAAAAACTAACGTCTATGGATCCTCATGTTGATTACCAGTGGTTGTATCTCAAAGGTTGATGGAGAGCTTCTAGAACTACAGTGGAAGTACACAGGTAGCAGACAAGTCAGAACGCCCAAAGCTGAGTAACAGACCCAAGCCAGGTTTATTGGTTGCAGCTGTGAATCCCACCACGTGGCCAAAGAGACACTGATACTGAAGCCAGATAAGGTGATGGTGATAACAACTGTGACCATGCTGCACGTAGGTTTAGACTTGAGAAAGTCTGCCTAGAGCCTGTCTGTTATGGATGAAGTTATGTGCACTTGTGCAGCTGCCTAGAACTCCCTTCTACCAGTTCAAAACAATGAAAATCATATCCAGAATGGAGGACAGTGGTGTATGCTGGAAGTCTCTTCAGGTTGGCTTGGAAACCACCTGTGTTTCTGGGGCAGGCAAAATTCCAAGAGCTTAGTTCACATTGCTTAGTTCACTCTACAGATGACCAGCAAATGAGATACCAGTTTATTCCCAATAGGATCTCAGGAAAAGCTAGATGTCCTGAGAACAGCACAGAATGAAGTGATCAGAACTTCCCAACACCAGATCACGATTCAATGAAAACATGACCATTCAATTGCAATAACCTCTGGGGCAGCATTCAGAAGAGCAGGTTGAGGGAGGTGATCTACTCAGCAGCACTTTGACACATCTGGAGCGGTGGGTCCAGTGCTGCACTACCCAGAATGAGAAAGATACAGACTTACCAGACTAAATCCAGCACAGGACCACTAAAATAATTATTGATCTGGAGCATGGAGAACAGGCCGGAAGAGCCTGGAGAAGAGAAGGCTCAGAGGGATCTTATCAGTGTCTTTAGTACCTGATGAGAGAAAATGAAGAAAATGAGATCCAGACTCTTCTCAGTGGTTCAGAACAAGAGGAAATAGGCACAAACTGAAACATAGGTCTAGATTATCTCAACAGCTTCCTTCCAACCTAAATGATTCTGCCATACTATAAAGACTTTGCTATATTCCCTGTTTGCAATTTTACCAGTCTCAGAACCATTTATGTAAGTTTCTGCCTTTTCATTATTATACATAAAGTAGCACTAGGGAATATTGTACCTGCAGAGAAAAAAAAAGGAACCGAAAGTAAAAATGTAATCTGAGTTATACTCAGTCTGACAGAGAAGTTGTACAGAGCTGGAGCTTTTGCCAATAACCTCCATCCTACACAGTATTCTCAATGGTGACGTAATTCAGTGTTGAGCTACTTACCAAAAATAAGATTTTTGCTTTCCAATGAAAAACAACACTCTAGTGTCAGTAATTGTCATGTCTCATTTAAGATACCAAGGTCACTGCAGAAGCTGGAAATGTCATTTGTTTAGTGGGGAAATGGGGCCATGATAATCTACTGCAATTTTGGAAAACAAGGAATATACGTTAAATTCAAGGTTGTGCTGTCCAAACTAACCTTAGCAATTCAAATACGGGTCTTGGCAGAGGAGCCACATGACTCCTCAGAGAAAACCTATTATAGATCTCAAAGAGGAAGGTTGTGCACCTCCTCTTAAAGAGGAAATGACTGGTTAAGGATAAGACATTGTCAGACATGCTTAAAACCATGTCAGCTGAGTGGCTTTCTAACTATATGAAATAATTCATACACTCACTGCCTAAGAGCAAAAAACACTTTGTGAGGTAATTATCAAAGACAACCAAGAAACAGTTGCAGAATATAGTTTATTTAAGATATTTGAAAAGTGTCAATTGTTTTAGCTTGTAGTATCTGCATTTTGTACTGATTACTAGAAGGGTACTAAAAAATGAAGTAGCTAAATTTGACCCACTCTGATGCTTAGACTCATAAAATGCAAGAGACATGGAGAATAGTCATTTAAAAAAACCAGCCTGGAGTTAATGAATGGATACTGGCAAGCTCTATTATTCCTGAAAAATAAAAGTTACATTAAATGCCTTTCTAGCCCCTATATCAGCTGAATATGTTCCCGATCCCACTGCTATGACTAGATGGAACTTGCAGATGTGGTACTTTGATGTCATCGATATTCAGACATATATTTTGCTACAACACCATGCAAAATGGTTCCTTGCACAGAGATCTCCTCAAGTCTCTAAGGACTTCTTTTCCAGCAGTGTCACATAATTGACTGCAGGCTTTAGTAATATCTACAAAGATATTTAGACCCTGTGCAGCCTAGTTACTGTGAGTTTAATCAAAAGTAGTCTCCATTTCTCTCATACCAAATATAAGCCACTTATCTTCACCTCAAAGTCTCCTGATGTCCTATTTCCATTGTTCTTATGTTGTCTTGGTTCACTACTGTGAAGCTACAAGTCAGTGAGCTGCTTACCCAGGTGAAACCGTGTCTTGGGCTCCTGCTGATTTTAATTCCTGTTTAAGGTCTTTTATTTGACACAGAACCAAAGTTTCCAAGGTATTTAGAGCAATAAACTTTCAATCTTGGCTGGATCTTCTCCAATATTCAGCTGTCCTTCTAAATCACAGCCAGATCCAAGCTTTCATATGCTCCTTGTTTTACAGTTTCAATCCTAGTAAACTCCTCCTTTCCTTCAAATACTTTCCAAATTTTTTCTGCTATCAAATATATGGAGTCTTCTGCATTTGCTTTCCAGTCTTGATTCACTTTACTCTTGGCAGAGTGGGGAGCAAGAGTTAAAGCTTCCAGTGTGTACCTCTATGCCCAGAATGAGGCCTGGGATGGCATGGCCTGAACAAAAACCTTCTTAAAATGTTCTTTCCTAGCAATACCTTTTTTCTGATCACTGTGCTCCCATTTACTTATAGAATCAGATTATCATTATCACCTTGGACATCTAGTTTGGCCTCATCCCCAACCTTTGTTTTGCACATCTGTCTGCACAAAATCTCTAAGTTACTTTTTCATGAATGCAGCTACAATTCTCATCCAATTCTCAACTCTTCATATTTTGCAAAATTAAACAACCTTCCCTCTGGCTTTTATAAATGCCTCCTTGCACCACTTGTCATATCCATCCTTCAACACATATCTCCCTTCCTCTTGCTTTTGGCCTAATCCCCCCACTCTTTACATCTTCCACTGCTTCACCTTTTATATTGCAACATACGCCACAAACTCTCACATTCACTTGCCTCTGTACAAATATTTCTGAGGCTGTTTTCTGGAAACTTAGTTATTATGAGAGGCCATGGTTCATGAGAGCAGCTCATGTTTCAAAGAAGCACCTTGATGTTTCTTCCCCTCTGCTCTGCCTGTAAACATCAGCAGAGTTCTGTCACTGTACCCTTCTTTTGTGATTCTGTAGGGAAGAAGCTGCCTTCCTGAGACCACAGCTTGTCATGCTGACCACTGCTAACTCTGCGTCTTCTTACTCTCTTAATCTGCCAACATCCACTTCCACCTATTCTTTTGGACTCACATGGCAAGTTTTCCCTGACAGAGGTCACATCTTCTGCTGTGCTAGTGCAATTTCTGATGTGCTAGAGTTCTTCTGGGGGTCTTTGGGTGTAACTACAATACAAAAAACGCATTCTAAGCTTTGAATAAAACACTGAAGAGTATCTATTTAACACACAGGGCTAAACAGATGCATTCATTGGCATCATTGGCAGTCCAAGAGGAGCTGTGGCTCCAAATAAATTTCAAACAAGAATTCCACAAGTGAAGAGCCAGAAAGAAATCTGTCTCAATCCACTTCAATTTTCAGATCACAGTATGACAGAATGTATCTGGAAGTGAGCAGTTCACTGCTGCATTTTTGAAGACATCAGAATATTTTTGGTTTAAAATCAAATCAAACTAACAAGACATAAAAGAATTAAAGAGTATTCCCACCTTTTAGGAATCAGTGCTGTCACCACAACTTTAATAGAATTGTAGCAATTTATGCCAGGAAAAGCCTCAGAAAAATATATTTATTTTAAAAACTCACACTGTTGATTAGGGGAGCAATGTCTTGCTGATGATTTTCTATTTCTGTTTAGCACTTCTCTTAGTCTGGACAGAGAAATCATTGCAGTTAGCTTTACTCTGCCATACTCAGTACTACAGCAGTGGTGGTTTTCTGCCCCCTTGGAAATGCATCATCAGAGTGCTGTGGTTGTTATAGCACCCTAATGATAGAAATAGGTTATGGCTCAAACAGAGGCACTACGTTTTATTTTGCCAGCTGCATTAGATGCAAAAAGCTGACTTAAAATCTGTTAATTGTTTTATTTTAAAAACAGATTTTTAAATCAGTTCTTCTCCTTTCCTTAGAAAAATACAAGCTCTGACATCGACTTCCTAGGAGCCCCCACCTATGATTAACAACCTACCCTTACAAGTGATATATTCAGCAGACCTGAACTTCCAGGCTTTACTGCTTGGATTTTGCTTGCTGAATCTTCCTTTCTTGCTTACTGTAAGCGTCTATCATTGACCTGCTGCTTTTTATTTCTTCTAGGCAGAATATATGGCATTCGTATTCTGGTAGCCTGACTCAACATAAGGACATTCAGTCGAGTCAGTAAACTTTTTGATCCTTGTTGAAGACACAGCAGTTCACTCGTCGTGGAACAAGAGTGGCACCCAGTGGTCACAGAGCTTGGCCCAACGTTCATGTCCCGAACTTTCTGCCTTCTGCATTTTATAAATCCCCTTCCCACATACCGAAGACAGAAATCCTTTCATGCTCGAGCTCCCAGACCCAAATCCCAAATCTGTCTGAAAGACAGAAACTAGAAAACTGAGGCTAAAAGGTTTCCTCTCTGTCATCTTTTTTCATGTCATCTGCTGGGAGCATAAGCAATCCACCACACCTATGAGGCACTTACAAAGGGTATTGCTTATTTCTGAGGGACCAGGCAGCAACTGACTTGCCTGACACAAGCAAGGAAGATGAGGAGTTCAAGGACCTCATCTAATTCTAATATATTGTTCAGTGGTCCAGACAAAGTAAACATATGTTTTTAAACTGTCCTGCAAAACACACGTGGCAGCAAGAAGGGAAAACCCAAGGACATAGTCTGTTTTGTGATCTCCCCTTGTGGGGGACATAGAAGGCTCTGTGCCACTCCTAGTCCATGGGTAGGGTTTAACAAGACCATAAATTAACTATTGCAAAGGAGGCACAGATGGCAACATGGGGTGACGATGAACAGTTACCTGTGTGCTTCTCAAAGATTTAGGTAATTTTGTATTTATTTTCTACAATCAATAGAAAAGTAGAAACTACAAAAGTCTGCATTCCAATTTATGTGGTATCTTGTATTTTTAATGAATATCTTTGTGGGAGCTGTTGCAAGTGACAAAGCTTTCCATATTTTTAACTTTGAGATACTTAATGCTTAAAACCGGACTATCAGAGCACCTCATAAGGATTCAAACATCTATCATCCTCAAGGGAACATTCTCCAACACAGACACTTGGGTGTTGGGTGAACAAGACCAAGCTCCCTGACATGCCAATGTTTCACAATGCTTTAAAATTCCCAATGATAAATGGATGAAAAGTGCAGCTGCTGGTAGTACTGAGTCTGTGGTTTTGTTTTTAAGTCCTGTTTGCAAGTGTGAAAAACCCCATTTCTACAGAAGCCAGCAGACAATGTAAATGAGAGCAGTTTTGACTCTCATCATTCCTGACATTCCTCAAATTTTAACCCAAAATTTGCATTAACTGGTATTTCCTATAAATGCCCTAGCACCTAAAATGGCATGATCAAGTGAAAGTCAAAACTGTCAAGTAAAATTAAACTTTCTAGTGTAGATGGCTACAGCTAGAGCTTTACAATGTGACCTGAGTTAAGTGGCTCATAAATAAAAAGGCACATCAGAAGAATTGAGCATTAAAAGAAATTCTAATACTTTAAAATAAATATAATGATTTTTAGCCATCTGCTATGACAATACAGAAAGCCATGGATCTTTGTACTTCCTGAGTTATATTAGGAAAGAACTCAGCAGTCTGGACAGAAATTTCTGCCAGATTTTTGTTAATGTTAAGTCTTTATTCTTTGAGTGTTTGGTTTTTGCTATACAGCATTATTGAAATGGTAACAAGAAAAACACTGTTCTTGGTCAAAATGTGGCCTGACAAACCCACAGTGGTAGACTGACATAAGCAGGAAGATTTCCCCCACAATTGAATTACTTGGCTCTACCAGAAAAAATAGCTGAAGTAATATTCAGGTTTATTTCACACTGAGTGTAAATATCGAAGTGAGCAAAACATTTAGCTCACACCAGGGACTCTAAAATGTATCTCCTCCACTATCAAAGAGCAAGAAACCATATCACAGAGCCTGTATAGAGTTAATACTGAAGAGATTTCATAACAGTTTTGTATTTTTTTGCAGCTCACGGCTTCTAAAATTACTTTGACTACACAAATGTACATCTCTCTGCTGTTATATTCCCTAAATTTCTTCCCATTTGCTAATTTATTTTCTTCAGTATTTTATTAGGTCACAAAAGTCTTCCTGGGAGAGGGCAGTCACTGTGTTTGTTTGTACAGTGCCTGGTGCAATGGGCTCCTATCATCTACTTAGGATCCTAATGAGGTAGTGTAACAGAAAAAAATAAACATTTTATTTTAACAAACAATAGAAAACAGTGTCTTTGAGAGCAAGCTGAAGAATAGAGGCCTTGTGATATGAAAATACTTCCAGCAGGGTGGAAAATACAAGATTTTCTGTCTCTAACTCTATTTGGGTGTTACATTTCCTTAACATTTTACAATGTAATCTGGGCATTTACATCTTGTCATCTTATTTACCTTAATTTGATGTAAAATAACTGTCAAATAGATTTTTCTGTCTCAGAATTGAGTGGAGTGTGGCATTTCAAGAGCATGGTGTGGATCCTGTTTTTCACAACATGATGCCATAATGTAAAACTATTAACAATATTCCCAAGCAACAAAATATTTAGCTCAGTAAGGCTTTACTTCCTTTTAGAGGGAGTTATTTTTAAATTGTAAAAACCTGAACACAGAACCAGTAAATAATTAGTATCTATGAACGAGCTCAGCAAGTCTGTAAAATTAACTTCCCACTGCTGAACATGCTTTTTCATCATTACAGACACAAATTTGGTTTCAACCCTTGCAATGCTGGCAGGTGAGCCTGAAGCTGTAGTCAAGAGAAGAACTCCGACCGATCCCATGAGGCTGTCTCTGCAAAACTGATCTCAGATTGCAACTCTGAGCTTCTTCAGATGTTCAGTTTATCCTTCTCTGGCATCCACCTGAACTGTGGAACATGTGCTGAATGTTTCATTTGCTTCAAAATTAGCAGGCTCTGCATGTAAGGTTAAGACACAATTGAATAATGAAATAAGCAGATAGTGGATTGTTGCCATTCTCAAAACAAAACATTTTTCCAGCACTCCAAAATTCTGCATTATTTTATGATTTTTTTCAACTACTCTCACCCTGGAGGAATGAAAAAAAAATAGATTAAGAACTTAAGTAGATTCTTGGGCCAGGTTCCAGTATAAAAATGGAGTTGCCCAAAGTCTGGGAGATCATTAAAGTTTTATTATTGCTATTTATACAAGTGCACTCCATAGTCCATCCTGTTCCTGGATATTTAAGGACTGCCTTGATTGTGGCGCTCATAATCCCTTGTTGTTACACGAGTACCCTTGTGGTAAGTAATCAGAAATATCTTCTGGGGACAACTCCAGCACGCTGAAGGACAAAGAGACTGGAGAGTTCCAGGGTGGCCGTCAGGCATTCACAGGAATGGAAAAATTCCTTCCAGCTTCCTTCTCACACGTCTCTTTTGTGAACTTAACAATGTTAGGACCGTAAGACAGAAGTTCTCTTCCTGCAGGCCTTACCTAACTTGCATGAAGGGGCTGGAATAAGCAGAATAAATAGGTGAAAGCTTGGAAGGCTCACTTTTCCTCTTGCAGAATATGCAAGACTTAGAGACACCTTCTAGAAATGATCAGTTGTTGTGGTTTAAAACCAGATGAAAATTAAGCTCCAATCAGCCATTTCCATTGCCCCTGCCCTCCTCCAATAAGAAAGAGACAAAAGGCAGAGATTATGTTTTGAGATAGTAATTTACTGGAAAAACAGCAATTAAATATGGAAAACAAAACTATAACATCAATAATACTAATAACAACTGTGTATAAAATAGGATGATTGCACAAAAAATCCCTTGCAGAACTCTAACTGATCCAATGTTACAATGGTCAGCAACACGGACTGAAAACATTTCAGCCATAAACAGGAATTGTTATTTTAGCAAGCAATTCTTCTACCAAAAGGTCTCTACAGGTGAAAGTATTAGCAAAGATTACTGGATTTCATTCAACTATTTAATTATATGTCTACTATAGCTTGTTATTACAATAAGAGTTATGAAATAACATTAAATTACATGAAATAACCTAGAAATTTTTATGCATGGGCATCTAATCAAGAAAAAGTGTGTACTTTTAACTATGTCAGAACAATACTTGTATAGAAAGACTGAGGAGATTTGAGGTTGTGAGATGAAAAAGTTCAGCCTTGGTGATAATCAAGTACAAAATGCATTATTAAAACGATTTTCAGATGTGACATTTTTTACATTGAGAAATACTTAAATTGGCATCTTTTTTTGCCTGGGAGCTAAAACAGCCTGGATGCCTCAGCTGATCATAAAGCTGACTGACCCCATGCCATTTTCATACATGCCCCTCCTGAGACGCAGCCCATATTCCTTCAAATTTCTTCACATTTTAAGCAGAAAAATCACCATTATATCGATTTCTTGTAAAGCCCTCTTGGAACTGAGCTACTATCATAGGGCTAACAACAAGTATAATTTGAAATCCCACATTTTGACCAACAGGTGGAGCTTACATTTAATATTTAATTTATAATGACTTTAAATTCAAATAATATATATTAAAAATGATAACTTATACCTCACAGACTCAAAACTTCAGTATTTCAGATAAGACTAGGACCATGAAAGTTTATTCCAATATTCCACTGCATGCAAATAAACCTTAGCCCAGGTCCCTTTCTTACTGACACCAGTTGCAAAGTTCCCTATATTTTTAATGACTGAGTAATTAGATCCATTTTAACTTTTCAGTAAATATAATAGGTTCCTCCTATTATATTCTCTCTCCTATTGACACCACCTTTTCCCAGGTCTTCGTACATGTATTATTTATCTCACACACACAGGTTTCAACTGTAATAAACTTGACTGATCTCAAAATTGAACCCACAGCTGTAAAGAGATATTGATGCAAATATTGTGTATCAGCCTTCTTTCATCTACTTCTTCACAGGACAACACTAATATGCATTAGAGCATCTGCTGTTATTTAACTGGAGTAGGCTATTGGTGTTAGAAGCTATATCTAATGTAGAGAACTATTTAGAATTACTCCCATTATTTCTCCTGAGTGAGAAATTACGTTTTGCAAAACCTTTAATGTCTTTATTTCTTTGCATCTACCTAATAATATCCTTTATTACCTCTGGCTTTTTAGGAACAGTCTAGCTTCCAAGAAACATCTTCTTAATGTTAAAGTCATAATAACACACAAAACTACAGGAAAAATTGAAAAAGAACCTTAAAATGAAATACTTGTTTAAAAGTGCTGTGGAGAAGGGAACTTCTTTAATCCACTGTGACAGAAGATATTGCAGAAATACTCTGCAGTAATGGCTTTTGGTGGCACCGGCGTACCTCAGGACGACCAAAACAAGAAAACGCCTGAGGAAGACATGCCTAGATAAAAATATACCTGCAAATATATGAAAGCACATGCACTTACATAATGTAATCACGCATACGAACACTATTATTAAATCTCCTTCTCCACTGCTAATTTCCTAGTCCCTCACAACGCCCAGCACCGCCCACCGCTCCCAGCGCGCATGCGCCGGTCGGTGGCGCGGGTGGCCCCGTCTTCGCGGCCCCGTCTTCCCCGCGCACGACCAGGTAAGGCGCTGGGACAGCCGCATGCGCAGCGCCGCGCCCCGCCCCTTTCTCTTCCGGGTTTACGCTCCGTGAGAAGCCGCGGCGCTGCTTGGACTCCGCTCCGAGCGTGCCTTTGCGCTGGGAGAGGCGGGGAGAGAGAAGGCGCGTACGGCGGCGGCGGCGGCGGCGGGGCGCTCCCGGTCTGCCCCAGCCCGGTGCGTCCGGCGGCAGCACACGCTGCCCCGCCCCTGTCGCTCCTGCGCTAGGCCTTCCCCAGCCGCGCTGACGGCGTGTGCGCCTGCGCAGTCGGGCGGCGCCGGCGGGAGCGAGCGGAGCAGTTCCGGCCTTTATTAGGGATAGATGAATTAAACACGTTCTGTCTTTACAGGGTGCGTGGAGTCATTATGCTTACTGGCTCTGCTCTTGAGTAATGAGAGATTGACACTGAGTAATTGTGAAAGGGCTTTGTTTTACCTGAGGCTTTGGCAGGTCTGCAAAATGGGACTTTCCCAAATACCCCGAATTCGTGCCCAGCATAAGCACTGCATCCAGAAGTCAAAGTAGTGATGTTTGGAGTTTAGTGCTCCTATAATGATTTGTAAATCACGCCTTGGTTTGTAAGCTTAGTGGTGTTTTTAATGTTAATTATAATCCGTTGTGTGTAATAGAATAATCTTTTCGGTGTCTCTCTAGGAGGAAGGAATGAGAGTTTTGTGTTATGGCTGCTCCAGGAAAGGTGGCAGCTTTCCGTCTGCCTCCCCTGCCAACTATTGGAGAGATTATTAAACTTTTTCGCCTTAAAGCACTGAAACAGCTTTCGCAGAACTTTCTACTGGATTTGCGATTGACAGGTTAAATATTTTATTCTAATATTTTTAGCTAACATAAGACACGTATCCCAGTTTTTGTCAGAATCCAGAGTATAGCTGAGGAGATGATGTGTGCATAATAGCGTTTGTCAGAGTAATGGCAGCTCAATGGTAAACCTTTATAATGAAGACCTCTTTTAAAAGTAGTTTTAGGTTAGGTTAATTGTTTTTACTTAGTCCTCAAAAATAGGTTTCTTTATAAATTGAAGTGCAATTCTTTTACATAAAAACTATATTCCTATAGAAAATATGGGTTATTGACTGAAATGCAAAAAAAATCTAAACCAAAGTATTACTTGTATCATTTGGGTCTACTATTTTGATTTGTAAGTTTGACTTAAAAATTAGTATTTTTTTCAGATTATTCTGTATCTTAGAAAGTATGTAACGTGCAGTTTAAAGTTTGCTATGTGGTGTAGATAGGAGAGTCATTTGTCTCAGTTTATCAGAAGTGTAGCTTTTTTGAACCAGTTGCATTGTTCTGAACAATTCGGTTTTTTCCAGCTTTGTGTCAGCAGTGGGTGACAAAGCTGGCACTGCTCTGTCAGTCAGGGGTGGGTGTCTTCACTGGCACAGTGGTGGCTGGATTTTGCATTTAGAAATGCAGTACAGTTTCATGTAGCTAGTGATTTGATTTTGTTTGGCAATTCAGGTTGATAAAAATTCAGGACATGAAACTCAGTTCCGCTTCCTGAGCAACCACACTCCTGCCCCAGAATAAAAATGTCTCCAGGCCATTAGTAAAACTTTACAAGTAGACAGATCTTTGGATATTTTTTTATTGCATACATAAGAGGTCATGGAGTGAGCTGTATAATTTCTGTCAGTATCTTCTCTCCATGCTTCCTGAGGATCCTTTCATTTCATTAGCTACATTTTCTAGTCCTTAATCTGTCTTCTTTAGTGTCTATAAGAGTTTCTAATCTTGAATCGTTTCACTTATGTATGGGTATTCCTTCCTCACCTTTCAACTGCCCTGTTTTCTATAGCTACCAGTTGCCTGTGTTCCAGCTCTTCATTTAATGCTGCTTCTCCCTCATAAAATTGCTTTGTACGTAATATAATCTTCATAGAGCTTTACTGTATCTTTCTTACTTCTTAAATAGCCTTGAAATAGAGGTGCTGTAGTGAAATATCTTTATGAGGACCAGTAGTGAGACTTTAGGATGTCGAACACAAGTGCTTGTCTGCAGCACAATAGCACTGCTAGTGTACAGATGAGTGATACTCTCCTTTTATTTGATTCTGTAATGAGCACAATAAATACTGAAGACATAAAACTAAAACCAGCTTTTTTAAAAATAGCTCAGTATATCACGTAGTGTGGAACAAATCTGAATTCTGTGCAGTCTAGCGGGCACGTGATGATTTAACTGGGATGTGTCACTGTTTATGTCTGTTCTGAGATAAGCATGCTTGTGCTTGTGTAACAGTAATTTTCGAGGTTATCTTGGTGAGCTGGATCTCTTGGAAAATAAAGGCTGAGTATGTTCTTTGTGTCTTGCAGACAAGATAGTGAAACAGGCTGGTGAGCTGAAAAATGCCCATGTTTGCGAAGTGGGCCCTGGGCCAGGAGGAATTACCAGATCCATTCTCAGTGCTGGTGTTGAACAACTCCTTTTAATTGAAAAAGATGCTCGATTTATTCCAGGACTGCAGGTACCAACTGGAGAATAATTTGTGTCCATGTAACCACAGCATTGAATAAGAACATTCTGAGAACTTAGAGAGATTCCAGATGTCTTGTTGGAATCTCAGCACTGAAAATAGGTTTGGTTCTGTGGCAGAAACCAGAGCTGTAATTTGCTTGAAGATAAAGATACACAGTATTGCAATTCATTGTTCCTGCTCTCTCGTAGGTCCTTTAGGACCTTATCCTGCAACTGAGTTACTGCTAAGGCTTGTTGGTTTTGTGATTTTTTTTCAGGCTGGGACATTTCAGGTGCATTTAATCATGTTGGTGAAATCATAATTTGAAGGCTGAATGTAATGTCCTTATATATGGTCTTATATTTCATTTTAATCCTAATAATTGTGCTTTATAAAGTTGGGAAGCCCTCTCTCTAGTTAATACAGTTAATGTAGGTTAACATCTAGGTAGAGATGAATAAAGCAAGCATCTATTTTGCATTTTCAAAAAAACCCTCTTAAGGTTTTCTTCCTTTCTTTTAAAATTGGTATAAGTTCATGAGTCTTTGTGGCATTTTCAAATGCTGTCTACTTGTGTTGCTGGATATTTATGGAATTTGGCTGTATAAATCCAGCAAGAAAGACAGAATCCAAAAATCTTAAAATTTGACTGTTTTCTTAGGTCTCTACTATCTTAGAGAAATTCAAAGGGCTTTCCTTAAATTGCACTTTTTCAGTAAATCAGCAGTGCAAATAAATAGGCAGTTCACTTGAGAACTGCTACTGTCTCTTTGTATGATAAAAATAACATAAAGCATGAATGAAAATGCTCATATGCTGAATGTGCATGTAGTTATGTTTTTGTGGGGTTAGCCATTAATAACTTATGCCATCTTAGTCTTATGAAATGTGAAACTGTGTTTTCACTTGAGTGGGGGCAGTCAGCATTTTTGTTTTAGGTTTTGGGAACTGGTTTGGGACTGGAGAGAATTTGAGGTTAAATGACCCTTGTTTTAGTTAATAGAGCTTTTTAAGTACTTGGATTTTTTTTTCTGATCTTCCAAAATGCATCCACTGCAAGCCATTTTTGTGAGTAAAAGTATTCTTCTCGGCATCTAAAATGAGCTTTTGTTATGTAATTGTCTTTACTGTTCAAGTGACATAATGTTAGTCATTATTTTTAATTGCCAATCTCCTCACAGTAGAAGTGAATGTCTGAATGAGGTTATTGAACATAGAGGTGGTGTAACTCAGTAACAGTGGATATGAATGAGCAAGAAATGTGTTGCATCCATTAGTGTTCAGTTTGGTATTGCTTTTTTCCATACAAATAAGAAGATACATAGCAGTGAATGTTTCTTTTCTAATAATGTGGGTTGTAATAATTTTTCTAGTTTCCCAAGCAAACTATCGAAACTCTTGCTCATAAAATGGTTGAGATTTGAATAAGGGAAAATTGACGTCAGAGATTAAAATAACAATTGGGAACTATTACTTAAAAATGTCTCTCAGATGCTTTTAAAGTCATTGATGTAAAGCATACAGCATTTTTCATTAACTGTTTTTGAAGCTGTGGTCTCTCATAAAACTGAAGTGAGGATATTCTTTACTGCACAACTGAAACACAGTGAAGAGCATGTGTGTGCTGAGTTAAAGTTTACACAAGCTAAGCATCTGTCAGTTCTGTCTCAGTCTTAAACAATCCCAGCCTCTCTGTGCCATGTGCCCTAATAGTTTTTAGGCTGGAAAGATTGATAAAAAGAGAAAGGGAGCAACAGAATGTGTTGAATATAAAATTATTCCAGGAACACCATTTCATGTTTTAGACTATGCCCATTTTGCTTCCTTTGTGCCCTTTTGGTTGTGTGTGAAGAATGAGAGTATCTGTATGATGGAACACTCTTGGCTGGTGTCCTTGATGCGCAGCAGCTCCTGGAGCTGTGTTAGCTGCACACATTTTCCCTTCAAATGAAAAAAGCCTCACTGGGTTTCCAAGTCTTTATTTCAAGTCAGAAATATAAGACAATGATTTTCTGGTCACAAATTAAATGCAGTTATGTAAAGTGTAAAGTGTGTTACTCAGCAGCCCCTAAACTCAATCTTGACAAGAAAACTGTTATTAGCAAATGACACTATTTTCTGACTTCTTTAATATTACATTATCTTTCAGTATAATCCTGTTAGAGCATTTATAACAGCTTCAAAGAAAGGTTTGACAAACCGTGGCAGATCAGTGAATTTGTATGTCATATAATTGCTAGTGTAATGCTGAAAAGTCCATTAAGTGGTTTGGAGTTGACGTTAGTTTTATTTTTTCTCTTTGGAAATAATTGCACTTAAAACATGGAGGAACATTTAGTTTTTTTGTTAAGCTTTTATTGCTCTACATAAAACATAACTTTTTTGATAATTAAAAACCCCGAACTTTTACTAAAAAAAATTCATGACAACATTTTCTGAACTGTCGGAGAAAGCAGTATTTTCCTTTGGCTCAGAGGATCATGAAAGCTGTTTGTGCCCCGGAGCATATAAACATCAGTCAGATTGAAAATGGCACTAACAGTGATGAGCAGTTTCTTTTGGCAGTTAGGCGACTGGCACTGAACTGTTTATGCATTTGGATTTCTGTGCAAAAGCAAAATTGTTCTTTAAGCCATTTCTCATTATTCTTTTAGAGGATCAATAAATATTCCCAAATGTCATCTTTGAAAAAGTCTCCATTGCTTTTGAATTGTACTGTTTGTGCATAGTTTCACAGTGTAAGAGGAAAGATTAGTGCAACACTAAAACAGCTTAACTAATTTTGATTATGGGAACTGACACCAGAAATGAAAGAATTAGTTGTCAAACTACAGCCAGCGCTCAGTTTGCATATCAGCCTTTATTAAATACTAGATAAGTTGTGCAGCTGGGCTGCAGAAGCTGACAATGGAGATGATTTTTTAATGTCTAGAAAGATAGAAATTATTGAGATCTTCCCTCCTGCTAGGTACTCATTCCATCTTTTAAGTGGATTCCTTGTTTTTTAATAGTACAAGTGTAGACTACTACAGGGAATATTAAGAGAATCTCTTCCACATTTTTCATGTAAAAGGAAAAATTAGTATATCTGCAGCCTTGTATCACATGTGGCTGAAATTGGATAATAGGCCCTAAGGCTGTGAGGGAAGCAGAATAAACAACATAAGCCCTTGTTTTCATAGGTAATTGGTCTAAAAACCTTTCAAAACCTCCCGCTTGCATTATTACTTAAATCAGGTGAGGTCCTGCTAGTGGCCTGTGACTTTTTAATAGGTGTTGTTAAAGTGACTCTTAGTCTTTTCAAGTTTTAATTCTCCATTAAGAATTCTACATCTATGAATAGGTAAGTGTTTACAGAATCACACATTATTCTATTTCTAATGTTTGCTTTTTAAAAATAAATACTTACTAATAGTGTTCTCAGTTTTAACTCCTACTGTGCTTTGTTGTATGTTGAAGATGAATATATAGCAATGGTTTGATTCCTGAATGGCTGAAACTGGAAATCGGTTTGGTTAACACTCACTGTGGATTCTGCTTGCTTGTTTACAAACAGATGCTATCTGAAGCAGCTCCAGGAAAAGTGCACATTGTTCATGGAGATATTCTGACCTATAAGATGGAGAAGGCTTTTCCAAAGCACTTAAAAAAGAAGTGGGAGGATGGTTAGTATTTGCATTTGGTTTACTTCATTTTTTAGGGCTTCTGAGTTAGTCTTAAGTAGTGATAAAATTGAAGTTCACTCAGTGCAGGTGTTACTCTCTTCTGGTACATGTTAGAGATAAAAGGATAACTGTTTGTTTTTTTTTCCCTAGAGAAAACAGAGAACTCTCTTTCTAATACAAAACAGTGGAATTTGTGTGACTTGGACCTTAGTTTTAAGTGAGGAGCTTTGCAGTTATTAACCTTAGAGTGTCTTGACTGTACAAGAATGACTTCTGGAAAGCATAAAAGAAGATCAATTTGTGTACTTCCTGGCTTCTTCCTCTTTTTGAAGTAGTCAGAAATCACCACTGCTGCTGTTCCACTGAAGAAATTTCTGTTACTTGCTTTGGAACTTCTGGAAAACTTGCCTTCGAAAATTTAGGTTTCTCATTGCTTTGGTTTCAGCTGGATATCTTTGGCCAAAGTAGCATCTAATCAGGATTGTGGTTTTTTGCTTTATTTTTTTTTAAAACCTGAGATTGCAATAGGACACTATTTCACTTCCCTATCAAAACATGTAATAGATTAATCAGAGATGACCTTCCAGTCCCTTTTTCCAAATTTATTAATACAAGGTAAAGTCATTATTTTCAAAGCCTGAAGAACAGTAAATTGCCTTCTGACTTAGGACATAGAAGACTATGGCACAATATGTTCACCTAGAAAAATTGTATGTTGTATTTGCCTCATTGCAAGAGGTAAGTGCTTCACAGAACAAACTATGATAAAATGTATGTGTGAGAGTGTAGTGCAGTTTTAAAAATTTACCTTTCTTGAACATAGGGTCACTGTTAGGTTTTGAGCTGACTGATTAGAGGCATGATACATTTCTTCTGTATTATTGCCATACGAAAATCTCAAAAGCTGGTGGGTTTCAAAAACCACCATCTCTGATAAATGTGTAATACCACAGATAAACTAGAAATATCACAGCCTAAAAAGTGCAAAGTAAGTAAAGCGTGCCAGAAAAACAGCTTGAATTTGATATTGTCATCTCTTATTCATGTTAATAAAGATTCTCATATCTAAGAAACAGAACACTGACTTTTGGGCATTGCCCATTTCTGTTGACTCCTGCATAGACATAAGGGTCCCTGCTACTGAAATCCCTGTGTTGTGTTGTCCAACACACAGATACTGATATGATGCATAGCTAAAAAACAGGTACCACTTCTTATGGCTAAGTCTTGTATTTTAACACCTTTTGATTTCTCAGAGGACTCTGTACAGAAGGAGAGCTCATTGTCCAATGTGAGTTAGGTGGTTGTTATGACTCAGTAAAATGCCACTGGGAGGATGTGTTGGACAGGGGTGTGGCTATTTACTCTGTATGTAATGGTCATAGTTTAAAATCAAGGAACACTGTTGTGGTTTTGCTGTTCTAGAGTAGCTCAGCTGGAATTTACTCATCAGCTGAAAATCGTCTGAAAGCTACTGATTTATTCAAATGTAAATGAGAACCAGACCTAACCACTTTTTTTCCAAGTAAATACTGAGAATAGTAACACAGTTTTGTCAGTGTAAGATGAATATAAATGGACAAGCATCATGTTGGTGTGGCATGATAAAAAATTGTTTACATATTTTAAGTCTAGGTTGATAGGCATGTATTTTTCTTGTGTTTTATTTCTTGGTGAAATCTTACCCAAAACTTTTTCGCAGCTGTTTTTCTTCTGTCAACAGAACCACCAGATATACATATCATTGGGAATTTGCCCTTCAGTGTTTCAACTCCTCTAATCATCAAGTGGCTTGAGAATGTTTCAAAAAGGGATGGACCTTTTATTTATGGGAGGACACAGATGACGCTGACTTTTCAAAAGGAAGTTGGGGAGGTAAAATTTTGGCATTTTTTCAATTTTGCGTATTTGCAATCTTTTGTTTAAAACTACAAACCCAGTCTTAGTTGATTTTGGAAAGAGAGGGAAAGGTTAGATCAGTTTTTAATTTATGTGGTTATAAAGTATGAATTTTGATGTCTTAATTATCTACTCTGATCCTTTCACACGAATGTAATTTTTTTAATGTCTTATGCAGGGTTGTATTTTGTTGAGTTACTCTTTCTGTTCTTTTCTGTAGTCTGATTTCTTTAACATTAATAGATTGCACAGCACTCTTCTGTTTTCAAATACCTTTATTCTCTCACAGTCATTTGTGCAATGTGTCATCAATCTGTTTTTCCTTACCTTTCATTCATCTCAAGATATAACTTTCTTTGTCCTCTTTATTAAAAATATTTTTTAAGAAACATCTTCCTTAAAAGAAGGAAAAATGGAAGATTAGCATTATTTGCAGTTGTGATTAAACACTTAAAACACAGGGGGTGTTTGTGAAGTCCATGGAAATTGGCATTTGCTTTCTTGAATGAGACTTGATATCAGAATTGTTAATGTGTTCTGCCATTCTTGTGTGTGTAAAAAGGCCTTAATTGACTTCTGTCACAACAAGTCCAAGAGCAAATTGGTATTTTACACTTGTATTAATAGTTTCTCAAAGAAGGCCAGACTGATCTGCAGTGTAGTAATGTTAATGCCAGATCAATTGATATTAGGTTGGCTTACTCCACAGTGCTTTCAGACTTAACAGTTTATTTCTGTTGACATTGCATGAAACATATAAAACATGGAGAATGGAAAGCTTTTTTGCTTTGCAGCTATGGAAGCAGTCTGGCTTTTAACAAGCATCTCACTTGCATTTATAATGAAAAAAAGGAGTTGCACATCAGCCTGAAAACTGAATTTCCATCTTATTACTCCAGTGTTTGTAACTGCTGTGTTTTGTCTGTGCAACCTCAATGTGTATGTTGTTTTAATGCTAATCCTTCAAAGTAAAAATTCAAATAGGAGCATTTTGCTGGTTTTTTTCCTCTGTGAAAATTAGTAATAATTATATATGCAAGTGGAATGTCTGCTGTCATTTTTTGGGTCAAAGAAAACCATATTGTGCTGTCATTGCCCTAGCCTTGCAATCAAGTTTGAAGAAGTATTTCCAGTAGGTGGCTCTAGAGAACACTAGGGATAAACATTTGGTATGAAATAAAGCAGATTTCTTAATTCAGTTCTGGGCTTATTTGGTTTCAGGCATTACAGAATCCAGTTCTATTTTCCAGAAGGACTTCATGTCATGTGAGATTAGGCCTTGTTGCAAAATTTGGCTAATGGACTGTGATGTCAAATGCAGAGTGATGATAGGTAAGAAGCACAGTTCGGTGACAGCAAAAATTCACCTAACCCTGTGTGAGAGTACTCTGTCCTTTATGTACACTGTCCTCAGCTGCATATGTCATTGGTGACATGCAGATTGCAGTTCTTCTGCACCCAGCATAGCTCAGTTAGGTGCAAAATACCATGCACACTTAAGCTCTTGTACCTAAAACACTGAGGAGTTAGAAACACTAGGAAATGGATTATGTTGTTCAAGGTCATGCAGTGAATAAGTGTTAATTGTTGCTGAGTTTACATTCTGAGATCTCTTGATTCTTTTTCAACACGAGTCTTCCTCAAAGACAAAATTGTTCATGGTTTTTGGTTTGTATTTCCATTATTGGCTTGATACCGTGAAAAGAAATTGTTTTAAAGATACTGTTTTATTTTATGATTAGAAGAAAGAACAATAATTAGGCTCTGTGTCTTTTCTCCTGACACTCTGGAGTTGCTTAAGGTAACCACTGTAAATTGGTGTGTACGGGCATAGCCAGTATCAGGAAAGAGAGAACAGTGTAATGTAGATAATAGCGAGTTGCTACTGATATTTTGTGTATCTCTGGATTTATAGTCTTGATAAGGGAATTTCTTATGCTCAAAAATTTAGTGTCCTCTGTGGATATTTCTTAGCTAAGAGCTGAAATATCAAACAAAGTCTGTATATATGTCATAAGCTCAGCAAAAGCATAAGATGCATCATGGAATGGAGTGATGTGTTTAATAATTAGTTAGGATAACTTGATGTTAATTAACAGTAAGAAAGTGAAACAAAGTGCTCTTTTATTTATGGTCAGACTTTGTTTTGCCAGTATAACAGAGAAGTAAATACCTTTGCCTTTCTTGCTGGTTGTATCTTCTCGCTTTGCTATTTCCTTGTAGCACAGCAATGTTGGTGTGAGTTATGTCACTAGACACCTACTACTGCAGCCCACTCTGTTCTGATATGATATAAATAAATTGATTAAAGCTGATGAGAACCAGCAGTTATTTTATATGCTGAATCTGAGGCTTATTAAGGAGGATAAGGCCAAATATCCACATCAGTAAAAATAGCAAGCAGATATTTTTTTTCTTTGTAGTTTAAATTTGTAAAATTGTTATTCACTTTGTGGGTAAGAACTTTTGCTTTGTTCCAAATTCTTCAGTGCTTCATCTCAGATCTGTCACCTAGGCCAGGTTCTTCCAGCCCACTTACTCTAAAATTGATCCTCTAACAGGGCCTGTTGCTATAGAACAAGGAGTAATGGTTTTAAACCAAAAGAGGGTAGATTTAGATATAAGGAAGTAATTTTTTTATGATGAGGGTCGTGAAACACTGCAGCAGGTTGCCAAGAGATGGGGTAGATGTCCTATGCCTGGAAACCTTCTAGATCAGGCAGGGCAGGTCTCTGAGCAGGCTGACCTAGCTGTGCGTGTCCCTGCCCATGGCTGGGGGTTTGAGTAGCTCATCTGTGCATGCGTGCCATGCACAAGTATGCTCCTGCTGCTGTGGTTAAAGTGGTTTAGGATGTTACTATCCATATGTTAAGTTATCCCTTCTGTAATTGAGAAGCAGGAGCTTACTGCCTGAGACTTGCTAGATGGTTTCTGGGAGAAGTAAAGATAGGTTTATTTGAATTGGCACTGGAAGTATTGCTACAAGTGTTGCTATTAGGTCAGTTTCATTTCCACTGCAAAGGTTGAGGAAGTGCGTGTCAGATTGCATTGTTAGACTTTGCAGTCTGCGTTTTTCTTTTTTTAGAGAATAATAATTTCCTCTGACACAACAATGAAGGTAGCTTTTAATTCTGGCATAGGCAAAAAGAATCACTGAGCATTCGAACTGCCTTTTGGAAGAGTTGTTTGAAAAAATGTGAAACTTTGGCAACAGGTTTAACTTTTAGTTTTCAGTCATAAATTTAATAAGCATGGCAGCATGAATAGGCTTTTCGTATGGAACTACATTCTGTACAAATATTACCACATATGCAAATTGGGGTTTAGTTTTTATTTTTTATTGAGGTGGTGGTAAATAAGAACAGGGATCATCATGATTCTATTTTTGCGTGAGTTAGTGAAATGAATTCTGTAATTTAAGATTGTTTTACAAGATGCTTTATGTGTTTAAATTTCATTTGTACAAGCGAAACACAATAAAATGTGTTTCTTGCCAGGTCACAAAAGTGCAGGAAACCTCTGTCCAGGCTATTTTGTAAAAAAATTCATGGGAAAATCAGAGAATCCTTAAATTGAGTTTTAAGTATTAAATACTTGCACTGTAAGGCATTCTAAATTTATGTAAAGTAGACCCAACTTCGTTCCAAATACTGTAAGAGTAGACCAGTTAATTATGAAGAACTTCTGGTTTCTAGCTAATCTTGAGTTTATGGAGCCATCTTCATCTTGAAGAAGGAAAAAAGTAGTAATATTTTCTACAGAAACAGTGGAAGGAAAGGATTGTGAGAGTACTGTCAGCCAGTGTTAGGTTTGTTTTGAATCCTGCAGTCAGAATAGTTTTCTCTTGTATCTATACAAAATTCTTTTGACATTCATTTAGATCTGCAGAATTTCTGGGAGTTCCTTTTCACGTGCATTTGATTGCAGGACTGAGGTTTTAAATCAGTGTGGTATCTTAGTAAAATGCTGCTGTATTGGAGAAGAAAATTTTAGATTAACTGGGCTTACAATTAGATTCAAGTTTTTAATGATTAACTGGTGTCTTTTTCTTAAATTTGATTATACTAAAAATCGAGCTTTAATACAACTGATCACTTGGTCAATTCAGTATCACTGATGTACATGTTTTTTGATTTTCCCATAGAGACTTACAGCTAATCCAGGAAGTAGCCAACGCAGCAGACTGTCCATCATGGCTCAGCATCTCTGCACTGTGGAAAACCGTTTCATAATTCCAGGTCAAGCCTTTGTTCCAAAGCCAGAGGTAAGTTTTTCTCTATTTGTGGATTTTTGTGGTATTTGTGGTTTTCATTAATATGTCAGTAAAGCAATCTATCTTATTTTCACTAAAGAACATTGGTGGCTGCTTTATTTGAACATCTCCATATCACAAAGTGGAGTGATGTGAAATTCCTGTAAATGAGGCATGCTTACTCTGAGAAAGTGCTTTTTCTTTTCTTTGCTCCTCAGAACTTGGCTTTGACCTTCAAACCGATCTGCAAGGTCAGCATACTTATTTGGGTGTTCTGGAGAGTTAGATTAGGATTTAATGGCAGGATAGTCTGCTAGGATTTTTGGAAAGCCAGCTATTTTACTGTGTGCTTTTAAAAACAATTTGGGAATTGTGCCTTAAGAACTTGATGGGTCTTTTGAAAGACTGTTATAAGAAAAGCTTTTCATTTGTCACCTTTGTCAAACATCTCTAATTTTACCATATCTATAATCTTTATGTTTCACCCCAGGCATCTTTAGCATATTTTACTCCCTCCTATTTGCTACAGCACTTTGTCAGCTATATCCCACTGATTGTTTAAAAAAGTAACAATCTTTTCTTCCTCTTATATGTTTTTGAGTGTGTAGAGAACAATCTCTTTGTTGTCCTCTTATCTACTGTCACTGTTTTTTATTAATAGCCATTATGAGTACAGGAATCAAAATTAAGAAATAAAACAAGCTTCTTGTCCAAAATACTGTTTTGTTTTGGTTTGGACTTTTTTGTAAAAATTTTCGCCTGACTTTAAGTGATGTCTGTGTCCCTGAATGCATGTGGAAATCATAGGCTTATAGAAATATTTGGGTTGGAAGGAAGATCATTTAGTACCATTCCCATGCAATGAGCAGGAACATCTTCAAC
Organism: Irena cyanogastra; assembly: GCA_013397155.1. Lineage (NCBI taxonomy): Eukaryota > Metazoa > Chordata > Aves > Passeriformes > Irenidae > Irena > Irena cyanogastra. The sequence goes on from VWZV01019593.1 coordinate 454,205, forward strand.
TACATGAGGTTGCTCAGAGCTCTGTCCAATATGATCTTGAATGTTTTCAGGGATGGGGCATCCACCATCTCTCTGGGCAACATGTCTATGTTTTACCAGCCTCATTGTAAAAAGCTTCTTCCTTGTATCTAATTTAAATCAACCCTCTGGGAGTTTACAACCATTACTACTTGTCCTATCGCACTGCTTGTATGTTTCAGAAGTGAACTTGCAGCTTCTGAAAGTTCCTCTTAAATTGGTTGATTAGCTCTTCAGTACATCTCCCTTCCCCTTTATCAGTGTCTCTCTCTTGGTCTTTTTTACTTTTCTGGCATAGCTCTTGAGAACGTTTGGAAGGTTATTTTCTCATTTATCGCAATGAATTTTAAGGCCTCTGTCTGGGTATATTTTGATGATAATTTAGAATTCTGTTAGTTTTTTTGAGCAAGTAACTGTTCAAACATTTTAAATTACTATTTGTGACAGCAATTTGTTGTGAAATAAAATGACCATGCTTAAGAAATCTTATAAAAAATAAGAGGTTTTGGCTTAGGTTTTTTTCCCCCTGTTTCCTACCTGAACGGAAAACAATTTCAGGATGCCCTCTCACTGTCACATATGTGAAATGGTTTTAAGTAAGGCTAAAATTCCCATTTTATGGTGCAGATTTCTCAGTGGTGGATACAATTTGAGTGCTAATGAAGGTAATGTAGTTAAAAGTCTTGTGCAGACTGTGTCCCAGAATTGGGAAGCTCTAATTGATATTTCCATTTTCCTGTACTGAAAAGGTCATAGTTGACCAAGAGAGGTAACACACAGAGTTGTGAGAAATATCTTAGTATGAGCACATCCTAGAGTCAGTTGGTGCTCTGTTGAATAAAAAAAGCTGTACAACTAAAGGCAGGCATATTTTTATTTAATGTATTTTTTGAGTTAAAACAAGTATTGCCTATATTGCAAAAGCAGAAAATACAATTCGTTCAGACAGGAGTGGCATCTGTTCTCACTATTATTTTGTTTCCTTCAAACTCCTGTTGTAGATCTTCTGTTTTGTCCTTGTTGTTTTAGCTGTAGACTGACATGGTTTTAGATGTTACCATTTCTCATAGAATCTGTTTTATTGGAAAGCTCTTGCAGCATACTGTGAATGAAATGGCTCTGTCCTTGATTTTTGTTTCATAGCCATATGAAGTACAGCTACTTTATATAAAGTTTCAGGAAGAAAAATCTGCAGCATATGTAACCAATGAACTTTTTGTTGTGCTCATTTTATGCCATTATTACCTTTTTCTTATGCCTTCCTGTAAAAATGCCTCTTGATTATGATTTTTGCCAGCAGATTTAACTCACATATATGATAGTGATCACAGCTTAGTGTCATGTCAGACCCCTTTCTCAAGGTGGAGATGCGTGTTTGGGAGAAGGAATTGTTTACCTCATTTGCTCGATGCATGAATGCTATTTCAACATTTCTATGAGTGTTGAGACATAAAAGATTCTTGGTTAATTGAATGGTGCTGCACAACATTGTGTCTAGGAAAAAAGGAAATTGGCTTTTTGGGCATAGCGTAATGCAATACCTAGTAACTAGGTAGTTAGTTGCATTAGAAAGAGGACAAAACAAGCTCCTTGATTAAAACATAGGAAACTCAAAACAGGTATGTAACAGTAGAATGAGAAGAAGATGTAATACCATTCTGTGTGTGAAAAATGAAGACTGTCTATGAATAAAGACTACTTGCATATTAAGTGCATAAAATAGTCTACTTTCCCAAATGCTATAACAGAAGATCTTTTTCCGACACACTAAACATGTAATGTTTAGGCTCCTTCACAGTCTTTTAGCAAATTTCAGACTAGTACCATGGGAAATGAAAGTTGTGTATAAATACTCAGAATATATAGCAGTTGATTTTATTGAAAGACTCATCCAGCATTATATTCCTAAGTTTAAAGGCTTGTATCAAACCCCTTTTCATTTCTTGATTTGGTTCTCGCTTAGGGAAGTATTTAGGTAGAACATACTTTGCCGATGACCGATACAGAAGATTTTGATCTGTGTGGTGAAAGCAAAGGTTAATTGATTTAAGATCATTATTCAAAGTAAGACAGTTAAAAAAATAAAGAAGCTACCTCTGTTTCACTGTCATACAGTACCTTTTGCAGTAATAGAATACCTGGGAGTGGGCCTGGAACAGATCGTACAGGAATAATTAAAAGGACTTAAAAGGTTCTTTCAGAAGGTCAGATATGTAGAAGGCAATATGTGGTTATTTGACCTGTTACTAACTACCTTTAGCAAGTGTAAACCAGAATGTTTACGGATGTTTCTTGAACATAGATAATTTGGTTTCTATCCTGTTTGTTACAGTTTGCAGGTGTTTTCACAGTTATGGTTACATTTGTCTTATTGTACTGCTCCTCATCTCTAACATTCACTGTGTAGTGATGGATTAGTAGCAGTTGGTGAATGTCCAACACACTTTCTTTAACAATAATAAATGAAACCCACAGCAGGTGGCAGTTTGGGGCAGGAGAGCTGCGTTTGGCAAGAGCTGAATGGTACTGCTGATCCTTCAGCCTGATATGCAGAGTATACAGTACAGCTAAGGTTTGGAGTCTTGAGCTTTTGTTGTGGATTTGTTTTGGTTGGTTGATTTTTTTTTTTTTTTTATATGTTTGGGGTTTTTTTGTTTTTTTTTTTTACTAAATCTAATTACCAAGGCAATTTAGAATTGAAAATGAAAGGCAGATCTGTCTGCTTTTTTAAAACCTTTGAACTGGGCTTCTTGGACAAATAGTTTCTGGGTTTTTTACCTTGCATCATAAATAAAATCAAGATAAAAATGTAAAATACGCTATAAAATGTCATATGTTATCTAAAGTCTGATTCACTAGACAGAAAGCAGTTAGTTTTTAATCATCTTTGCTATAACAAGACATTGATGCATGAATTGTACAGTCAGTTATGTTTTTAAAATAGTTCCTTTTTCTTCAATAAGTGTAACTTGGCAAGTCAGAAGGGTTTGGAAAATCAACAAAATAAAGTACTCTTGTAGCAGACAAGTATCTTCTCCTACTTCTTCCTTTTTGTGGATGTCCCTATAAATGAAATACCTTGCATAAGCATAACTGCAACCCAGATACAGGAAAGGTTAAGTGCTATGTTACACATTTGTTGAAATAATCAAACTACACTTAACACACAAAAAACCCCCTTGAATGAATAGAAATACTTCAATGGATAGAAAGAACTATTTATACGTAGTCCTTCAGGCTGTAACCTGCATTGCTCTCCTGCTCTGTGGATGGGAAATGGTGCTGCTTTGGAGGGTAAATCCATGCTTCTTGCTGCCTTTTAAAACAGGAAGAGCAGAAGATCACGCCTGCGATAAGCAGAAACCCTGCTGAGATGAATCCAGCATAAACTGCTCCTCCCGGTTCATATTTGCTACTCTCTGGAATGGTCTGGTCCAGGAAATTTGAAATAATTTCTCTCGTATACCAGCATGTTGGTACTAATCCAAAGATTCCTGCAAGAATGAAGCAGATTCCTCCAGCAAAACAAGCGTTATTTTTGCTGCCAGTGTCCCCTCCCAACCTTGTGCATTTCATTCCAACTGTACTGATGCAGATCCCAAAGACTGAGAGGATACACGACAGTACCATGGTGGTCCGTGCAGCCTGGATGTAGACAGGAAGAGAGAGAATGGAGTATTTCAGGGTACAGCTGAACATCCCAGTGCTGTACCATGTGCAGTCCATCCAAAGTCCTTGCATCTGTGTTATAGCTGTTATGATATTTGAGCCAACGTCTGCATTTACCTTCCAGTTTGGTAGCAAGGTGGCTGCGATATCTCCAAAAACACCAAACAAAGCCAGAATAAAAGCAAAGAACTGCAGGCTTGCTGATGCCATGATGGTTATCTTCTGTCACCTTTTGTCTGCCTTTTCTCTCGTGGAAATGAGTAATTTCGTAGCCAAGCTGTGGCTGTCTGTGTAACAGGGAGGAAAGGGGGGGAGGAGAAGTTCAAGGGGGAAAGGAAAAGAAATCAGCAAACAAAAAAAGCTTGCATTTAAAATTACAGCTATCTGAATGAATATCTGAATATGACCCTGCAGCAGCTGAGCTGCTGTACACAAGGTACTTGAACAGAGATGATGGCAAATGGACAGTGCTTTAGAATTGCTTGTAAAAAGGAGCTGCTACCCTTTCATACATGATTGCAAGCCATCGAGCAAAACTTACTTTACTGCGGTTGGTTTTGGTAATAGCATACAAATTGCAGGCTTAGTAGACAAATACACATTGTAAATGGAACACTAGAAACTTGCAGATTAGAAGTCATTGTGGTAGGAAAACACTCTGGTAGAAAATATATTGTACTCTTCAGGTACCTTGTTTAAGTGCATTGATAGCTGTAGTCAGCTCCTGTTGACTTTTTTATAACAATGAGTACTGTTATACTATCTCTTATTTAAATTATGATTAAAGGTAACCCCTTATTTCTGTTTTTTAAATATTACCTGTTCATCTTTTTAATAAATGTTGCAAAATATCTTGGCTTTGGCGGAGAATAAAATGGAATTTAGTTTTTGCAGTATTTTCCCAATTAGTCACATGACTTTTCTAAACCAGTATTTTATTTTATTTCATTTTTATTTAAACTTATCAATTTTTATTTTCAGTGATTTCTGTTCCTTGACCTAGAGCAGCAGTATTTAGGAAGTCATAAGAATGAATATGATCTTCTTCTGTCTCTAAAATAATGTTTTAAATACTGGTATAAAACAGCTCATTTGTGGAAGTCCCTTTTTTTGAATCAGTCACCGATCTGAGATAATTTCCAGATTTGCCATGAAGTGGCAGGTGAAAGAAATTCATTTAGAAAGCTCCTTGCTATTCTTTTATAAAGAGTCCAGTTTCATTTGACAGATGAGAACATTTTAGGCAGTATGATAACTGTGCAGCTGGGAAGACAGAGCTGTTGCTGTCACATCAGCTGGACTGTTGGGATTGCAGATGCAGAACAGTGGTTTGAAACCTCTGAGAAGAGGATTAGAAAGTGGTACCCTGCTTTGCCTTTTGTGTGGGGCTGTATAATTGGCAGGTTTTGTCTTTTATCAGTGGTAGACAAAAGGCAGGCTTCTGTCTTAGAAAGCATGATCCAGACTTTCTATCTAAATAAGTACAATAATATTAAAATTGGTCTTCAGCATTAGAACTTTTTTGAAAAGCCATAATAATAAGGGATAAAATTAAAATAAGGGGAATACAAAATATCTGTATCATTGTACTCTTGTTTCAGTTCATTATATATAAGACAACAAGGTTTTGATCAATATGTATTCTATCAGTCTTTAGTGGCATTTCTGAACTAATTAATATATTTCTTCTTTATACATATAATATATAGTATTTATACTTATATAGTATAATTCTTTATATTCTCTATATTATCTCTATATATAATTTATATATTTATACTCTAATCTTTTCATATTGTATTTATTTCGAGTAATTGTTCAAGGATGTGGTAACTCTATCCAGCATATGTATTTTAAAAATGCTTAAAGTTGAGGTGAAAATATTAACAGCTACTCATTGTTAAAACCTTATTTCAAAGACCTGCCTATTTCCAAATCCCTTCAGTTTGTTCAGGCTGAGAAGAGATATTCTGGCAAATACATATCATTTGCTGTACAGGCCCATGGGAAAGATGGCTTAACTTCCTTTTACAAAAGGAACCGACAGGTCTGGATAGCTCAAAACTCATTCAAAAAACTCATTCGTGTTCTCATTCATGTTCTGAAAGAATTGTACTAATTAGTACTCTGAATCAGCCTTTTTCATAGCTTCCTTTTTAAAATCTCAGTATATAAAAACACACAAGCATAAACACAAAACACTGCAATGGTAGCCATACATTACATTTAATGGGGTGAACCAAGTTAAAGGTGTGATAAATTCAAGTATAAGCACTACAGTTGTAATTAAAAATACAGTTATGTTTCATTCCTGTTTGTGTAGGACTTACTGCTGGTTGTGAAGTCTGAGATGTTTTCTTCACTGTAGATGTCCTGGTAAATGCAGTTTCTCTTGAATGGAACTATCCCTTCTCATATAAAACTGCATTGGCATGTATTAACAAAATTTCTTGGAATGTTGTTTTTTTTCTGTTCTCCGCAGCAAGTGCATTACTGCTGTTTGTTCCCTCTCTTAGTTCCATCTACCCGAGAATAAAGGAGTACTTTGTTTAATGAGTTTTGTTTGAAAAACACTCAGTAAGGGAAAGCAAAGAGATTATGGAATAAAACAGACGGCGGCCTTTAGTCCTAAATACATAATGATATCCAGGTTCTATGATGGAAACTGTGAGCAGTGATTAAATGGAGTAAAAACTTGAGAATCCAGAAACTGTAGAATTATGGACTGGGGGAGAATCATTTAAGTTGCACTGAGAGCCAGAGAGTTTTGTTGTTTGTCAGTTGTTGTTTTTTTCATCATAGTTAATCTTATTAAGAGTTTAAATTTCCAGGAAAAGAACTGTGCCATTTATTTTAATTTGTAATTGGAACAGCAGGGCACTTCTGTTCAACTGCAGGCTTTGCTTTTCTGTTCCTGAAAGCTTTAGACTTCCATAGCTTATCTTATAACTTGTTACCTTTGCATAAAGCTGTGTAAAAGAATAAGGAAATAAAGCTACTGGTAAGGCTTCCATAGTAAACGCAGCACATCAGAGAAGTGGGCTTGACAAGTTGGTGTGAAAAATCAAGAAGTAGGGAGAAAGGTCTTGCTCCTTGCAGCAGTGATATACCCACAGGTTCTGTACCTGACTTCGGGTCTCTTGTGATTCTGTTTGTGAGCCTAGTGTGGAGTTACTGCAGTGCTGTTCTTACACAGAAGTTATTTTTATTAGTGCAGAGGCATAGTTACTTTCTGCTGGAAGTGAGCCAAAAGTAAACTCTCATCAGAACAAGATTGTGCTATGAGTTGCACTATTTGGTGTTAGACCTTACATTTGTTTGTAGTAGACAGATAAAATAGTACTGAATACTTGGATTGCAAAAGTGCTAGCTTAGAACTGTCCCAGTAAGATCTCAAGCAGTCTGTTTTAATGGAATTGTAATATATTCTGCTTCGGGTTTAGCTCCCTATGAGTAAATTGCATCTTGAGGAAAGGTTATGTGGGTTTGCTTTTAATACAGCCCTGTTGCAAGGTACGTGTATTGCCCATTATGAGACCTTTGTTGTCAACAGTTAGTTAAAATGGTCTCATTTAAACTTATTCTGATTTAGAGTGTTGATTTCATTGGCAAGGCGGCAGACTTGTGTGAATTAAATTGTACTCTGTTTTGTGTTCCTCCTACCCTGCCAGAGCATAAACCTTCATTGTACAGTTATACTAAAACAGTAAGGGGTGAATAATTGCTGTACTATTGACAATTTGGGATGTATCAGTTGAATGATTTTCATATTCATTATTTTGTAAGACTTGAGTGTTATTTTGTAAACATTTCTAACATACTTGGTGGGGTGAAAAGCACTACTAGTAAAATTATCAAATCAACATGTGTATTTTAAGTGCTCTTATGTACTCTATTGGCTTTCATAATTCTACTCTCTATTTGATGCATAATAGAAGGTATGGGGAAAATAGCATGTGTGATTTTAAAGGAGTGGCCATTTAGAAATGAAAAGCTTTCCCCCTGTATCTGTTGCTATAGTAACCAAGCAGCTTTCCTGGGGTCCAAAGAAAACAGTGTCTATAATGGAGCTGAAGAGTGCTGTGTTTTGTTTCAGAAGCAGAAATTATTGCCTACTGGCCTTGAGATTGCAAATTGAGCTTTTTGGCTGTGAAGCTGTACACTGTATCTAGATTATGTGCTTTTTCCTGTAGAAATTTTTGTTAAAGATGTGGCTCTAACTCCCAAAGAACCCTCATTTCTCACTTATGAACATTTCTGCAAAATTGAGGTGACTGGGTAATGCCACATGGACTCTGGTTGTTTTCTTACCCCTAATTTTGTGAGGGTAATACTTTGTTATATTTCCTGACCGAAATGTAGATAAACATATGCATGTGCCCTTAGTGTTTCTGTTCAAGGAGCTGATTAGACATGTGAAATATGTATTTGCTCAGTTCAAAAAGATTAACTTTTCTTATACTCAATGTGAACACAAGTTTTTTCTCTGTCCCTGTGGTCTTCCTGATAGGAGCAGCACGTGGAAAAGGCAGACGCTCTGAACACTTGAAAAATTAAAAATTTACTTTGGCAAATAATTCATGTGTGTTTCACTGCCAATTCCGTATGTCAGGGTTTTTTTGTCACCTGATTTTAAATAAGTTCTTGTACTTCACACTTCAGTAATTTTAAGTATTTTTTCTGTTGTATTTTTAACTCTAGCTTTCAGAGAAGGTGGACAACTAAAGAAAAATACTCCAGTAATATGTACTTGGGATCAGCAGTGCTAACACTGGAAACTTGCTGTGGGTTTTCTCTTCCTCAGCACCATTAATTGGTATTTTCTTTCCTTTCTCTAGCCAGTATTTTTGCTCAGCTTTGTAAATTCTGTCTACATGAAAAACTTACGTTGTTTGGATTTTACAATTCCTTTGAAATTTGTGTTGTAGAAGCATTTGTACTGGATAGATGTACTTAACAGCTGAGCTGTTCCCACAGAAAGAACAAAATGGATGGATGGTACCTTTGTGTCAGATTATGTCCACATCAGAGGTTGCTATGAGCAGTTTTGGTTGAAGCAGTAGGAGAAACAGTTTCTTTTTTGAAGTACTCTTGTGCTCTGGGTTATCTTGAACAATTGGTACACTGAGGCTGTGGTTCAAGCAGCAGCTGTTCTTTGGTCTGATTGTGTCTTTTTTTTTCTGTCAGAACTAGCACATGTGATGTTAAATTCATATTCTGTGAGTGCCAGTATTGACTGTCAGATCTTTTTAAAAAATTCAGTGATTGCCTATCATTTTAGCAGACTCTTTTTAATAAGAGACTAAATATTTTTTAAAATTTGCCACTTACAAATTTGTACAGTACTTGTACACATTGTACAAATTTTCGATGCACTCCTCCACAGAAATTTTTCCTTTTTGTTGTTGTTAATATCTAGTTTGGAAGATGAGCTGTTTTATTCATTGTTGTGCAGAACTGGATTTTTAGTCCAGGTTCTAATTTTTAATACAGAAGTCTGAATTCAGAAAGTTTCTATATGATACAATGTCTCCATAAATTGTGTCTCTATATATGTATGTTTGACATACATACATATATACACACACATGTGAAAAACATAAAGTGTGTATATATTATTTCATTCTGTTTTCAGATACAGGGGAAGTGACTATTCTGTGAACCAGTCTGATCTGAAAACTATAAAACAATATATACAAGCTTATCTTTGTGGAATCATTCAAACATAATTTTGGATGAACTGTGATACACAGTGTAAATACAGAATTGTGTGGTCACTTAAACTGAGTGCACTTATTTCTACCTACCATTCCTTTAAATAGACTAGAAATCTTAATATGTTGAAAAGCAATTCCTTGGCTTACATTTTAGAAAAGCCCTGGAGCAACAGAAAACATATAGGGAATGACTTTGATTTCTAATTATAATACCAATTTTCTCCAGCTGCCCTTCAGCCTGTATATCAAATATTATCTAATTTGTGTATTATGTCACAATTATCTTGTGGAAGGATCTAAAGACAGAAGTGCTAATTACTTTACAGATTACATGAAAGTTGCTCTAAATGGACAAAGTGCCATGGGGGTAAAAAGTACTAAGTACTGATGGCATGTGAACTAATTGGAAATATGTAGATAACTAAGACTAAAATTCTGTAGGGTTTTGAAAGCTAAGGCAAATCTTCATATTCCATACTATGACATTAGTCACTACACAGCTGGCTTACCTGCTGCAAGAATGCCTTCCTATAATGTGCCTGTTTGCTGATGTCTAGCCAGGTAACTTACAAGTCTCAGAGGAAGATGATGTCTCCTCAAATTTATCTTTCTTTTCCATATAGGTGGATGTGGCTGTGGTGCATTTCACTCCACTGGTGCAACCAAAGATACAGCAGCCATTTGAGCTGGTAGAAAAAGTGGTTCAAAGTGTTTTTCAGTTTAGAAGAAAATACTGCTTCCGTGGAATTGAGTAAGTATTTTTAATGAAAAATTCCCAGGTAATGTTTTTTTAAATGTATCAGTTACTAAATCAGCTATGCGTTTGATTTTATTCTTCCAGTTTTAAATTTGTCATCATAGTTCATCAGATCTTTCTATTTCAGAATGCTTACTCGACACAAAAGTATATCTGATGTAATTATGTAATAATTACTTGTGCATTTTTGTTAGTGCAGTTAATTTGTTAAAAATCACTAGGATAAAGTGGTCATCTTTTCAATAGTTTGTCTCAGAAATGAAAAAAAACCCAACCAACCACAAAAACTACAGAATTATTGAGTGAAAAAATTAAAGTATCAAAATCCAGAACCAAAGGTGGCAGTGTGAGGAGAATGTCATCTGTAGGAAATTTTACTTATTTGGGGATGATGTCAAAAGGTGACATTTTTGTTTCTGTGTTTGCCCTTTTATGGAGTTCTTAGTGGCTCTTTAAAAATCCCATATCTTACTGAGGGAACTTACTAGGTTCTCTGATGTGAAAAACCTGCAGTCTCTTCACCAAGGATCCTGTTTAAACTCCAACACTGCGATGTGTCTGATTTACTATGGGCAACTGCCAGCATTCAGCACTGTGGAACGTGTGACAGAGATGCTGTTAGGACTGCAGCTTGGGCTACCTGAATGTTGCTGGGCATAGTTTTGGCTCTGATGCGGTGTAGAATTAGGGTGGATACTACCCTACTGTACTACAAGCCTTCTATGTCACTGTTTTAAAGGTGAACAAAGAATTTTGCGTCTGGTTTTGGGTTGTTGGGTTCTTTTTCCTTGAGGCTGTGAATGCCATTGATATGTGGGATGCACACATTGGATCTAAAATGAGTATAGATTTCTTTGTGTTAAAGTTTGAGTATGCATTTGGAAGTGTTTAGAAAATGAGGTATCCAGACTCTAGACTGGTTTGGTTTTGACTTACAGGGTGGTGGTGTTTCTTTCTTTTTTTTTTTCTACTGTGAAGGAATGGTTTCTCTTGACAATGTAAGCAGAAGTCACGTGCAATGGGCATATCTATATTGTGTACAATATTCTTACCAAAGTTTTAAAAAAAAACCTCCTAACTTCTGTGTAATCTCAAATTGCTAATAACTGCTTTACATTCTTTTGAGCCAAGGAGGGAGAAACTGAACTTTTGGACGTCACATATTTCCCTAGCAGCTTATCATACCTTAGCCCTAGTGTGCAGCTAAGAAACACAATCCTCTTACTCTTTAGCTGACCTGAAAAGAATATAAAATTTTAGTGTATAAAAAAAGCTGTTAAGTTCATTATAAGGTTCTCTATCACACTTTCTGTATAAAAACAAGGCAATAAAATCACTTTATATTTGTGTATGAATTCTGGGATTTGAGATGTGAAATGTAGGATTGCTCTATGAAGTCCATATTATAGTTTGAGTTGTGGTTCACAGACATTTATAAGATGGTTCATAGTCTGTAAAAGGTAGACTTCGCTCCAGGTAAGTTTTTAACTATGGAATCAAAGGAAAGAGGGATATTGAAATAAAAATTGATCCATTGCTGACCTAGATGCTGAACTAATGGGAACATTTTGACAAAGGCCTGAAGTAGCATATACTTTAGAACAAGCTTCCCAGAAGTTTAATTTTCCACTTATAATTTCAAACCCCTTCTTAACTTCATGTTCTATGCACCCACCAGGAACCAACTATCATTACTTGCACAAAGCCTTTTGACTAGTTTGTCCACCCAACCTGCCAAACACGTCTAGTCATGGGGGCTGCATGTGTTACTGTATTAGATGCAACATTTTTAGGTGTTATGTATGTAACACAGATAAAATTTGAAAATTGAGAAATGCTCATGAATCATGCGCAGATTTTTTGCCTTTCTGGCCTATTTTAGACTGAGAACTACTGCTAATAAGAGCTGGGCCTTTCAGTGGTTCACACTGTGTAGTATAAATTCTTGTGTGACATTAAAAATCGCTTACCTAATACTCTTCATTCAAATTTGGGGAACTTCTGAGAGAGAGGTGCTAACGCATCTGGCCCCAGAGTAAATGTTATGATATGCCTATCTATGAAAAATAACAAAGCTGAAAACAAAATCTAGGACTTCTGCCACATTCTCCCACATTCTAAATATTAAAAACTGAATGGCAATTAAATGCTCCTTTCCTCTTTCTTGGCTTTTTTTTCTGACATTAGGATTAGGGTATTAATGACAAGTGATAACTGTCTTTTCTATTGGAAAGAAACAGTCTCAAAGTAATACTTGTTTGAATCTGATCTGTTTTGTGCAGTTTAATCTGTTGTTGCTTTCTAAATATGAGGCTAATTCTAAGATGGCTCTCTGCTTGTATCCATACCCAAAGCTCTTTTTAATGTTAGCAAACATGAACATACATGCATATGTTTAGTCTATAATGTATGTATGTGCTTTCCTATGGTGTCAAAGCTAGCCTTTCAAGAAAAAGGACCCTTGTATGTTTCCATTGCTCAGATAATGAGGTATGTTAAGAGTGCCAGAGCTAAAATAGTGACATAATTAATATATGTTTACAATTAAGTAAATTCCACGTTACTTTTAAGGGAAATGTAGTTGTCTGTCTGAATTGGTGAAATTTTTCTTCATCCCATATCCTTTAGGACCTTGTTTCCTGAAAATGGGCGCTTGAAAAGAACAGAACAGCTGATGATGACAGCAAATGTTGATCCAACTCTTCGTCCTTTTCAGCTCTCTATGTCACAGTTTAGAAACCTGTGCAATGCATACAGGAAAATGTGTGATGAAGACCCAAGCCTTTTTGCGTTTAACTACAGAGAAGAACTACGGCAAAAGAAGATGACAAGAAGTTTACTTGGAAGTACTGGTCAGCCTGAACAAACTGAAGAGGAAAATCAGCTGTAACAGTACAAGTCTGATTTTTTTTTATTAGTTTTAACTCCTTGATCTACAGATGTTGACTCAGTAAAAGAAGGTTTAGATAGTCCTACATCTGTGCAGATATGAAAGACCTACTTCTGAGAAAGTGGTAGAGAGAGAGAGGGCATCTCTCTATTCCATTCAGCTGCAGACAGAAGGGAAAAGGCAATCCAGGTTCTTTTTACTTCAGGGAATGGCTAGAACACATACCAAGAAACAAGGTACGTTGTGAGACAGGTAATTAAGTTGCAATACTTCTGATATAATTGAATTTTGTATGAATTAAAGTGCTTTACTGAAATTGAAGAAAAAGACTTTTCAGACATCTGCACATAAGATGGTGTTTGGGTTTTTGTGCTTTTTTATCCTGGAACATCCTACTGTGCAGAGTAATTTTAAAAACAGAAGCCAAGACTCTTATAAATACACTCAAGTGACTGGCTTATGGGAGGATAAAGTGCACCAATTGCCTCAAGGTCTGCTAATACTCTTCTCATTTATGCAGAAGCAAAGAATTTGGGATTTAAAGCTCCAACTACAGAAAAGCAGCACAATAAAAAGTAGAAAAACATGGCTAAGTACAATACTTATTTGTCTTTTACTGTACAGGCTCATAGAGAAAATAAAAAATACAGTCAAATAAAAGATTACAGGCCAAGCTTTTTTTTTGTATTTACACATATGTATAAAGTATAAACAGCATTGAAACATACAAAAATGAAACTTCTGCACTGTTGTGCACTAAAACACGTTAAAATAACTTAATTGTGCTTTAAATAAAGCAAACATGAAAACCAAAGAAATAAAATGCCCAAGGTATTGAAAAATTCAGTTTGCAATGCTACTTTCCATTGTAAACCCCTCTGCCACTCACCTAGCACCTTTTCCACATTACCTAAAATATTAATGAGGCCATCCCCAAGAACACTACATCATCTTAATAAATGCTTGAAAGAGATGAACTAATTTACAAACCTGGGCCAACTTAATCTATTTTTGATCCACAATAAATTAAAATAACTTAAGAATCCTTTACAGCTGTTTTTGAGCAAAAATGTATTAGTGCACAAAATCAGATAGTAGTTTTCCTGCAGCTTCCATGAATTTACTAGTTTTAAAGCAAAATGTTTGTTGAATTTTATGTGGACTTCAAATGAATGTTTTAATATTAAGCTAGGATTTTCCGTGCCTCTCCACAGCTTCATAAAAACAGTCCTCATTAACTACAGATGTTAAACTCTGGACACTAAATTCTCTCTCTAAAATAGAGTTCAGATCCAGGTTTGCAGCATCAGAGTGACTGTCAAGGGATTGGTGACGTTCTTGCATTGCCATTAGAGTTCCTCTGTTACGCTTTGTGCTGTTTACTTTTCTCTTCACTGGACAGAAATGGCCCCGCACAAGCTTTGGATGCTCTGCTATCTGAAAGCCATCTTCTTCCTCATTTTCAGCAGCCTGATCCTGTTCAGAGTCAGCACTGGGTTCCTCTGAAATCTTCAGCCGCTGGAACTGTATTTCAATGTCTTTTGTAGGGCTGCCTTTCTTTAGGCTCCTATAGTCCTCGTTGTCATCATCATCATCACTGAGAATATCGGATTCTTTGACAAGAACATTAGAAAAGTCAGATGCAGTGCTCTCTGCATGTTTAGCGGGAGATGAATTTTTGGGTTCCTGGATGCTCTCAGAAGTGTGGCAGCTGCTGCTCTGAGTGCTGCTGCTTAGGCTGCACTCATCGGAGTCCTGGAAGGTGCCTTTCCCCTGGTCACCGTTCCACTCGCTACTGGATGACTTCTTCAGTACCTTCAAGGATCTCGTGGAAGCTGTGCAGAGTAAAAATGCAAGTTTATTTTTTCAGCAAAAAAATTGCTTACACCTTTTATCTTAATATCCCACTTATGATTATGATGGACATAGTCATTCTAAGTCAGATGTGTCAGCACTCTGATACTGACAGTGTGCTCCATGTCAGAGTTTTCATTACACCTATCGTAGGGCTCTGCGCTTTCTTTCACGTGTATATATATAAAATCCTCCAAAAAAGTGTAGTCATAAATTACACACTTCTCCAGAAAGAAAGACTGACTTGGGCACCTCAAGCACTGAAGGGCCCAGATGTAGGCAGCAGCTGAACTCTTCCAGATCCTCAGATGTTAAGGGGATTTTACAGAGGAATGAGCTGACAGAGAACTTGAAATACTAGTAACTACTCATTTAACTAAAATGTCTGAAGCCTGTACTTAATTACAGTATCAGCTGGGATGCAGATTTAGTGCATTGAAAGAAGCAAGACCCCCTGCCTTTTGCCTGTTGTTCTAGCTATAAACGTTATTAGGGCTGAGTTACTAAAGGGAACCCAGAGGAAAGAATGCTAATATTGTATGGTAAAGGGTGTCTGTTCCTTCCCAGCAAAATTTATTAGGGCCTTATTAAGTCTTCTCTGAAGAGAGCTAATGACACATTGCAGTGTGGGGAAGGGGGATAGCAAGTCTGCTTATCTCCTTTAGCCCTTGTCAAACACTGAGTGGTAGAAAAACGACTTCTGCTCCATTCCAAAAAAAAAGAGAAATGAGATTTGTGGGTCTGATACATGACACTCTATGGTCATGGTAATAATTCTGAACGTCCTACCAGCACCGGAGTCCAGATGCTTTAGTTTTCACTTGAGAAGGTGTTTCTTACCCAGTTTGGCTGTTGCAGGTACACGATTCTTAAGTGGGACAAGGCGATCTTTACATTTTTTCTCCAGTGGTAGCTCACATTTTATGTGACGTCTGAAATTCTCCCGCAAAATAGAACGGATGACCTTCACAATGTTAGTCTTGTTCTCAGAATCACTGCAAGTTTAAGAAAACACAGAACTTAATTTCCTCGCTGAAGTAAGAAACTGGGATAAAATGTTCCCACTTCCTTTCTGCTGATGGGCTTTAGTGCAGTGGTTTTTTTCAAAAGCTTGCTTTAGTAGTGGGTTTACAGCTATCATAAGATCATAGAATGTTCTGCGTTGGAAGGGACATTAATGATCATCAAGTTCCAACCCCTGTGCCATGGGCAGGGACATCTTAACAATGTTAAGACATTTCACATACCTTGTGTTTTGAGATCCTAGTTGCTTCTTCTTAGAAAATTACTTGAAAGGTAAATTCTGTATGAGGGAATCACCACCTTAAGTGGTCTTTATGAGAAAGTAATCTCTGTTAACTGGCTGAGAGTGATAAAATCAGTTACTTTGCCCATACTATACTGGAGCTTATGTTCCTGTATCTGCAGATTTCTGACATTGGATCACTACACCAAATTCACCCATTTGAATTTATTATATTTTATGCAGTTAAAGACTAGCATAGTGCCTAGCTTCAAATAAAAGAGTGCTACTTCGAAACTGCTGATGTAAGGGTTACATGGGGGAAAATACTTTCTTTTTTTTTAAATTCCATTAATGTGATTTGTGAAATACAACCTCCATGTAAAGCTTACCTGCTGCACAACTGAAAAATTGTTTCTGGCCTGCCTTCTAGTTCTGACTTGGTGTGAATCAGTTCCCAGATACAGCTGTTCTCTGTTCCTGTGCATGGAAGGAAACATTACTTTTGCATACACTCCACAAAACCTTTGGCATTAGAAAGAGCAGGGTAGAGCTCCTCCACTCTCCAGAAAGCAGTGTTAACACAGCTACTTGTGGAGCTACAGATGTCACCCAAGGTGGAACCCAAGAGAAAGTCCCCTGAGCTCTCTTGTTGTGGCAGCCTAGCACTGCCTTTGATAACTTCTCTCTTGGAGAGTTGCTTTCCCCCATTCTTCCTGCTTCTCTATGTGTTCCAGCCTTAACAGGCCTTCACCCAGGTGTGCTCTAAAGACCTTGTGAGACTTTACAGAATATACAGAAGTGGATAGGACTATAAAGACCCGCTTGAAAATAAACCCACAGCCCTTCACTACCACAAATTACAGTCACCCTTCCACTGTTTGAAAAAACAGGATCAGCACACACAGCACCAGTGTGTCATCAGGATGTCAACTACAGTAAGCCACCTGCTTTTTATTGGGAATTTCCATTCTGTCATTCCTTCAAATCATGTTACATCTTCCTTAATGCACAGAAGAAGTCAACATACCAAATGAAGAAAGTCTGTAAATGTATCAAGCCTGTATCCCCTGAGTGCAGAGACAGCAGTGGAGAGATGGTATTTTCTCCACACCTGCTTGTTTCCAGAGGGAATCAGTATTACAGAATTCCAGAAAAGTGTTCAGTCCTAAAGTATTTACTGCAAGAGAGTTACCTGCTGTGTTCCCCAGTCGAACTTGAAGAGCAGATAAAGGAATCAGCCAACGAAATTTAAATGGATCCAAGTCACCATAATTATGTGCAGCACGAACATTAGTAGGCTGTAAAAAGAAAACAAAGTGTATTTATAAGAAGTAGAAGTAGTGGTGGTTTTGTGCTACTCTTAAAAGATCTGCCTATGAAGAAAAACTAAATTCATTAAACTTTCCTTCACTACCTTAAAATGAACTTGTGAATGTAGTTGAAATGGTGATAGACACAACCTTTGGAATTCATAATTGCTTCAACTTTTAAAAGCCATTTCATTTTAACTGATAAAAATAATACCTTGCCTATAAGTACTACCAGGGAAGAAGTCTCCTATGAAAGAACATACAGACTGTTGATTAGCAGAATACATTAATCATGTAGCTGCTGCTGCTACTTTTAGAGCTCCTCCATCTGTTACAATGAGCATGGTGCAATATATCACCACTGGTACTTGGAACTTAAAATTTGCTACCTGACTTCCACATGTCAGGTCTGTAAGTGGGTGCAGAGAGGGTTATGTCTATAATGCCCCTTTTCCTTTCCTTCCAGGATAATCAAGGGTCTGTAAAACAAATGACTTTTACCTGCACTCTGTGGTTATGTAGGCCATCATAAATGCTATCTGGAAGAATTTGTGATTTCTGCATAGCAATGTTTCATATTCCACTTGATAAAATTAATGTGGGGCTCACACAGAAGATGATGTTGCTTACTAAATAACAAAAAATATTTATTGCTACACAGATACTGAGCATTTGCTTTAGAAGGATAGTCAGAACTCCAGCCTAGTAAGGGAAAGTGGTGTTTCACCTCAGTCATTCCCCCTCTAACACTGTTATGATCCATCTCACACTGCAGTAATACCCTGAACATCCACTATCTCCCACTGATACCAGACTTACCATTTTCTTTTTCAGTTTGTAGTTCTCCTTATACACCAGTATTACAGCCCTCTTAAAAACTGAAAAGAGAAAGAAAAGAAAAAAAAAAGGAAAACTGTTAATTACAGGCATAATAATAAAATATTCATTGAAAATACTATCTTGGAGAAGCTGATTATTATAGTCATGGGAATGTGAAGGATGAGATAAGCAAATTTTGAAAAGCATTTGCCCTGTGCTGAGATGACAACTGGGTTTTTCATCCTGCACTTTCATGCAATGACAGTATTTTTCCCTCAGGTTTTGTTCTGAACATTTAGGATGAAGCCATTCTGTTCATTTATTCTGAAACTACCAGTACCTATCTCCTGTAAGTCTTCACATAAACAAATACAGAAGATGTAGGTTAGATGCAAAAATTTTCTTTCTGTAGACAATGGACATTTTCAAGTGGAGTGAAGGGCCTATAGCAGTAGAGTGCTGTGAAGGACACAGTCTGTTCTTCCTGCAGTTCAACAGTTTGTTTTTCTGTTTGGAGCATCCCCTCCCCTAACCATGCTTCCCTGAGAAAGAGAAACCTGTCTGTCATCAACCTGGAGTTCTTCTGAAGGTGTTTATCCACTGAAATTTTAAAGTAGTACTTTTTTTAAGAAATGGACTCTTGTTTGTATGCTCTCATTTCCACATCAAGTTTCAGGTTAAAATAATCTAGTGGGGATTTCAGTGCAGTAGCTGTAAAGCAGAAGTTAGTCTGAATTTACAAGAGTTGAATAAATCATGATATTCCCACAAGCCTCCTTTAACACATTTTTCTAAAGACTCTAATATTGCCTCTTGAAAATATTCTATATTTTAAATATAGGCAAGACTGCAGCTGAGGGTGGCTCACATAGCAAACAGTACCAGCAAGCAAATAAATAGAATTTTTTTTCATATTAGGAAAATACAGCTATGTATTTTTTCATATATAAGTCCACCCTAAATATCACATGACTACAGGGAAGGGAGTTCAGGGCTTTTATCCTGTGAGAAGATCTAATGTGGCAATCTTCAGATTTGAAAGCACAGAGTCCTTAAGGAAGACACTTACCAAACACTGTAAGCTCAAGGTCCTTCCTTGCTTTGCCCAGCGATGGGAAAGGATTCAGCCAGGTAACTGTAGAGTGCATCAGAAGTTCTCCCATTGAAAGCTCTGTCACCTGTATTAAATTATAACAGTAGGTAACATAAATAAACAGGATAAATATATACATCAGTGCTGCATTTTAGTACACATTGATAACTTTAAGGATCTATGTTTTCTGTATTTACTCTGTGTCTAGAAAGAGATCTTCACTACAGCAGGAAAAGTGTGAGTAATCCCTCTTTTTAAAACAGGTTACAAATATACAAAGTAATAGCCCCTAAGTTATGAAAGCTGCGTAGAAGTCCTTACTATTAATAACTTAGAAGAATATTAAGCTGATCTGATAATCTTATAGCCAGTTATGAACCGCCTGATATATTAGCTGTAAGTACCTTTAATTTCTATAGAGTAATTAGTATTAATGACACTACTAATGGCAGAATTAATGGAGGTCTTGTACTCTGAGGCTGCTTCCTTCTGTGGGACGCAACATAATGCTGAAGAATATCACAGGCTGTCATGTTTTGTTTCCCCATAAATGATGAGAAAGCAGGTAATCAACAGGGATGATTTGACTTTTACTAGCAGGAAATGAAACAACTGAGATGACATCTCTCATATCTGATATCCAACTTTACAGATTTGATCTGCTTAGTAATTGTTTGATGTAAATGGCTAAGTTGAGACCTTGCTGCCCCAGTTCTGGGAGATGACTGCACACAGTCTGTATAACTAATGGGTTTTGCTCTGACAAATACCCATGGATGCCTCAGCACTGGAAGTGCAGAGAATGAGAATAACAGACCTTAGGGTGAAATCCCTCAAATTGCCATTTTCATTTATATGGGTGAAAAAATATGTTAAGAACTTAAGAACGCAATAGCGTAAAATCTGAATGCCTTGGGGCATGGATAATCTCTGCAATGTTTTGACAAGAGGGTTTTTTTTCCTACTGAGAACTATATCTACTCTTGCTTGCAATTCCTGTCAGTGCAGAATGAGGCTCTGGCAGCTGTCTGAAAACTTTACCATAACCTACTGACAGAAAGAAATTTGACAGGCAGATACAAAACAGAAGTCAAAATATTAAGGGAGAATGGAGCACGCTCAGCGCAAGTAAGTTCCCAAAATTACCTCAGGAAGAGAGGAAGCCAACAGCAAGCTGGATAATGCTTCAAGAGTCAATGTAACATGTTGTTTCTTCTCTTACCTCTTTCTCTGTTCCACTTTGTTCTGCAACCAGTTGGTCAAATACAGTGCCATAATCTTCATATATCTTCTGCATCTCATTTATGTGACTTGCTACTTTTTCCATTGCCTTCAGTGCTTCTGTAAGGTTTAAAAATGTCATATGCAGCTATGTAATTAATTTGGTTTTTTAAAATATGGTAATTTTAAATTGAATTCCACTTGAGGCATGTAAAATGATGTTGCCTTCCCAAGGTCTGGTGAACTGGATTCTAGATCAGTATCAATACTTTCTCATAGGAACAGTAGAAGAAATACTTCCTGGTCAAAGTAAGTGAAAAATGCTCATGTGGTGTCTTAAGTGGCTGAAAAGGCTGCAATAAGCATTCCAGAGACAAGCCCCCAAAGTTAGCAGTATGATAGTACCATGGTTAAATTTTGCATCTTGTAGATATAGGGCACTAGGACTTCTGGAGTAATCTACACTCATCCTAGAGTAAGTTATTTAATGATCTTGTAAGAGAAACAAATTGCATTTGTCTCATCCCAGAATGGACTGGACAAAGAAATAGAGTGTTAGGCTGTACAAGTTCCTTATAGGCTGTACACACGAAATGCTGGTGGCCAGATTTTGCTTAAATTACGTTTTCCAAACTAGAATGTCACTAGATTCCATTAGATTTTTCTATTAATTCAGAACGGAATTGTCCAGTTGTTAAGATCCTTTGTTTCATCAATTCTTAATGGCTCATCATTTTAGCAGTTTAGCATCTATCCTGACCTGCAAATAAGTCCCCACCCCCAGCTTGTTTGGAGAAGGGAACAATATTGGAAGCTCCTTTTGAAGTCAGTAAGAGCCTCATGAGTTTTTATTGACAGTGTATTTTGCCTGCATCCATTTTGTTGAAGTGACAATCAATCCATAAAATACATCTCTTGTTTTCATCCACCAGGTGTTGACAGACCTGAACTGGAATTTGCCAGGGTGAAGTCCCAGGCATGTGAGCCTAGAAAATCAGTCAATTCTAATGCATGTTAGATAAGTCTCCACATGGAAGGACTGAAAACATTTGACAGAGATCTTTTACACAAGCAAGAGTCACAGAAAGACCTTGAACAACAAATATTTCCTTCTGAGGTGCTCTTAAACTTTGATGTTTTTCAAGAACTAAATAATAACCACAAGATGGAGCCTTGGTCAGTGTTTTTCAAGTGGGTTAAAAAAACTACAAAAGGCAACAGTGTGACATGCTCCTGTGCATGAGAATAAAGACCCCAGTCCTACTTGCCATGGCAAATCCTGGGCATACTTGCTTCTCAAAGGGATTTGGACATACCAAGTAGGACTTTTAGCTAAAGGAATGAATAAAATACTTACTACTTTTAAGCAGAGGGAGGGAATTCTCTCTAGGTTTTGACAAGTTCTGTGCTATCTACCAGAATGCCGACCTGTATCTTCAGAAAGGGCAGGAAATAAAACTTAACTCATATTCATTCCTGTAGAAGAAAAGAAGTTACCTGTCAAATGATAATGCTCCTCACTCTCGTTGTCTGTCAGAGACACCAGCTCTTTCAAAAGCAGAGGATATTTTAGCACTCTCTGAACAGGCTTTATGAGATATGACTCCAGTGTAGAAGAATGTTGCTTTGTGGGATTTCGAGCATCCAGAAAGGTCTTAAAGGCACTATCTGTTTTGGCTAGGTGCAAAAAAAAAAAAGAAAAAAAAAAAGTCAGTTGAACATAAAAGTCATGGAAGCTGCAATAACTGAAAAATATGGAATGGCAATTTGAACCCAGCACCAAAACTCTCACCCTTTTCAATGGATGATTTACTGAGTAGTATGTACTATTCATTTCATAATAATTCCCTGCATCAAGTAACATTCAAAAGGGCTGAGAGAGCAATTTTATGAAGGTGAGACTATTCCTCTATTTTTCCACTGCCTTGCAGGAAATGGCGGAGGAAGTAATTCCTGATTTATTCTATCATTTGTTGCTGTTTTTCTGGAGTCTGGGCCTGCAGACAGCACAAAGTTGTGGAACGTGTTTCTACAACTCTCCAGGCTACTGCCTGGAGATTACAAAAGGAATCTTATTCTTCAGGTCTATACCATACTTCAGCAGAACCTCTGATCTTAGATCTTCCTGTTGAAAGATACTTGATTAGTCCTTGTTTTATACCAATATTTATTCCTTGATTTTATTAAATATTCTCTGCAAGTTGACAAGATTTGTTACAGTAGTTCACTGCAGTTTGAATTCCTGCAAGTGAATTACAATAATGAAGACAATAAATTACCTCTCTCAAGAACTTTCTGAACTTTGATGTGGTTTGCACAGAAGCCACTGTACAGTTTGAAGTGGTCAGCATAATACAGGAAGGAGCCTCCAAGGGAAAAGAGCAATTTCTGAAATCAGCACAATCAGAATATTTAGTTCACAACTAGAAACCGAAATAAATATTCAGGCATACAACAAGCAGACTCAATAGTGGACTATCTGCTATCTTTCTATACATATCTCATATTATATATATATATATATAAACATGAATATACTACAGGTATTGATGATATTTTTGCATTTCACTGAGTGTAGAGGTCAGCCTATTTAGGCATAGCCTGCAATTTTCTCCTTTCTTCCTGGGCAGGTATTCTGTTTTACTTTTTATTTCAGGCAGCACAGGAACAAAAATCAGCAGACATGTAACTATGTTGTGCTGTGAAAAAAATGTGTGCCATAGGAAGCAAGGCATAAAAGTGCCAAAGCCAGAAGGAAAAGAGTAAAACAAATACAGGATTGCTTTCCAGCTGTTTTCCTTTTTTCAGGCAGGTGGTAATTACAGGACACCTCTGATGTTCTTGGATGAAGGGGAGGTTGGGAAGATGTGGGAGGGACTGAATCACGAGAGAGAGGTTTTTAGAAAAATGCCTCCCAAAGCAAATACAAGAAAGATGAGTAGTGAGGGAGGAGGAAAGCAGCCCTCTCCCCTCTTTTAATCAATGTTTGCTCCACAAAATGCAGCAAGTGTTCCAGAGACCTGCCAGCAGTTATGCTCAGTCCTGAGCCAGTGACTCCATCGTCAGGGAATCTACTTCCTCCAGTCAGGGCAGATACTGGGTAGTGCTACAGCCATTTACACTTCACAGGCCTGCTTCTTGGAGCTCACAACATGGGAAACTTGTGTGGCATTTAACAAGAAAAGCTCCCAGTCTGTTGGGGGTTAGTTGGGCGCAGCACAGAGAAGGACAGGCAGGACAGAATTTAGCACAGTGGCAATAAACTCTCTACAAAGGAGTTCTGCCTCACAAACACCACCAGTTTATCGTGTACTCCAAGTCTGCTCTGCCTTTTCCCATGTTGCAGCTTTTGCCATGGGGAGGAAGATAAGACCATGAAAAATAGCACTTATCTTTCATTGCTGAATAGAACTCTGTAATCCAAAGTAAAGCTTCAAACATAAAAGCAGCCCTGTGAAACTTCTAAGGGCCAGAAACTTCTTAAAGCCAGATTTTTACAAACATTTGCAGGCACACTACAAATTATGAAATTACGAAATATTTACCCGGAACTGAGATGGTGTTTCCAATGTATTAAAATCTGAGGAAGAAGATATTCCATCTTCAAGGGTCTCCAAAAACACCTTCTGGAAATCCAGCATTTCTGGCAGGCTGCCGAACAAGGACTCCATCTGTGGAAAACATCAGGCTATGAAATACAGCAAGCCATGGACCTAAAAGTGGTCTTCTGAAAACAGTGGGCTAAGGAGATGTAACACACAAAGAGATTGCAAAGGCTAGTAATATCTTTGTTAATACTTTTCAAACAGGTTTTATTAAAAATCCATGCAAAAAGTGAAGGTTTCCCAGCAGTTAATTCAGCAGAACAATTACTCTTTAAGAAAAGCAAGTGATGCACACACCAGAGAGAAAGGCACTGACGGGTGTCATTCCTATTGACATCTTTGTAGTTTGCTTTTTCTGTCACACTCTTAGCAATGAAAAACCCAAGTGCCAAGGTCTTAACCTATAAAAGAATGACAAGGACCTTTTTTCAGATATTCCCTCACCTCATCCTGAGTAAGAAAGGTTTCTTTTTGAAGGGGTTCCAAGTATAGCTCGAAGAGGCAGCTCAAGTCCTGCAAGAAAGAATATTTGGTCACTTTTTCTGTACCATTTGGAAACTATTCTTTATGTGGCAACCCTGAGATAGGGGTAAGCTTGGAGACTGAACTAAAGCTACAATTTGTTTTCAGTAACAAAATAGCCTGCATGTTGTTAGCACTGAAGTTACTGCTAAATTAGAGGCAAACTGATTTCAGTGTAATGTTTTTGTTTCATCCTTAAGACTTTACAATTTGATTATAACAAATTATATTTTAGCCTAGCATGAGGAAGAATTATTACAGATTATTATTTTCGAATTAGTCCATCCATATGAACAGCATATGTTTTAATTATTTATGTTACATAAACTATATAAATAGCCACTTATTTAAACATCTGTAGTGATATTCAGAAGAAAATGTGGCATTTTAAAACCCTATAAGTTATTAAAGTGTTCAGTTATGTTGTCAGGTAGGTGTGATCAAGGGCTTTTTCAGTCACTTCTTCAAAAAATTAGTAACATTTTTGAAGACTTACTATCCCACACCAAAGCATGACAGCAGGGCTGGGGCCACTACAGGGCTCTGCAACCCCGGGAAGAGACACACCAGAAATTCTATGTAGAAGGAATAACGAGCAGCTCCCTGAAAATGCTGTAACAAGTATTGCAACCTGCCAGGATTCTTCCCGATGCAAAATTTCACGTATATCAGTGGCTTCCATGGTCATGCTTTGTTCAAGCGATTCCTCTAAAAGGTACATCAGGTGGACATAAATGAGGGTCCAGCATATGGCTGTATCAGGTCATTGCTGGATGAAGTACTTTCTTTTCCACAAACATTATTGCAGCAAGTACTGACATCTGTAAATACATGTTTTGAGATCCAGAAAAGGAGATGATGCCTTCTTGCTGGAGGTCAATGAAACTGATGTTTTCATGTTTCCTTTGGTATCCAGTGACATGATGTTAGAGTTCATAAAAATAAGAGAGATACAGCGAACGAATTGCAGGCTTAGCAGTCAGAAGAGAAATAACTTGCATGTCATGCTACAGCTCACTGGAGTTGTGCCTTTTAGCTTTCCTGGTTCAAAAATAATCATGCACTCTTCCACATACTCATTTGTAGAAGATTTATTTTCATCTTGAAAACTGGGGAGACATCCCCTGGAAAACCCTTTTTGTTTGAAGGTATCTTCTCCCCACAGATGACCTCTCTCCAATACAACTCCAAATTGACTACAATTAATGCTATTACATCAAATCCTACAGCCTCAGCTACAAGAGCAAGACTGCTAGAAACAACAGGAACAATTAGATAAGGAGACTTTGTAGGTTGTGGAAGGCTGGTTGTATAAAGGTAAGATCAAAATATGCTAACACCACCCACAAGTCACAGTCAGCCCCAAAAACAAGTGAGCCATGGGTTGTTTTTCTTTTACCTTGACATAAGATTTCTCAGTGTCCATAAGTTCTTGGATGACTTTCCTCAATCTATCTGCATCAGAAAGGTGGCGAGCCAGTGGTCGTGGAGGTGGATCCTGGTTGTCCTTCTGTCCTTCCATATTGCTTGCTTGGACTTCTTGGAAGTTTCGGCACAACGCACTGATCTGCTCTGCACTCTGTTAAGTGAGAAGAATCAGACAAGTGATGATGTTTTAGAATACAAGTTGTACTACAATTATTTCTAAATTCCTCCAATTTCGTTCCTGTTCCAAATACAGAGGCCAGAGCATGCCATTGATTTTTATCAGATGTGTATCTTGACAGCTTTGAACAACTTTAATTTACAGCAGAACCAGATCAGAGCAGTAAAAGGAATTTAAAATTGTTAGTGATTTTCCAGTGCAAATTATTTTCAGTATTCAGATACAAGCTCATAGAGTGCAAAAGACAACAGAGCACTCAGATATATCACACACTTTGATTCTCATGACACTAGCATCACGCTGTTTTCCACCTCTCTTATTTTGCAACACTCACTGCATCAAAATTGAAAGAATTAACAGATAAATTTTTTATAAGCATCCAGAATAATTCTTTTATATTTCATCTGCTACCTATATTGTGTTAGGTGTTTTGTTGTTGCTTTCTAAACAATGAGACATGAAGCTGAGGGTTCAGATTCTAATATCTGGGGGTGTCAAAAGATGGTCAGATGTTTTCTCTCCAAGGATACAGCTACATATCAGGATCTTTTGCTTTCAAAAAAAGCAAATGGAAAACTAACTATTTGATATTCTTTAGAAGAATGATTAAAAACAGAATTTAAAAAAGCCCAGAAAAATTTCAAACAAGATAGGAACTGAAGATAGAACAACAGTTAATCTTGTAATGCAAAGATGGAAGACAAGATATTTCTGATGCTATGAAATAGTTACATAATTTGCTCTTGGATGAGCACAACTAATACCAAGAGCAACTTTTGCAGACCATAATCTTCAATGCTTAATTTGAAATTATTCCACTGTTCTCTTTCTTACATAGCTTTCCCTGAAAGCTAAAGGATCACTACCATTACCCAATTCTATGTTAACAGCATTCAGTATCCACATCTTCGTACTACATGAAAAATTCTTCTTTAGTGCTTCTGTCATTCAGACCCTTGCACAAACTGGACAGTTACATAAGCTGTGACATTTATCACCTTGTATTTAGCAAGTGCATTCAAATGAGGACTACATGAAGGCTGGATTACTTCATGTCTAAGTCTTCTTACAGTGATATCAGGACATGAGTGCATTTCAGAGCTGTCTTAATTTGTACTTTATTTATTCCACAAGCTGTTTCAAGCCACCCTTTTTGGGTGTTCTGATCCGCCACTGATTACCTGTGTAGCTTGGTCCACCAAGATACTAGGCCATCAAATGAACAAATGCAAAAGTTAATCTGAAAATGAACTGAGCTATAGAAAGTCTTTCAGTAAAGTGGAGGCTAAATGGACTAGCAATATTTAATCTCAACCATTCCTGTGATAAAACACCCATATGATGAAAATAAATGTTAAAATGTCAGATATTTGCCATGAAGTCCATATTATTCTGTAGCTTCCTAGCTCCTATTTTTGAAAAATGCCACCACTCTAAAAAAAAGAAGTTACTTTCCTCACTGATACATGCAACCATCTTCATAATCCAGTATAATGACAGCTTGCAGGACTATGAAATTTAGATATATTTAGTATTTTCAACACTTAGTAGGACCCAAAAAATGCAATATTAATTGAATGGTGTTTGTTAGAATTACAGCTCCACACTGATGGGATAAATTTAAAAATTGTAGTCAGTCTGTGACACTGAAATTAATTAGTGGCTTGCAAACAAATTGTTTAGGAAGTGGTGTGTGGGTGGGTGTGTGTATATGGGTTATTTTAAAGCAGCTTCTAAACAACTGAATGCCAAAGCACTTCACTTTTGTTTTCTTTGTTTCTGATGTCAGAAAGGTGTGTATTTATATCAGAATGTTTCAGATTTTACACTCTCTACAGCTCAAGATGTGCATGGGCAGCGTGGTTTACATCAGCCTGATGACTGATCAAGGACACTGGGATAAAGGATGCAAGCAGCCTATTGAAAGCAAGTCACATCATCAGGCACAGTTTTACAAGGAAGAGTTAGAAGTCCTCTATTCCTCCTCAACCACCTTTGCATATAGAGCAGGCAGACATTGGGGAATGTGCTATTTCTACATCCCCTTGAGTTTTGGGGTCAGTGCTGCATCTGTCACCAAGAATCACTGTATGGGTAAGCATATGGAAATAGATGATACTCCTCAACATAAACACTTTTTGATCACCTAAGCAATATAATCTTGCTGTCAGAAATTGTTCTGCATAGCTGGCCTAAGCCCAAGGCACAGGATTACCTCTCAGGTGCCGACAAGCACTGATTTTTATAAACTTTAGTATGTTCCTGGATATGTTTGCAAACCTGGCATTAAAAATATTGCCTTTGACCTCCCTTGCCTTTTCCTTAAGTCTTGCTGCTCTGTGTCCTTCCCTTTACAAGTGGGAAGAGTCTTCCAGACCACGCAATATCCAGACCTCACTCTTTGTACCCATTGTGGTATTTACACTTGGGTCAAAGCAAGCATGAAATGCTACTTGATCACAGGACAAAAGTGTTTCACATTCACTGGTACACATTGCATAGACCACAGAAGATGAAGGAACCCATTTTACCAGTGGAACCACTGGTTCTTGACAAGCAGCCTAGTATAAATGAGAACGTAGCAAAAAGTAAGTAGAGAAGCATAAAACAATTCTTCCTCCATGTTTCTTCCCAAAATTCTCTTACCACCAGGTCAGGATCTCTACCCTTTTTCCCTAGTGTTCTGGATGCTACTTTCTGCCTCTGACACTAAACAATTTCCTGCTCTTTTAAACTGTTTAAAAGAGATCCTTTCTAGAAAGTCTCTAGCGATAACCCCTAGGACCACCTCTTTTACATCTGGCATGTGTGGGCAGGAGAGGCTCAGCCTCTGCCCTGTATCTGGGATTGGCCTGCAGCTGGGATTTCAAAGCCATCTGGGCATTCTGGATGTCAAATCAAAACTTGGTAGTCCAGTGCCCTTAAGCCAAGAAGTATCAAAAGGAACCCCCTCTTGATACGACACACATCCACCGCTATCTTGAATTAAGGAGGGAATTAACCCTGAATTTGCTCTGATCTTGACATTGCAATGGTTAATACAGGCAGATATGACTCTCAGATAAAACTTATAAATTCCTCAAGCACACAGCTGATTTTATTTGCACAGGACCAAGACTGTTTGTACTTAGTAAATAGTCAAAAAATTATTTATGCCAACCTTTGTAGTGTGCAGCTTATCAGAATAAAAACATTTAAATCAGTAAAAAAGTCCAGATAACTGACTACAGACAAAGCTGCAACATATCTGGGAACAGATAAAAGCTGAGCAGAAACTATGATGGAAGCAGCAAACTTCCTCCAAAATCCATTACTTGAGCTTACGTATGCCACTTTCAGCAACATGTACAGAGGACTACAAGCAGCTTCAGCTTACCTTTGGCACTGAACAGCAGACAGATATAAGCTAAATATCATAAAAATTAGACTAACAGTGTGAAAGAAAAATAGAGTTTATGCAGGGCTTAAAGGAAAAAAGCAACCCCACATATACATATATTTCAGGGAGAAGGAAGCTAAGGAGTGCTGTGCTTAATAAACCTTATGGTTTATTGGCCATATTCAAGATTTTCCAATGAAGCTGTATAAACTGTTCTACAAATCTGCCAGTCAGGGGAAGCAACCTCCTGACCAATACTCTCTTGCCCTCTTAGAAAACAGAACAATGTGTAGAAGTTGCCTGGAGAAACATTTCTTTCATCCCTGCATGTCTGAGACTCAGCCTTAAGGTTCCACATCCTTCTGCAAGGAGTATTCTCTGTGAATGTGGACTGCTCAAAGTAACCTTTGAAGGGAAAGTTCCAGCCCACAGAGATGTCACCTTGACCCATGGCAGCCAACAACCATAGTGATGCTCAGCTTATTAGATGGAGATACAGCACATTCTATTTTCAAAAATAGTTGTGATAAGAAATATTACAGATTATTCCCCTAAAGTGAGCAAAAAGATATTCTTACAAGGACGTCTTACAGATTTTCTTTGCTCCTTGCAGAAAAGCATATCATCATTTGAGGCTGTGCTATCCCCACCAGAGTAACAAAATCCCATAAAATTAATCAGTGAGAGAGCAGAAGACATTAATCAGCAGTGGTTAAGAACTAGCACAACGATTTCATGGCTATCCTGTGACTTTCTACTGAATTACACTGATTGAGCATAAATGCTGCACAAGGTCAATTAGTGTTACAGGGTCTCTGCACGCTGCTGTTTACCCTTATTTATACATATCACATACTCTGCCAGTCTGTCAGGGTTTGTTTGAAACAGTGATGGAAAGGAATATTTTAGTAGACTTAGAAAACTCTACACAACTTAAGAAAGACTCCTTGGCGAAGTGAAAGCCATGCATGTCCTTTGAAGAGTGTTCAGGATTCAGTATCCTTGCGCAGGACACAGACCACATCTGTGGGCCGGATCACCAATCCTTTGAACTCCCTGCCCCAAGAGGAAACATGCTCAAAAACATCCTGCAGAAATAGATTAGACTTGTGCCCTCCAAAAAGGAACAGCTAACACGTCAGCTCTGTCTTTATGTATGTAGTTCCAGGAAGACTGAATGCACCAGTCAGCAGAAAGAATGCTATTACATGGAATTTTGAGCAATGAACAAGTAGCTGAGACACCTTTACATCCCTCGCTCTGTGTAAAAGGAAAACTCTTGGAGATGTTCATCCCTTTTACTTTGTGTTAGAAGGTGTTTCTCTCTAGAACAAAGGTAGCCCTGACAGTCGCCATTTTTTTTGTGGGTGCATCACTCTGCGAGCATCTCTGGCATCTCCTCAGACTGGGAAGTACTTTGTAACCAAGCAATAGAAAAGGCTAGAAAGTTGCAGGCTTTAGCTTCCTTAAAGACCAGTGAAAAAAGTTGCTTTATTTTAGACACCAGTACAGTACCTCACTCATCTAATTTGTCAATGGAAACTGAAAAATGCCAGCAGAGCTTTACTGAAAAATACTTTGTGGCATTTTCACCATAGAAGTCTGGGCAAAAATGCTGCTCAGCTTTCAGCAATAGAAGCTAAACGAAAGCAGTAGCCTCAGTCATTAGTTATCTCCTGCTCCTTCTTTTCCCAACTTCAAGGCCACCTAGTATGAACTTGTTCCCAACTGACAATAAAATTCTAGGTGTCTGCTTTGTTTCACTCTCTTGAGTGTCTTTTAATGAAAATATTTACAACTTTGCTAAAAGAAGGGCATTTTTTCAGTGTCCACTTAGATCCTTCATAGAAATATGCAAAGCATAGTTAGAGCTATGTTTTAAGGAGCGAGAAGCAAATCCTCTGCACCACAGTATGAGAAAGTTCCTTGCTAGACACTACCAGATCTTACAAAAGGCAAGGAATTAACAAGGAACTTTTGTCTTTGAGTTAGAATTTCCCAATTTCAGAGAGATTTATATTAACAAATCAGCCTGTTAACAGAATTAGATGTCACCAACATCATTTAGAATTATCACAAATACTATAAGAAGAGGGAGGGGCTGCTGACCCAGTAATTCTTTCCAGAGAGCACAGAGTAAGGCCTGAAAGAAGGCTGAACATACAGCTGTGTAAAACAGCCAAGATGCAACCCACCTGATGCCTGAGCTATTGATATTTGAATGGTGGCAAATCTTCCCTCTCACCTGCCACAGAGAGAGATGCCCATCTTTCTCTCTGAGTACAGAAGAACCATCAGTGGTGACTGAGGTACTTGACTGAAACTCGCAGGCCCCCAGGACAAGCAGTAACCACTGAGTTCATAGATGCTGTGCTCAGTTTCTCTAGAATCAGTCTCCAAAGTTATCTGACCCAACTCATACCGAAGTCAAACGCAAAACAGGAATGATTTCCATCATAGGACACTAAATCCTGACTATACAAAATGCAAAGATGAGAGCATCAGGAAAACAAAAAGAGGAAGCCTGATAGCCGCAGTCACAAAAAGGAGTCTTATGAGATAACATCAAAGCACACAATAAAAATTTTCCCAAACCCTGGTTTTGTAAAAAACTGTCAGTTCTTCCTACCCCAGGTCCTTATACTGGTGTTGCCAATTTTAATGCAGGAGGCTCATGTTATTTTTCTGCCACCTGTGTAATACATACATACAGCTGCCTAATATTTCGCCAGCTTTATCTTGATTATATATTTTTCCCTCCCTATATCTACAATACTAACTTAATTGTGAACAAAACAGAGAAACAGTTAAAATATTCATGCTGCAGTTATTTCAAAATTTCCATGAGGAATCTTCTTAAAACCTTCCCACTTCTTGTCAAAATATGGATCTTAGTCTTTTCTCTGAGAGATGCAAGAAATAACAATTTGCTTGAGCCCAGCAGCAAACAGTGCAGGCAACCAACCCACCCTTCTCTCCCCCAAACTTCAGAAACCCCAAACCTTTTCCCATGCAGAGTACTGGCACAAACTCAGCCACCATCTACACACCGTGAGAATCCATTATTTGATTACTAATGCTGGGACAGTCATTATTTATCAGGTACAGGCAGCTTGGATGCTCGTGTCACCCCCCATCAGCCCAGCCTAATTAAGCAGCACCCCCAGCTGAAGCCACGCCGCTGCAGAACTCACCACAGAGAACATCCTGTGCAGGGAGCCGTAAGCTGCTGCTGCCTGCTGCTGGGTTTTGCGAGCCAGCGCTAAACTCTTAGCTCTGGCTTTACTCCTCCTGAAGGCGGGCATTGCGGCTTGTGAATGCAAACTTTGCCAAAGGAAAAGGGCCCTCGGAAGGAAGCCACAGATGTGGTGATCCCCCACAAGCACACCTTCCCTCTGAGCTCAGCTGCACAAGTTTCTCTTTTGTGCCGATTACCCAAAATCGGAGATGCTGACAACATCCCAGTGCAAGGAGGCTAAGCAGCGTATGAGAGTACAGACAGACCTGCCATGCCTCCCTTTATTGCTACAAATGAAGGAAAAGCGTGCTAGATGAGAAGATTTTTTATAAATAGCTTGATGTGGTGAGTGCAGGACAAAGTTCAGTTATGACAAGGGAAGATGGGTTTGATCTCCCCAGAAATATACCTGCCTCCCTGCCTGTGAAATTTACTGCATAAACAAAACATCAGGTGCTTTGAGAAAGTTAGCCAAATACCTAAAAATATCTAGAGGGTGCTGGCTGCCCTGAAGGTCAGCATGATTTATCAGTAGCACTGATGCTCTGTCAAGGGTATATGCTGCTAAATGTTGAGGCATACAAGCGCTCTTACAATGATAAAATGAAAAACAAATAGGCAGCTCTCTGGATGATTTCCTTATATAATTATGCTTGTCCTTTGTTTGAACTTTTTAGCCATAATTACATCAATAAAAAGAAATTTAAAATGAGCTCAGTAATAAATTCAGGCTTGAAAGTAAGAGTTCTGATGTTGACATATTTACACAAAAACCATTTGGGTCTACAGATAGATTACCCTAAGAACAATGCAGCTTTAAATAAAACATTATAGGACATGACAACACTGAACTGAAGAGATAAAAGACTGACAAGCAATTCATTAATAAAAGGAGAACTACACCAGTGGCATAATAAAACACAGCAACTCCCATGTTGCCCCTATCACAGCACTCCTACAGTGCGATGAAGTTGAGCTGCAAGGCTTCATTCAACACTGCCCCTGGAAGCACCTATTGCTCCCTAGGAAACCCTTCTCTTGAACCCAAATGATACACCAAGCCTGGATACCTGTATCCTTGGTTATGAGTGCACTGCTTCTAAGGTTTCAAGGATGTTCACCTTCATACAAGTAAGGGACTAACACAGCTTTCTCCTTTAATTACTGCAATTAAACTTACATCCATCTCTTTCCAAATCATTAGCACAACTTGACAGCTCAGCATTTGCCAAACTGTACAGCTCAGTCACTGAGGGGCTGCCTATCAGAGGAAAAATGATGCTGGAGCCCTGAAACAACATGCTGCTGATAAGACATGCAGAACACATCACGGCAGCAGGAACCTCTTGCTTAGCAGATGGACTGTGCCCTTTCTTTCTCTTGGAGACATATCAGGTTCACTGTGGGAGAAGACTGTAAACAGAAAATTGAGGAAATGGTCTTGAATGAGCAAGAGAGGTTTTGCCTACTCCCTAACATTTCATTTTTCAGTGGATGTACAGTCTGGTTTAAAAATCCAAATTCATAGATTACTGTGCAGCATGTACAAGGCCATTGTTCTTATCCACCATTAGTGCTTGCCTCTGCTGTAGTCCACAGATACTAGGGATCCACAGAGCAAGTCTGAAGGTAAGAAACAAAATTAAAGAAGTAGTTTGTGTAAATTAAAAGTTTCCAGTGCTGCATATGGCATTTTAAAAATAGCACAGGCCAGATCACCAGATTAAGAATAATACAGTGTATTAAGAGTATAACTATACTTTCTGGAGAGCTACTGTTTCTTTGTTTCCTATCTGCATTAGTCCTGGTACTTCCAAGCTCTGTTTTTCTAATAGATACATGTAAAAACACAGCTCATCCACTGGGACTGAGAGAAAAAAAAAATAGGTTGCTAAATTTCAGGTCCAAGTAATATTATCAATCTTGATGAAAAACAATGACAGGCCTTTTTAATTCCATATTAGGAAGTCGTTCTTCCCCAGATTTGCTAATTAAGCCTGCATTATTAGCTAGCCATATGCCAGCTAAAAGATGTTACCAATTAACAGCTTTTTTTTAATGTGTATTCATTAGAAAAAAGACAATTATGTTTCAGTAATCTTTCCATCTCCTATTGAGGGGCTTGGACAAATCAAAAAGAGGAACAACACAAACTAAAGCAAAGCAAATGAATGAATGCTTTTCATTTAGCCTTTCTTTTTCTCTAGAAGCACACAAGCAGCACTCAGGCACTTTTCAAAAACAAGTGAAATAATCCATCACTGTGAAATATTTTTAAGATCACTGGAAAAATGATATAACCTTGTTGTTTGTTCCTGTGTACTTTGAATAACGCACATTCCCTTTACTGACATCTGGTTTTCATCTTTCCATTTCAGTGGCAGCAACCTTGATAGTTACCATAACAGTGACATCCTTCATAATACGGGCTTCCCTCTATTGTCCCGATACGTGTAGGTGTGCTTATCTGCATCCAGTTCATTTCCCATCCTGCTTTTGCCCTTAATGCATGAAGGTAAAAGGCTAATTTTGCCCCGTCAGTGTACTCTTTGAATGAAAGGAAACAGCGTCTTGCCTGCAGGACAATCCCGAGCACTTGTGGGCTACTTTGTAATATTAGTCTGGACCACTGGTGACACAGAAGTATAATTCATATACACACCATACATATGCAGACACACACACACATATATTTAAAAATATACATGTACTTACGTACCCTGCACTAACAGGAGCTCTTCAATGTTAGTAATCTTTAAGCATTATAAGCTCAGGATTAATACAGCTTGTCTCCAGATCTCTACACTGATCTAGAGGGAGTCTGTTTTTTACTTTTTATAACTGTGGGTGGATAATTTTTCTGCATATTTTCCTGTCATGCTTATTATACTAATAACATGGTTTTTAAATGCCGTCAAAATGTATTTTCAAAGCATAATTGACCGCAGTGAAGACACTTGCTTTAATTCCAGTGATTAAAAAATCAATTAGTATTCCAAATGTATAAAATGAATTCTTGTTTTATTTTTAATTTCAAGCATCTTAAATATTGTTTGTAACATTCTTACTCAAAGTGGTTTGTGCTGAATGCAAAAACTTTTCTCAAGTATTGCATTAGAAACTATAGCAACCACTGAGATGTTATCTTTGCAGTTGCACTCATGTTTCACAATATATACACCTTTGGAGGCAGAGAAGGCAACTCGCATCTGTTCTGATTAGTAGCCAGCATTTTGCATTGCAAATGTTAATAGATGCAGTAACTCTCCTGTAAAGACAAATATAGATTCTCTGAACTCTACATCAACTTCTCCCCTGGTTTTGGCAAGGCTTTGTTTAGGCACTACAGCAGAATTCCGCTGTCTCAGAAGGAAATAATCACCATATGAGAGGATGTCTAGGTCTGCTCACAGTATGTTAACAAGAGACAACAGGTAACAAAACATGAAAATCTGGTGGAACTGCCCTGTGCATGCATCTGACTCAACTGACCCCTTACTACCTTTTTCTTTTTTTTTTTTTTTAATTCTTCTGCCTCTGCCACTCTTTCATGTACCTTTATGTTATCTTTCACTTTGCAGAATTTGCTGCAGGTAGCAGACATTTTTCAGTTTTGGAATTTCAGGTCTACCTTTATCATTACATGTTCCTGACAGAGCAAAATAGGAATCAAAGCCTCATTGAAGTTATGATGGTATCCAGGATGCAGTATTTATCTGAAATCCTATACTGAAACTTTGTGCAAGTTTAAAGTGACTTTGTGTGCTATGAGTGACTGCTGGGCACATCACATATCTTGGCACACACTAAAATTGGGTTTAGATGCTTTTGCTTCGCAAGGAAAAAACATGTATGTTACTGTCAACACTGCAACTGAACAGTACCTCGTTTTTTTAAAAAAACAAACAAACCACCAAATATTCTGCAGCTGGCAGAGAGGTTACCCAGTTCCCTGGGTCTATCAGAAGTGTGATTAGATATCTCTGTCTTTCACTGCAAAGTGAAACGCTGCCGTCATATCCTGCACTGCAGGTGACCGGGGTTGCTTTTGGAGGCGCAGGGTGGTGGGCTCCCAGGCAGCTTCCTGCCCTTCATCAGTGAACTCACGGGTGTCTCCAGAGACACTGCTAACCATATCCTGTTGCAATGATTCAGGGCTGCCGTCATATGCTTCCCTTTACATCTGCAGGTAAGCCTTATGGATTTTTCCCAGATGACTACAAAGAAAAGCTGTGTTTTAAGTCCTCTCCCACTGGCTTCCTTCATTTGCAAGCATCAACACAACACAATTTCTTTTCCTGATCAAAACCATCTGTATGTTTTACACCAAAAGCTCTTTCAGTACTTTTGAGAGGACGTTTCCTTCAGTTGGAAGAAAGACAACAAATACCACGCCACCCCAAATACCTCCCCACTCCCAAGCCCCAGGGCCTCGATGTAACAGCACAAAACAAAGCACCACAAGGTCACACCTCTGCATGCATGAACTGCACATACTGTGCAGACCCTTCGGTCTTCTTTCCTACCATTCTGGTGGCTCCCTACCAGTAACTATGCAAGCAGGCCTCCATCTACAGCCTGACCTGGTTACAGGTTCACATTAGGTACAGCACTTCCTGTGCTTTAAGCCTTGTGGTTTTGCAGCTCCTTCGCTGTGTTAGCCAAGACCTGCAGCTCTTACATTTGAATTTTGGGCCATCCATAGGGGATGCAGAACTCCAGGATCAACATCAGAAAGTGAAATCTAGGACTGGGCAGTAGCACTCACTGGTAGGTTTACAGCATGCCTTCTGTAACCTATAGTCTACCAGTTCTGGCGCCTTCTCGGAGCAATAGATTAATACACTGAAACCTAGATTAATTTGCAAAATTCTTATGAACTTCTAAAGGGCTATAATTTCACTGATACCCTTCTCAAAAAGCACAGGAAGAGAGCAGGGGTCTGGCAGTGGGTCCACACTGCTGGAGCCACCAGCTCTGGTAGGGTCACCATAGTCTGGGCTATCTGAAAGGGAAGCACAATAATTAGCAGAACTCCCCAAAGGCTTGTAATGCTTTCAATGTAGAACAGTCCCCTCCAGGCACAAATGAATCAAGGAAACTGCTGCTGAGAAACATGCTATTTTCCCATGTTACCGCTGAGATTCCCTAAATGCATGTCACATCTGGAAGAAAATGACACTTGGATTCAAGAGGCTATGCATGATTTTGGGAGTACCACGTTGTTAATCCCCCTTCTACAAAGTAAAAAAATAAAAAAAATAAAAAAAATTAAAAAAAAAAATTAATTGCAGACTACTCCCCAGGCTTTTGGATGTCATCAACTGCTATAAAAAGAAGTTTTCATGATTAAAATAAAGGAAAAATTCTTAATGTCCTATGGATGCTAAGTAAACCTTCAGGCAAGCAGTAAACCTCTCCTGCAATTAATGACATGCTGTGCAAGTGTGAACTGCCCAGGCAATGCAAAACAGAGCTAATGAGAAGTCATCACAACATTTAGCTGGAATTGCCTCCATGCAAAAAGTGGGTATGGGGCTCTGTTGAGCTTCTGGTCATTTCTGCTTGGTTTTCTTTCAATGGAGCTCCACAACTGGTGTTTACTTGGTTAGTACTAACATTCACTTTCCAAGATTTTTGATTTTTATAGTCTGCTTAACAAAATTATTTCACATACACTGCTTCTATACATGCAGTCAGACTGCTGATCCCATAGTCATCCCTGAGAGTGATGAGTGTCATCACCAGATCAAAATAAATAAATGAACCACCACATATATATAATACATATGATCCATATAATAAACAGGATTACATTTACTGACAGCGGCAGTAGAAAGCAGTTGGGTGTGTTTTGAATAACACTGCCCTGAACTACTGCAAAGCACATCTGCTACAGATTACAATGTACAATGTTTCTTGGTGATAAATCATAGGAATACATCATTCCTAGCATCCACTTGCATTCTTCTGGAAGAAAGAATACCAAACAAATCTTCCACAAACACTGAACAATTGCATGAAATTTCTGTTGGGATTGGACTGAAAGTGTGAGTAATGATTATTAACTACTTTCCAATCCTGCCATTCCACAGCAACTGCCACGGTTGCCCCCTTCCTCTCCCCAAAAATCAAACTCTACTTTTTTTTTTAACAACTGAGCATTTGGGCAGACTAGCAATGAGATACATTTTCTCTCATCCAGGTTTGAACCTAGACCTCAATGTATATTGTACCTAGGGATTTTTACCCTTAAATTATTCTGCATCAGAAGTTGATGGCTGTGGTCATACTACTAATGGAGGGATTTTGAAATCAGCTTTAGAGATTTTGAAGACAAAATGCTAATTTCTTCAACTTATGAAAACCACCCCTCCAGTGGTGGCTATGTTGTATATACAAGAGGCCAAAATTGCAAAAGGCAGCCAACTCTTTACAGTACTCACTGATTTTCATTACAGAAAGAGCTGTGTGAAATCAGCTAATAGATAACAGAGTGATTTCCTTTTTGAAATCCCAACACATGTATTTTGCATCTGTTGAAAGCACTGTTTTGGAAAGCTTCCTAAGGTAGCTGCATGATGTAGAACATGGAAGATGAGTTTGCTTTCTGACCCAGTCTCTCTCTGCAGTCACACCTCCTGGGCACCATCAGATATGCAAATGAGCTGCTCAATTGCACATATACCTTTGATTGGAAGGGCTACAAAAAACCTGAACAGTTGCCCAAGTCAGGCATATGTGGACATTGGCTCCTTGAACACGAAAAGCGGTGCTGCACGCAAGTAAACAAAAAACCAGATTTCTCACCATGGTCCCAGACATGTGGACTTCATGGAAATGTACTTCTCACTGCACTGGCAAGTGGAAGAATGACCACAATTGGCATCACAATAAACAGAACACAGAAGTTTCAAAAACACTGGAAGGATGATTTGATATTATATAGGAAACTCAAGCATCCTAAAACAAGACTTCTGAAACACACAGGGACATATTTTTTCTACCTTCTTTTTGTCCACTAAATCTATAAAAATGGGCATTTCAAGTAGGGCCATCATATTGATCTGGACCTCATCCCCATGAAAAGCTGAAAGCATTTGATGAAAATGCTCATCAACACAAATCTGAGATGCAGATTTGTGTTTGCCAAAGATGTCATGAACTCTGCTGATCAGAATTGCCATGAAATTTTGTTTCCTTATCAGATGAAGGAAAAGGGAACATGGTCATCAAACAGGAGGGGAAGATTAATTAGCTGAGATAGTCTGAATAAGCTCAAGCTAGGGAAAGGTATTCTAGGATTTTTAACTATAACTTCTGTTCAT
This sequence comes from Irena cyanogastra, assembly GCA_013397155.1. NCBI lineage: Eukaryota > Metazoa > Chordata > Aves > Passeriformes > Irenidae > Irena > Irena cyanogastra. The sequence continues at coordinate 494,477 of VWZV01019593.1, forward strand.
TGCATTAAGAGTAGTATTCTCAGGACAAAAAAAAAAAATCGTTTTTGTCCCTGCAGTGTATAGAATTTATTTCTTTTCTATTAAGAGATGATGGGGATAGATTTGTCCTCATATACACACATTCATGTATGATCAATAACCCACGCTGAGAGTAAAGTGACTATGTCAAGAGGCAACAGCAAAGGCAATTTCCCCACGTTTCTATATTCAACTTATTCCCAGGACCAATTTTACTTCATTATTTGAAAGAAATATGGCAGCATTTCAAAGCCTTACAAAATGAAACCTGTTGGCCATTCTTTAAAAAGCCAATTCTTGTTAACATTCAGTTTCTCACATAGCAGCTTCCATTTCTGCACCTGCAATGTTAATTTTTGAAGATGCCACCATAAAACCATTCAGTATTTATTGACTCTTTCTATAATGATTAAAGGCCATCGCACTAGCTATTTTTACTGAGTTTCTTGAGTTTCTTAAAGACCTCTAAGATACAGCTGAGGATATAATGAAGTTATGTGAAATATTTGCAGAGAGTATATCCTAAGGTTTTTTTCTTGTAATCTGTAAAATACTTAAAGTGAAAATACATCTTCCCCTTCTCACACATCCATTTATATGAAGTTACTTCTTTATGTCTGTTAGATTAAATATGATTTCAGAAATGCATCTCTCTGATGACACTCAAAAGATGCAGAGCAACCAAAATTCAGATCACAGCAGGTCTCTTTCTAGAGACCTTAAAATAATAAGTAATTATATAGTAAAATTTCCCCTTCTAGCTATGTTTCATTAAAGGTTATTTTTAATACACTGAAAATACAAAGTAAAGATAAGCAAGTTAGTAACAGACTACAATACTTAAAACAAACAGTGGGCTAGAGAAAACATTTCTAGCCAATATAGTTTGCAATTAGAAATCACAACTAACTAAAGGAAAAGTTGCATTTTTTGTTCCTTTGACTTCATGCTACTTTGATATAAAGAGAGCTTGGTTCTTGGCAACTGCCAACATACAAGGATTTAAATGAGCACCAGGAGCACAGACAATTATTTCTCAAAATGATTAAACACAACTAAACTTAATTACATCAACAGGCATGCTCAATTCACAGATTTTCTGAGGTCACATATTCTTCTGTCAACAGAACATCTACATACTCCAGAACCAAGAGCAAGGACACCACGCTGTTGCCACAAACAATATTTTAAAACAGTTCAAAAATGTACTGTAGCACAATGTGTTAGAAGTATAATATCTATCCTTGTTAAATAAAATTTAAGATAAGGTTAAAGGTATTAAAGTACAAATGGGGTATCCCAGAAAATACAGAGCTGTCAGATCTAATGTGCATCTGGAATGGATGGTTCTTGATACCCATGTATTTTTAATAATATTTTATAACTTAAGGAACAACTTCCACTTCTGGAACGATACTAGTTTCTCTTGCCCTCCTAAATGCATTCACTTCTCAGTCTAAAAAAAAATTTAAAACCCATGAATGACTGACTAAATGGAGGAAATGTGTGCTACATGTTTGAATGTAGTACACATGCAACAAAAGACTTATTTCTTTGAGATTACAAGGCACTTCTGAATCGCCTCACTGTACTTTCAGTTAAGATGATGCCTAACCTTAGCTTGGTATGAGATGAAGAAAATAATGAAAAACAGACAAATGAAAATGCTTCAAACAAGAAACACAAAATCCAGAAATCAGACATGCAACCATTCAATCCAAAGCTTTAAGACTGTTTTTTATTTACTTACATGTTACGGGACAAAAATCAACCAAACTTCAAAGAAGCCTGTTCCCTCAGAGCCAAACCATCACATCTACAGTTGCTGTCAACAGGCAAGTGAGCATCTCTAGCTGTGTCTCCCCTGAAATAATCCCAAACTGCCTGGGCTGTTCCAGGCTGTGCTCAGAACCTCTCAGCATCACCAGCCTCTCCTCCACAGAGCTGTGCTTACAGAGCTCCTCTCCCCCATACCTCTGCAGCATCGCCTACTTGCCTACTGCACTAATGGTGTCCACAGGCGTGGGAGGTCAAGTCAGCACATGCAGGAAACAGAAGGCAAAGGGAAAAAAAAATCCACAATTCCAAATCCAGATGCTACACTTTTCAAGGCTGCACAATTTCCTCAAACTAGCTTTTATTAGCAATAGTTATTGTTCATCTGGTGAGCAGTCACAAATCATAGCTATAAAAACAGAAATCATTTTAATTCCTGTTATACATAACCACAAAAGCACATACAATATACACCACCTGAATTTAACCGTTAGGTTTGGGTTTTCTTTACTTCTACATCTATTGGAGATATCAAAAGGGTCAGACAAAAAGCTCTGACGGTAATAGGCACCCTCCAACAGAAAGACAGCAATCAATTACAAACCATTTGCAGAAATTACAGAGCTGTCACAGACTCGTTTACAGCTGCAGTCCAAGTCAGACTGCCTCTGATTGCCAGGCTGTTTTCCACCCTTGTACCTACAAAACCAGGACAGCCTCAGATCATTTTTAAAATGACACCAGCAGACCTGCATGTCAGCTCAAGAAGTGAACTGCAATACAGAATGGGCAATTACTTCAGCAAATCATGCAAAAGCCCTAATAACTGCTGAATCTGACAAATTTCAGGCTGAAGGGAGGGCAGGGAGCAGACCTGTCCTTTTTCCCCTCTTTTTTGAGCTTTAATTGCAGCATGTAATTTAGAGAATTGGAGCAAATTTAATGCATTAAAAGCAACAACTAGTGTACATCAATTGTTTTCTGTGTATTTAAATCCTCAGAACTCTCCCTAATTTTCTGGCACCTGGTGTATTTGACAGAGGCAATCAGGATTGGCTTTGTTCTTCTGCTAAAGCAAAGCTGATGCCCCAGAATCTCGTCCCCTCCAGCAGGACAGAAGGTCAGCATTTATGTCCACACTGCATGGGGGACACTCCATAGTCCGGGTGAGCAGGGCACCCCAAGGTACTCAGGGGAGCCTGGCCTGGTGAAAACAGCATCAAAATATCCTAAGCCTTGGGGTCACCTCTGCTGTGCTTCCACAAAGATCTCCACCCCTAAAGCCAGGCAGAAGTCTTAAAACAGCAGAGCAGAGAAATCCACAACACTCCTTTCAAAGGAACAATTTTCTTCTCCTAAGGGGAGAAAATCCAGTTTGTTCTTGTCTGGTTGCAAAGACTTTGGGGAAGCACAAGCAATCCTTACACAGGATACAGATCATCTCTGTGAGAATCCCCTTGTGCAGCAGGAGATGGGCTGAAGACCCACAATCACTGGGCTTCTTATTCTCTAGGGAAAGGGCATAAAATCACCTATATAAGACTGAAGTAGGCTATGAAGTAATTAATAAAGTAAGATTAACAACTCCTCTCAGTAGGAATGGTTAGAGGCACAATGTATCTTCCTATTCCAGTCTTCTGAGTTCTAACATTCTGCCTCATCTCTACCAATTTTTCATACAACCTAGCACAAGACAGTAATATATTCCAGAACCATAAAACCTCTAACGTCATTCCTGTTATGCAAGAGTGCTAACACAAGTGTCACCACAAATTTGCTTCAAGATACAACCAACTCATGGACAGAATTTAAAAACATATTTCTGTTGTCAGAATCGGAATGCCAGGTAAAATCATGGCCACCAACACAAAAACACTACCCACACTTGCAGTTGGGAGGTTCAAAATATGCACTTGAATTGGACACAGGTTGCAATTTGCCTGATTCAGAGCAAAATGGACAAAAAGCTGCTCTTTGGAGACCAGTGCATTTGAAGGTGGGCACTAGTTCTGGGCATTCCTGCCTCAGCCCCCAAAGTCCTGGCTGAGAGAAGGAAAGCCATTAGTCCAGCCACATCAAACAGAAACTGCAGACATATAAAGGGTCTCCAAATTAGCAAATGGCAATCACTGTCTCTCAAACACTGCGCCTCTCCAAATCTGTAGCCCAGTTTAAATCTACTGGCATAGTATTGCTGTGGTCACTGCAATATAAACAGTAAGCACTGGAAATATCAGCAAAAAGAGAAGACAAACTGAATCAATTAGAAAGTTGTAGCAGCTTTACTGTTCTCTGCAGAAACTGGTTTCAAGCCACACAGAAAAATGAATTTGACAGGTCTCCACCTGCTTGCCATTTGCCCCCATCACACTGCTCCTGCAGATGCAGCAGCTGTGCTGTAGATGCTGACCTGTCAGGGTGACCTCAAGATCCTAAAACACCAAGTACAGCTAATATGCATACAAATTTTTTCAGATTAATGCCATATATTAAATTCTTTCCAAGAAAATGCAGAGCATTAACTCTACAACACTGCCTTTTGGTTCATAAGGATTGTTGGGTCAAGAATCTTCTTACCCTGAAGGGTGGATCGGTCTTCTCCCTGTGGGGCACTTGGTCCAGAGTGCCATCAGTACTGCTCCTTTTCAAACTGGATGTGATGTCAGGCACATTACTAAAGTCTGCATTTGAAATAAAACACATAAATAAATTAGAGGGTTACAGGACAGAAACAGGAAAAGTATTTGCTCTTACCTGCCAACACTTTCAGTGTCTAGTACAATTACACCAGCAGGAGAGAATCACAGAATCAATAAGGCTGGAAAAAACCTCTGAGACCACTGAGTCCAACCTATGACCTAACACCACCATGTCAACTAGACCAGGACACTAAGTGCCATGTCCAGAAGAAATACAAAATTTGCAATCATCTCCACCCCTCACAAAACAATGGGAGAGGTCAAAGCAAGGAGCAGCTATGCCTTGAAACTCTGCTTTCCAAACAGCAGCTGGACATCAGAGACTGTCTGAAGCAATGTGCATATCTGCTCTACCAAAATAAACGTAACGCTCTTGCTAACAGCATGCTTCTGAAGGCAGCACTATCTATAATCAGCACACTCTGTGCTGAGACAACCAGGGAAGATTATTAAATGCACTCAGCAGTTCTTGGATGAACACACCATTGTTCGACATGACTTAGTCCTGAATCCTTTAAAGAGTCAAAAAGAAAAGAGAATTTTGCCCTGGAAAAAACACCATAATTCATAATACAGACACAATCCCTTCTTCTTGCAAATACTTTACCAATTTTCTCAAGTTTGGAGTCCATCTACACAGTAGCTGGCACAATGCAAAAACCAGAGCACTGCCCTGCTCTACTTACTGACAGACTGTAGCTTTCAGTAACATTTACTTTTAAACTCAAGAGCTATCCAACAATGCTGAGTGTTCATTTAAAAATTATGTTCTTTCTCTTTATATTTCCTCAATTGGCTGCTGAAAATCTGCAGACATGTTCACATGGAAATTCTAATTAAAAATCTTAGAAGTGAACAAGTGATTTTTGATCTGCAGTATTATAAATCCATGTAGCTGAAAACTATAAAGCAACCACCAAATAAAAAAAAGGAAAGAAAAGAAAAAGGAAAAAGGACTTTCAGCAGCCTCAGATGGTAAAACAGCAATGAAATAAAGGGGGGGGTTAAAGTTTGCTGCTTTGTGTCCTAGCCTTTAAGCATCCAGAGTATAATTCACACCACATTACCACATTTTCAAACTCTTTCTCAACACCTACAAATGCTGGAGATTTATTTTTAAGTGAAAGGTAAGATTCTTATTTAATCGCTAACACCAGCAACTGAAATGGTAATTAAAACAAATATCACCCATCTTGCAGTAAAATCATGACAGCTTGCAATAAAGAAATTGGGAAGGACAACAGAATTTAGCTGCCTGGGTGTTGCTGTTGTCCTGTCAATGCAGAGCAGGACCAGTTCCTCTCAGAGAGAATTGAACAACATGGACTGAAGCAGAGAGGAAAATGGGAATTTTAGGCCCAAAAGAGCACCTTGCAACCCACAAGGAGCCTTCCTGGTAAGACAAAACATGACTGACCAACTCCAGAGGCAAGTCAGAGAAAGACATGAAAATAACTCAGCACAATGTCAACTTGGGTTTTTCTATGTTATTAAGGTGTTCAGGTCAAGCTTAGCATTGAGGGTGACATTTTCCACCCACATGCCAAACACTCTACCACTTTTTCATTTCCCTATCCTTGCAGAAACAAGCTCTCATCACTTTTCTCCCCTGAGGCTTTTTTACCTTGTCCTCCCAGAGTCAGGTGCTGCTCCTGATATGTAAGAGCCTGTGTAACACGCAGTACTCCAAGAGTTACCACTTTTGCAGAAAAACCACATTTTATAGCACTCTACTCCAGCCATTCATCATCTTTAAGACCTTAAGAAAGAGTCTGTCCTGTCTATTTACTTTATTATGCTTTTACCTCTCTTCCTTCACCAATCCTGAATAATTTTCTCCTTCCCTCTGGACTTGCAAAGCAATTTTGAGGCTTTCTTCTGTATATGAGTACACATGCATGCCTATTGACTTCCACCATTGCCAACTCCTGGGTAAGACTACCCCTAAAACTTAAATTGACTTTTAAACAACATTTTCTTCAGGGTAAGGTGATGCCAAGGATATTATTTCCTATTGTTTCCCAGGTGAGCTCTTTTTACTTGGCCTCTGGGTTTTAATGTCCTTCTGCCCTCCAAACAGCATGCACCTGAGCTCTATTTTGCAATGGCATAAAGGATCAAGAGTTTGATCTCAGGCAGTTAACTAGTGAGAAAAAAACCCTATTTCCCTGATTTTAAAGAGGGACCATTAAGCATATTTGCCCTTTACGACGCAGTAAAACTAACTTACACAAGCAATGAAGAGAGAGCATAAATGTGGGAAGAGGAAAATAGGGTAAAACAATCAGCAAACAACATAAACAGAAGAAATCAGGATAACAACACCCAAAGTAGGCAAATTGAGGATTGTATTGCTTTTTCCAGTTCACCCATCTTTTCCTGCCTTCACCCTTTTTGTTTTTCCTTTGTAGTCTACAGTACTGTCAGAGGTAGGTCTGTATAGCCTTGCCCATTTTTATAGCATTTGTTGTTGGCAGAATGAATTGCTGACGATGGAGAAGCAACAGTAAATGTTATTTTAAATAGCAAAATCTAAAAAAAGTTACACGGAAAGAATCCAAGGTGAAAAAAAGATATCCTACTGCATCCTACATTGTATGCAGAACTAACATGGCGGGGGGAAGAAAGAAAGGAAGGAAGGATGTATGGGTTGTTGATCAGTTTAGCATCCATATCCTGTCTCCTCTTCCTTCTTTTGCTGTGGAAGAGGACTTCCTTTGGATCTGCTCCTACAGATTGCTCCCAAAAAGCACAGAAGCACCAATATCAGCTGCATAGCTCAATCTGCCCCGCACCCCCCCCAAAAAAAAGAAGCTAGTATTAGAGAATGGGTAATTACAAATGCAAAGCTTAAGGACATAAACACAGCAAAAAGTTCAACACTGAAATTCTTTCTACTTCCAGTGATAAGTGGAAGGGGACTAGCAAAGCCAAACCCTAAAAAATGTATTTTCTTTAAACATTCAAATTTGGATTTAGCTCTACAATAGAATTCATATTATCAAAGATGTTCACAAATAGTAATGTGAAAGTGTTCTCTTACAGGCTGAGTAACCACTATTCTTTCAGCTAAAACTAGCAACAAAACTGTATAGAATATGCACAAAGTTAAGGAAGATGCTATCACTGTGCAAGTACAAATTTGTTCCAGTATATAACATTCTGGTTCTTTGCTGGCCATGAGGATGGTAAAGTAAGCAAGGAGATATATATTCCTAAAAATCATTGGAATTCAAGGTCAAACCAGCACTTCCAGGCTTTTTTTTAATCATTATTAAAAAAAAAAACCAAAACTCTGATGTTACTAGAATTATGTTTCTCTCTACTTAAAGAAAACATGGAATACTTCACTGAAAATACTGCTCAAGAGGCTTTCCAGCATGGTAAATGGTGAGTGTACTGTGGCTAAATCTGCCCATACAGCTCCATTACAGTAGTACATTTGATTTATTCTACCGACATACTTGTGATAAAACTGTCTGGAAGAAAAATAGAACTGATAATAATGAGTTAAACAAAACATGGTTTAAATCCTTTAACATATTTTTTCTCTGCTGCACTGCACCTCTGTCCTGTTTACACATACACTCATGCTTGGTGAGTTGAAATGTTTATCACTTCCAGCTGGGACACAGGAACCTCTGAAGCAGATACTTTTTTCCAGTCTAGCAAACAGGAGTGTCTCCAGAAAAGAAAATACTAAGTCAGTGTGGTGGGTTGACCCTAGCTGGACACCAAGTGTCCACCAAAGCAGCTCGATCACTCTCCTCAGCTGAGTAGGGGAAAGAAATATTATAAAAGGGTCATGGGTTGAGATAAGCACAGGGAGAGATCATTCACCAGTCGCCACCCCTTGGAAAAATTAGTTTATTACTAATCAAATCTGAGTAGGATAATGAGAAATAAGCACAAATCTTAAAAACACCTTCTCCCCACCCCTCTCTTCTTCCCAGACTTAACTTTGTTCCTGATTTTCTCTCCCTCCTTCCCCTGAGGATCACAGGGCATCAGAGAGTGGGGGGCTGTGGTCAGTTCATCACACATTGTCTCTGCTGCTCTTTCCTCCTCATGGGGAGGACTCCTCACACTCTTCCCCTGCTCTGGTGCTGAGTTATCCCATGGAAGACAGTCCTCCTTGAACTTCTCCAGCATGACTCTGTCCCATGGGCTGCAGTTCTGCACAAACTGCTCCATCATGGGTCCCTCACACAGGGCGCAGGTCTTCTGGAACAAACTGCTCCAGGGTGGATCCCCCACAGGGTCACAAATCTGGCCAGCAAACCTGCTCTGACATGGGCTTCTCATGGGGTCACAGCCTCCTTCCTGCATCCAGCTGCTCTGGTGTGGGTCTTCCACAGGCTACAGGTGGATCTCTGAGGACTACAGTGGAACAGCTGCCTCACCATGGTCTGCACCAAGGGCTGCAAGGTCTGCTCCAGCACCCAGAGCACATCCCAGCCCTTCCTTCTTCACTGACCTTGGTGCCTGCAGAGCTGTTTTTCTCGGATATTCTCACTCCTCCCTCCAGCTGTGATCATGCAGGCTTTTTTCCCCCTTCTTAAATATCTTATCCCGGAGGAGCTGGGACCACTACTGCTGATGGGCTCAGCCTTGGCCAGGGATGAGTCCATATGGGAGCCAGCTGGCACCAGGAAGCATCTAGAAGCTTCTCACAGAAGCCACCCCTTTAGCCCCCTGCTACCGAAAACTTGCAACACAAACCCAATACAATCAGCTTGTTGCAAACAAGAGTAGCAACAGCAGATAAATGCTAGTATTCCCAGAAACACACAGGGGCAAAAAGAGTGCCTCTATGTGAAAAGCTTGAACTACATCACATGAAATGCATACTAAACATTTTTCTTGGTTTCTAGCAAAGAACCACCAAATACTAAGAACACACTCAGCACCTTTAGCTACCAACAGCATCACTGAAGAATGCCATTACTCCTGCAATGTTGTGTCTTGCTGCAGACAGGTAAGTGACTCAATCATTCAAGAGAAGTTACAGTGTAACCACTAAAAACAGAGAGAAAACATACTTCTTAAGTCGGTTCCTCATTGATCAACATGCAATTAAAAGCAGGCACAGAGCACACAGATGGGACAGTTGGTTTGAAAAACAAACACACGCAGCATATCCAAGAGCTCTGTATGCCTACGGGAATGTTTCTTCCCATGTTGATGCAGTGATACACGTACAAGTGGTGAATGTGGAAGTTATTCATGTGTTTGTGAGCAGTTAGGTACAATGGAAACTCATCGTCTAGCAGATGTGTGAGACAATAATAATCTCTGCTACAATCCCAGCCAAGAATCCAAAGGAAATCAACTGGAAAACATCAACATCGACCATCCGGCAATTCATTTACCATAAAGAAGCCATCAGCAAATGCAAGTGTCACTTATCTTTCTTCTTCTGTTTAATTAACAAAGAAGCCTTAATTACTTTCAAGTCATGGATGTTCTTACCAGTTCAGCTGCTCACTGCAAAGGCAAAATTATCATGAGAAGAGAGTAGGAACTGAGGATCCTGTTTCTTTTTTCATAGCTCTCTTTTCATAATGCATGAGAACTTGTTCCATTTCAGACTGCTCTCACCGATTTAAAAAATGCCAAATAACCATCATAAGCATGTCAAGTGTCATCAAATGTCAAGCACTGTGTAGGTGGTGTAGCCACCTCTTTTTTCAAACTATGGCAAGAAGGAGTGTTTCCACCTGCCACTCCAAAGACAATAATAAATTGAATAAAATTTCATTCTACATCTACATGAGAAGACAACACAGAAAAATTAAATGTACTCAGTCTCTCACTCCAAGACAAACTAAGACCACTGCAGGGGATAATTTTCTGATCTGTGAGGAGCAGCAGCTCTGTGCACTACTTGATAACTATCTTCAGCTGTAGGAGAGAGAGGGTGAGAGAGGTGAAGTCGCATGTTTTGTCAGAATTAGGGAAGGGAACTGCACCTAGACGTGTCTCAGCTAAGGTAAGATGCTTGATAACATTTAGCAGCTGTGAGCCTTCCCTGGTATCCCTGACTTCACCTGATCCACTTACCACATCACCAAACATTCACTAAAACAAATGAAGTCTGACTCTAAAGTCCATGGTAAAACCAGTCCCATAGGGCTTGGCTGAACCAAGATGAAATATATCAGTAATCATCAAAGATGAGTAAGGCAGGACAGCAATTCATGATCAGAAAATGACCATGTCTGAGGTGGGTGCAAGCCATGCTGCACTCAAGCAGCTGAGCAGAGGACTGAACTTTAGCTTTCAGCATATAAAACCTGGCATATGAAATTGAAACTCAGGAGCAAGGATTTCAATAAATTATTCAGCTGATTATGGGGAAAAGAGGATGAGGCTATACATCCAATAACTATGTTTAAAGAGAGAATAAGAATGCTGGGGTAGCCTAATTTTGGAAAATACAGGTCTATAAGTGACATAGTAACCTAAGGCTTTCACAGTAAATTCAAGGAAAGAAAAATCAGAAATGTGTAGATAAATGGACTACAACATATATACATTATGGATAAGCAGACTGTGTCAAACTAATCTGACATCTGCTTTTAATAAAATGTTTTTTTAAAAGACAAAAATAAAGGATAAAAATAACCTTCTGGAAACTTAGTTTTAAAAAAAAAAGAAGAAAAGAAACAAGAAACTACTATAATATCCCAAGGGAAATTGTTAGCCAAAATGAAAAGGATAGGAATTAAAACAAGACAGAACTGGCTAGCAGGTAAGATGAGAATAGATTTGTCTGAATTAACTCCTAGGCCTGGGAAAGGCTAGATTGTAGATTTTGTTAAAGGTGGGTTTGAGGACTAATTTTATTTGATATTTTCATTATTTGTCTCAGAAAAGAAAATACAATAGTAACTACTCCAATTAAATACTTAAATCATTCAAATTTAATACAGAGCATTAATTACAAGCATGACTGGAGGTGCATAAAGGAGATGTGGATGACTTTGAAGATGAAGGCACAGTCCTAAAAGGAAATCACATGGAAGACAGTTTCAGGGACCTCTAAGAACCACTGCTTCTATAAGCTGGGACTCATGAGTTGGAAACATGAAAGAAAAATGTGGAAGTGTGGAGAAGGTGTTGACAACGTAGTTGTGAGCCAGAGCTACTTAAGCAATGGAAAAGGCCAGCAGATACTGATCAGTCATTACACTGGCCAGGAATATGTCTACGCTGGCAAGACTGGTTTAGAAGACTGGTTTTCAACCATCCCATGAATTAATTTCTAGAACAGACTGACCTAGGCATAAAGATTGCAAACAATCTATTTTAAAATTGAATAGGATAAAAGTATCAATAGGGTTGTCCAAAGTCGTAACAAGCAGAGGATTGGACATGCTCAGTCTAGAAATTCCTTCCCATCCTGGGTTCATCTATCACCAGCATAGCACAAATATTACACAAATATATACACACATAATACAGCCACACAGGTTAAAATAGCCAGAAGCCTCTGTCTCTTCAGTAGAGCACAAGAAATATTTAAGTTTCATTAATACTGGTGCTTGAGAGATCCTGGCAAAGAATGTTTATGACTACGAGAACATTTATATCACAAGTGCATGTGGGTTATGAGCCCTGACAGTTGTCCTACCCCAGTTTCTTGCTGACTCCAGCTCTGATGTTCATTAACAACTCCACTGCAACAAACTGATCATTTTCTTGTTTGTAGTTCTCTTTCACTTGAAAGGCAAAGAGGACCCTCACTGCCTGTCCTCTCTGCTGCAGTTTTTAATCTGCAGTAGTTGGATGCTGTAGATACAGTGGCACTCAGGCAGTTATGATGGGCTTGGCCTAATCTGGAAAAGACTGATATCCTCACATCAGATCAGAGCAACCGAGAGCATTTTTTTAAACACTAGTATTGTCCAGTGACTTCAGACAGATTATTCAAAACAGCAATAAAGTGGGCATCAACTTACTTCTGAGAATAGTAATATGAACTTTAGCTTGAAAAAAAATAGGATCTACAACTGTAAAAGATTTCAGAAAGTCCAGAATGTCCACTAGGAAAGAATGCATTCAATATTTTCAGTAATTTCCAAACGTTCTAGAAACCACCAATAAAACACAACACAGATTATCTTCAGCATGTAGGCTACTCTTCCACTCCCTATTACAAAGAGTTTCCATGATCAGCTGTATGGTTTATCTGGAAATGAGATATTACATCTGGGTAATAAATTTAAGCCAGGTATATGGAAAGCTGCATTTTTCATTGTTCTGCAAAGTCTCCAGACTGATCAGTTAATTATGATAAGCTTACAGTTATCATATTCTTCTAGCCAATGTTACTATCAAGAGAAAAGTAAACTTCCAAGAGAAGATAACAAATATTTCCAAAATCCCTGGTGCAAATAATACCAAAGTCTGAGCCAACTCTCAGAAAGGAATAAAGCTTTGGTGGTCTTCATGCCTTCAGACTTACTGAAAAACAGGGAGTGGTAGGTGAACCATTCCAGCACTGCCTGGAGAAGATAAATACCAGTATAATGAGCTCTAAAAATGCTCCCTCAGAGACCAGCACTCATAACTTCAGTTAAACAGTTCAGCCTGGCAGGTAGCATGCATGTGCTTATTTCTTTTGGTTTCATACAACCTAATATATTTCAGGTTTTCAACAGTATATTTACTCTTTTGTAATGAAGTTGAAAAAATAGGTCTGTAAGCATTCCTTCTGTATCCTTTTCCTTTCTGAAAAACTTCAAGAAATATCTTTCAAAAAGTAACAGTTGATCCAAAGGAATTTATTGAATGGCTTTCAAAAGACATTCTCACAATCTCTGTTAGAGAAGGCATCCAAGTTTCACCAGAGAGATGAAAGGTTCTGGGTTCACTAGTTCAGCTATGAATAACTTGTATGCCTTCTTATGCAAGGATAAGTCTTTTCAGTTCTTTGGCTCATTTTACCCCTGGGATCAGCATGGAAGGGGCACCCACCAGTTAGTATATATGACAGAGCCCACGCAACATCTACAGCCCTTTAGATTTTTCTCTAAGTTGCAAAGAACACAATAACTGTGGTCAGGAAGAAGTAAAGCAATAGAAGACTCCACAGAAGATTCATTAACTGTCCCACAATGGCCATTAGCATTGGAAAAATTGCTAGAAAAAGTGAGGAGGGTCTAGAAGATGGAGTTTTGGGGATACACACAGGTAAGTTTAGTGAAGTTGTGAAAGAGGACACTGGAGCTTCTGCTACAGGGTTTCCATCATGAAGGCCTATGTCTGGGTAAACACCAGGAGGTGTTTGGAGACATAGAATTCTTCAAGGTCTTCAAATAAAAGCAGGGGTTTTTTTACTCTAAACAATCTTTGGCCAGAGAAAAATTATTAGAAATTTGGTGATAAGTCAGCCGAGGAAAAATTCAAAGACTGTGACACAAGAATGGTGCAGCTCCAGTAACCAGTGGAGATCTAATTTCCACCTAGGAAAAGCAGACTGAAAGGTCCTACTTTACCTCATTATTCAGCTATTTCCTGTGCATGTCACAGCAGCAAATAAATAAACAAATCAGGTTTTTGCATTCTTACACCCTACTAGTACAAGCCTCAACCTATGAAAAATGGCTGCTAAACAATGAGCTTATTATTCATGAGGAGTTTTTATGGTCACATTTGATTTCTAGGCTGAAAAGTGTCTCTAGGTAACTTCTGCATTAAGAAAACAGATTTTTAAGAGAAGGTGGGTAGACTGGAGCCACAGATAAGAAATGTTCATTGAAACCCATCATATTCTCTACTGCTTCAAGCTGAAAGCCAAAGCAATTTGGTTCATTTTTTTATCTTCACTGAGGTTCTCTATGGATTTGGGCAAGAGACTGAGGTACCATAGACCCCAAGTGCAGATTCTTGTTAATCTCCAATTAAGTAAATGCTCATCTTAGCTCAATTAATGGAATCTGTGTAAGTTTTTAACTATTACACAGTGCCAGTCCATTTTTTCTCCCACAGTTCACTCCAATGCTGGAGTAAATCCAAATTTATTTGCAGGCAGTAATTGTGGTTACTAACTGTACAGTGGTTTATAGCTTTCATGCTGCTTTAACCAACAGTTAAAAAGATAGTGAAACACTAAATTTATTATCAATTCAAAACTGTCTTCCTCTTTTTGCCTAGGAAATTTTCAAGTTCTTCAAAGCCTTTGAATTAACTTCAGATAACAACTAGCTCAAATTCTTACTGCTATATTATCGTGACTTGAATCTACTAGTACTAGTAACTTCAGTCTCTAGAAAACTGAATGTGTTAGAAAAACACAAATAAAATTAAATGAATTTAGTAATTCAGAAATTATTAAATCTCTGGAAGATATTTTGGCTTTTATCACTTTTTGGTGGTCTGGATGTTTTGTAACCTATTTTGAGACTAGCTAGAAGGTATACTCTCAGGTTAGCTTCAAGGTTGCAACGACTGACTCCTTGGTGTAGCTGGAAACTCATTCAGGAATCCTTTCCATATGTTAAAATCTGGAAAGAAAACTAGCATACAGCTGTCATAACATCAGGCTTCCTAGACAGGATTCTTAAACACAGAATTACTAAAGGCCTGTCACTAACTAGAGCAATTGTTACCAAACAAGACATGCAATTACAGACCAGCCAAGATTTCCTTCATTCCTTCATGGCCCCTTTCATCCATATGTTTTGGCTTCAGGGAGCAAACGACAAAACATCAGAAGGTGCTTTACATGCTTCTCAATGTACAATGCAACCTGGATGCTCCTATTTGCATATGTGATACTGCCTAGACCAAGAGAAATTTCTGCTTCTGGCTAGGATCTGAAATGATCAAGCAGGACAAATCTTTCTCCTTTGTTCTCACCCTTCAGTGAGGAAAGTGACACTTCTTCTTTTAACATGCCACATTTTCAAGTATAGAAAAAGGCAGTATGTTCACGCAAATATTCTTGTATTATACAGCTTTCCTAAGACATTTTGGGCGACATGCTGAACGGTGGCTTCACTCCAATCAGCCACCTACTTGTACAAGTTTGACTTTCTATGGGCTGCTTTATGCTCTCTTATACTTCTTTTTTTTCTAAATATCTACAGAAACATCCATTTTGATGCTGGAGCAGAGTCCTTTAGATTCCTTTGTCCATTAACAGCTCATGGTGAGGCAAAGTCATTTGACCCATTAGCTAATTCAATAATCAATAGGAGATACAAATTAGCCACATAATAGGAAATAGCTGCCTGCACTTCTGTGGCAATGCCTGATTAGCCCCTGCATCTCAGTGGTGTATTTCTATAGGGTTATTTAACATTCTAAACTTTCTCTGCCCAAGTATCTGCCAGTTGGGCAGCTGTTCAGCCTTTTCAGTTTGAAGTTTAACACTTCACAGCGTCTTCTCAGACTATTACCTAAATGCATTTGTTTCCTAAGTGTGTAACAAATGCCTTCTTCCATACAGCCTCACTGCAGGCCAATGTTAGCCGCAGCTAATGCATCACTCTTCTAGTCCCGTTCAACAGCTGGAGATGTGTGCCTGCAGTACAGAGGAGGAAGACACAGCAGAGCCCCAGCTGGGTCCTCTACACCACCATCCTCTCTAAGCCAGCAAAGCCTGCAACCCACTGCTGCCATTAGGTCTTCCAGGCTACAGCTGCTGGACATGCAGGGGTGCTGCCAGGGGTCCCTCTCCTTGTTTTTGCTGCTTCTGCAGGATTGCTCACATGGGAGGCTTTGGCTTTGACCTCAGAGGGCACTTGCACTGGGGAGAGCTGGAAAGCAAATGGAGCTAGCCCTGCCCAGGTTCCAAGTATACCATCTTAGTGGTACATTTTCTTCTCCATCTCAGATATATAGGCACAAAAGTAATGAAAACAGAAAGGAAAAAAGAGAGGAAAAGTTACTTAATAGTTTAGCAAGAGTTTCTGAGTAGCTTAGACAGTTTTTATCATTACTCAACCTACCTTACCTCTGAAACACAGAACATCTGCTGTTTGATGTGTTTTAAATCATGCCTACGGCACTAGTCTATATGTGGATGTCTCTAACTTTATCATAATTAATAAACCTCCTTGCTATCCATATTGTCACTCTACAGAATTCAGTAGGAAGGGCAATATCATGATTTATGCCTACATATCACTGAGCCAGAAGGTGCTGCTATACAGGGTTTAATGAATTTTACACCAGGGAAAAAAAACCCAACAATTTGGCCCACTGAATTCACAGGGATTAAATCATAGCAGCATTTAGCAAAGTAGAACAGAATGCTCTTTCAGTAGGAAAGCACAATGAAGAGCATCTTACAGCATAAGCAATCTTTTAATTTGGTGCACACACATGTAGCAGAAAGCCAACAGGACAGTTTGTCAAGTGTCAGCAAGAGCTCATTAAACTGCCACTCTTGGGAAACACTTGTATTGCAAAAGACGCAGTAGGCAACAAGCGCTCCAATGGATCCAGCTTCTGAAGAGACAAATGCTTTCTCTGAATTGATCTCTACACTGCTACAGTCCCAGGTATTGTCACAGGTCAGACCTAGTCTTTTCCCAGCGATTGACAGAGTGCAGGACAAAGACGCTTGTGTTCACAGTGCACAAACAGCTTGGAGCAGGAGCCAACCCACCACAGCTGTCCAAGACTACTGTCAACACACAGCCCGCCCCTTGCCCTGACGAGCATGTCCTATCTCATCTTTGTGGTTTCCCACTGAATTGGGTAATAAGTGAGGAAAAGAAAGCCCAGCAGAGTCATCTATCTTCAGGCAGATAAGCAGTCATGCTACATAGACAACTGCATGTCTGTGTTACACAGAGGCTTTCCTAGTACCTTGCCTTACACCACACAAAACCGTCATACATCTGGTACTAGATCCACCAGGCAAGGGGGAGCAATGCATGCAGATCTGCACAACTAACAGAGATCAGGGCCCATTATCTAACAGGACTGTGGGTATCCTTGGGACTTGAGAAGCTAAGAAGCAATATTCAGCTGTTCTGAGCTCAAAGGAATTTTCTGTGAAAGAATAGAAACATTTCTTTGATACCTCACACACAAAGCGCAAGGAAGGAGATGCCCTACAGCACAACAAAGAGAATTTATATGTTGAAACAGCATCGAGGCAAACAAACAGGACCTGATTTGGGCAGAACTAAAAGTAGAAGTCATTTTAGAAATGCTTTTCAGTTAAGTTTTAGTTTTACTTTTATGTATTACTTTCAGCAATACATAAAAGACATTTACAAAAAACTCTGGGCTAACAGCAAGAAGCAGAGTGGTCTGAGCCAGTGGTCCAGGCACAGCCCCAAGCTGTCAGAGCTAGAGGCCACCTTAGTGTCAACATTCTCCTAACTCTACGTCTTCTCTTAAGAAGGACACACAGGTCTTTCTGATATTCAGGGCAGGTGGGGGCTGAAAGAGGATGTACAGGGTGCTGTGTGTTAAGGTGTGCACAGTGATGTGCAGAGAGACAGCTGGCAGCAGAGCCAGCCTGTCTTCGTTTTCCTCCATCAACTCAACTTTGCTGAACGGAGCAAAGTTTTCTGGAGAAGCAGTGAGCTTTAATTACACTTTACAGAGGCATCTAGGACACCTAGCAAAGTGCACTTGAAACAGGAAATACCTTGGAATTGAACCCAAATCAGTTGTTACTATTAAGGTCATAATTTTTTTAATAATTTAGTCATATAAAAATTAAACTTGTGACCAACTGATGTGCTTTGCTTCTGTGGGTGCTTACTAAGATTAAAATCAGATGCTGCACATGTCTTGGAAAACAGAAGAGCCACTTTCCATATGAGGATTCAAACCACTGATCCTCCTCCTGAAGCACTGACACTTTGCAAAAATATCTCAATGTTTAGTAGATCAGGACCTAAATGTAATTGCTCCTCTCCAGCACACAGCATTTGTCAAAAAGCATGAAGCCTCTCACCCTCCCTGATTCCAGCTGTGCCTTATACAGCACAAAAATAGCTTCAGCAGGAGTGATTCAAACCAGCACGTCCTAGACTACACTGCTGCCCAGGCATTAGTGCAAGAGGAAGGAAAGCAGAGGGCAAAACCCTTGCCGCAAAGTGGCTAGAGCAGTGCTCTGTGGGCAGCTCAACTGAAAGAGAACTTTCCACCTCTGAGAGCAGCTCTCCTTGCAACCAGCTTTCCCCCGGCACCTGCCTGCTCCCCGCTCCTCCTCCTCCTTACCTGGCTCTGGCCCTTGTCAGAACTCTGCACCCATCAGCTCAACCCCCTGAGTGTGTGGGGGCTGGGGAGAAAGATTTCTGCTTGAGTAGCTGCAGGGGCTGCAGCAAGCGCTGCTGCCAGCACAGGGGTGGGAGGAGTGCTATGGGGCTAGAGGAAGAGGAGGAGGAGCAAGCCTCCTCCTTGTCAGCAGCACCCAGGACTTCTTCACTGCTCCTGGCACTACGCTTCCAGAAAGATGGGCCAGGCAGGAGCCCAGAGCTTGCATGGAAGGTAAGCACCCTGCCACGCAGGTGAGGAGTACAACACGGAGCACAGGAACTATATGTCCATTTATTTTTTACTTTTTATTTTCTTCTTTCTTTTTTTTTTTTTAAGTGGTTTCTTTCCCATTTAACTTTCTAACCCTCAGAGATGAAAGTGTTTCATCACGGAAACTTGTTAAAGAACTTCCAACCTGCTATCCTCCTTCTTTTTTTTTTTTTTTTTTTTTTTTTTTTTTTTTTTTTTTTTTTTTTTTTTTTTTTTTTTTTTTTTTTTTTTTTTTTTTTNTTGCTTTTTTGCTTTTTAATCAGAGTTCTATTTACTAATTAGGGTTGATTTCAACAGTGTCAGCTAACCAAAAATGACAGCTTTTTTCGGCAAAACCACACTTGCTGAGAAAAATGAAAAATTGCTCAACTCTGACAGTAACTAACATTCTGCAATTGATTTTCACACCTACTAATGCTTCTACCTCCTGCCTCTTACCATAGATATGGTAAATCTATAGATATACCATAAACCCACACAGCATTGCCCTAAATATAGTTTTCAATTCTTGTGCCTTCTTTGTTGTTTATTCCTCAAATATCCATGCCATCTTAAAATGAGGGACTTTTTCTTTTCCTTTTTTTTTTTTTTTGCTTCACAGCTGTAAGAACTTCAGTCCAATTTCCTCATTTTTTAATTCTACATAAATATTTCTTTAAGTTCCTTGGCACTGGCGCTTGGAGAAAATTTAGTTGCTCCACATTTATGAGTGCATTATTTAAAAGTATTTCACTTCATTCCTTTTCCAGGATAAGCTTATTACTCACCAAGCAGCTAAACAGCAGGAACATAGTGGTGCTATGTGGGGGATCAAATGATACAACCACAGCAGGTCCAAAATACAGCCACAAGGGTATAACAGCCTCTTGGAGAAAATGAATCATTCTCACCAAAAATTCCCTGGGAATAATTTTCAGGAGTGGCAGAATTAGTGGCTTTGGAGAAAGTCAATCACTTCCCTTCTGTACAGTAAAAGCTGCCAAGGTTTGCCACGAGGTATAATTGGGTGACCTCAACACAGCAGAATATGTAGGAAAAGGCATTGACCAGAGTTACAACAGTTACAAAACTGTGAACAAATGTGGACAAACTATTACTGTCCAAGTTATATGAAGCCAGTGATTTTAAGTAAGTTCTGTTTTGCTTTTGCATGGTGGTCATCACCAACCACTAGGCAGGGCATTACTGTGTGACTCAGTGCTGAAAATTTCTATTTTCTAAGCACTTTGTTAATTTTAGCTCATTAATCCTCATAGCACTCTAGAAAGAGAGGGTGAATTTCTAAAAGCAGGGAGGCAACAGCAGAAGCATTGAGGTTTTTTTAACTCCAGATATGTTCCTTCAGCCAAATTGAGCTTGGTTTTTTTAAAAGGTCCCCTCTTCCAGCACTAACTGACTTTTAAAGGTGCCACTTCAGAAGAACAGACTCAACATGGACAAGCAAATGTTAGAAACTATTCTTGAAAACTGCAGTCTTAAGAGTGAGTCCCACTCAACCCTACCCAAGCAGACAGAACAGTATTAAACAGGACAACCAGGGCATCAGGCCCAGCTAGCACATGTTTAGGAAAGCCATGTCCTGCTTGAACAACCTGACCTCCTTCTATGAGGAGGTGACCCAACCAGTGGATGAGGGAAAGGCTGTGGACATAGCCAATGTGGCTTTCAGTAAAGCCTTTGATATGGTCTCCCACAGAATTCTCCTGGAGGAGCTGCCAGCCCATGGCTTGGACAAGTGCACTCTCCACTGGCTGGATGGCTGGAAAGCTGGGCCCAGAGAGTGGTGGTGGATGGAGTTCATCCAGCTGTAGGCCAGTCACGGGTGGTGTTACTCTGTTACAGTCCTGTCTAATATATTACCAATGATCTGGACAAGGAGATGAAATGCCCCCTCACAGTCAGTTTGCAGGTGACACCAAATTGGGTTGGAGTGTTGATCTGCTGGAGGGCAGGAAGGCTCTGCAGGGGGATCTCTGCACCAGTGAGCTGAGGCCAGTGGTGTGAGGTTCAATAAGGCCAAGTGCCAGGTCCTGCCCTTGGGTCACAACAACCCCAGGCAGCCCTACAGGCTGGGGGAACAGTAGCTGGAAAGTGGCCTGGCAGAAAAGGACCTGGGGGTGCTGGTCAATAGCAGCTGAACATGAGCCAGCTGTGCCCAAGTGGCCAAGAAGGCCAACGGCATCCTGGCCTGGATCAGCAATAGTGTGGCCAGCAGGACCAGGGCAGGGATTGTCCCCCTGTACTCAGCACTGGTGAGGCTGCACCTCAAATGCTGTGATCAGTTCTGGGCCCCTCACTACAGGAAAGACACCGAGGGGCTGGAGTGTGTCCAGAGAAGGGCAACAGAGCTGGGGAAGGGTCTGGAAAGTGAGTTATATGAGAAGTGGCAGAGGGAGCTGGGGGTGTTTAGCCTGGAGAAAAGAAGGCCCACAGGAGACTTTGTTGTTCTCTACAAGCCCCTGAAAGGAGGGTGTAGCCAAGTGGAGGTTGGCCTCTTCTCCCAGAGAACAAGTAACAGGACAAGAGGAAATGGCCTCAAGCTGAACAAGGGAACGTTCAGGTTGGACATCAAGAAGTATTTCTCCACTAAAAGGCAGCTGGTTAAGCATTGGAACAGGCTGTNTTACAGTCCTGTCTAATATATTACCAATGATCTGGACAAGGAGATGAAATGCCCCCTCACAGTCAGTTTGCAGGTGACACCAAATTGGGTTGGAGTGTTGATCTGCTGGAGGGCAGGAAGGCTCTGCAGGGGGATCTCTGCACCAGTGAGCTGAGGCCAGTGGTGTGAGGTTCAATAAGGCCAAGTGCCAGGTCCTGCCCTTGGGTCACAACAACCCCAGGCAGCCCTACAGGCTGGGGGAACAGTAGCTGGAAAGTGGCCTGGCAGAAAAGGACCTGGGGGTGCTGGTCAATAGCAGCTGAACATGAGCCAGCTGTGCCCAAGTGGCCAAGAAGGCCAACGGCATCCTGGCCTGGATCAGCAATAGTGTGGCCAGCAGGACCAGGGCAGGGATTGTCCCCCTGTACTCAGCACTGGTGAGGCTGCACCTCAAATGCTGTGATCAGTTCTGGGCCCCTCACTACAGGAAAGACACCGAGGGGCTGGAGTGTGTCCAGAGAAGGGCAACAGAGCTGGGGAAGGGTCTGGAAAGTGAGTTATATGAGAAGTGGCAGAGGGAGCTGGGGGTGTTTAGCCTGGAGAAAAGAAGGCCCACAGGAGACTTTGTTGTTCTCTACAAGCCCCTGAAAGGAGGGTGTAGCCAAGTGGAGGTTGGCCTCTTCTCCCAGAGAACAAGTAACAGGACAAGAGGAAATGGCCTCAAGCTGAACAAGGGAACGTTCAGGTTGGACATCAAGAAGTATTTCTCCACTAAAAGGCAGCTGGTTAAGCATTGGAACAGGCTGTGCAGGGAAGTGGTGGAGTCACCATCCCCAGAAGTGTTCAAGGAACAACTGGATGTGGCACTGAGTGCTGTAGTTTGATTGAGACTGCAGCGTTTGGTCAAACCTTGGACTCAATGACCTTTAAGGTCTTTTCAACCTTAATGATTCTATGAATTTCCTAAGACTGGATATGAATTTAAGAGTCCTTGGCCTCCAAATCCCTGCTTGGATCATTAAATACCCCCTCTACTAATCTAAAATCTTATTCAATTCCTGAGTAACAGGACACAGAACAGTTAAACCCTTTATGATTATCTATTAATTCAAAGTAATGTCATTTTCTTCTGTTTCCATTTGAACTGATCAGGTAATCAGACACTAAGCACTGAATGCAATTAACATAAAAGTTCTTCTCACGAAGCTTCATTTAGAACTATTTGTTCCCTTTCAGAATAAAATAAATCTTCTTTAACTGCTTTTAAGCAGAAAAGCAAATATACATTGTCCCTTTATCCACTAGTGCTTAAAGTATAATATTACATACTACAGCAATTTCCTATTAAAATGGAATATTTGCACAGGTTGCAAATTTATCCCTGAGGAATGAAGAATCTAGTGAATGGACACATACATTTATTACACTGAATACTCGAGGTAATGCTGGCCTATGATATCAAGCCAACAAGCTCGATGATAGCCCTGATATAATTATGTAATTAATTAGCTCTATCATAATTTTTGGTTTATGACACTAACTTTTATGTGCCACTAGTCAATTTAATGGCATTTTAAATTGAAATAAGGCCCCTGAGAGAGATGCTACTTACTGAATCACAAATCTTGTATTCAGATTTCTTTTAATTTCAAAAGATGACCTAATAAAATTGCTTTATAATTAAATCCACTCTAACAATTTCTCCTATGTGATTCTTTCTCTTCTCCCATTTTTAATTACGAAAAAAATTCCAATCAGAAAACACTCACCATCGTAATTATATGCAAAAATCAGTGATCTCTTTTTGTATCTCTTGCTGCACTGCACTGCATCCTGGCTAGCTTTCCTGCAGAATTTTACTAGCATCCTCCAGAGGCATAGCGACGAAACTGCACCTTTTACACTGAAAATCTCATTAAATTTTCTTCTACCTTGTTTGAAAAATAGTCAAGGCGTGGGAAGAAAGGGGAGCAAAGCCCCACATACTTTCTATTTCAGACAGATATTCACAAGTGTTCTGGTACCAAAAGATGTGGTTCTCCAGTGAAGTAACATCAAATCAAGGAAGGGAAGGGAGTCTGCAGCTCACCTCCACCCATAGTGGCAGAGCCCCTCTGTGTGCCACCTCCTATTTCCAGCTGAAAAGGCAACCCAGAGGTGGGCATTGGCACCTCCTCGGGGCTGGGGGGTTGTGATGTCATCCAGGAGCATTCCTTACCACACAGGCACCTTCCCTGCCTGGTGCTCCTCACACGGCAGCCCATCAGGATCTCACCCTGACACAGCACTGTTAGGATACATCCTCCACCCGGTGCTTAAAACAGTGATATTACACTGAGTAAGGAATATGAGCAGGCAGAAGCAGAACAATCCCACCTAAAGCTCTTTTCACAGGCTTTATTCTACACATTGGCTGCCATACCCAACAGGAGCACATCAATGCATGGGAGCAGAGCTCAATGACTCCTTTCTGAGGTGATGATGACTATTGCATTGAAGATACCCTTAATGTGTGTGGTACTTTGCCACACAGAAGGCATGGCAAACACAGAACAACACGCTGCTTCTGAAAGCCATCATATCATTTCAACCACTGATGCCTGGGAAATGGATGTGTTGGAGATACTCAAGACGACACAGAACAGTTAATTCATAATGATAATACTGGATGGTAAAGACAAATAGATTAAAATATTATCATTTCCCTACAGACATAATCATATTCTGTTCCATTTCTGCTCCCTAAAAAATAGTAACAGACAGATATTGAGCACAAATGGAACTTAAACAGCTTGTACTTGTGTTTTTAAGACAAGCACACAATTTTAATCATGACTGAGTTTTAAAAAACAGTGATATTCAAAGTGAGGTGGAAGTAATAAAATTATTGTCAATTTCTTACCATTTGCTGTGTTCTTTTTGAAGTTATCTAGAAACTCTTCCAGGAGCTGTGACTGGTTTGGAGGGGGCAACAAACTCTTTGGGTCTCTGCAAATGTCACCATCTGACCAGGACACACATAAGGGTTGCTGGGTCCCACAATGGCTCATTCTCACTGTAAGCATTACGCTTCTCTCTGAAAACAGTAACTCCATCTGCCTGAGATCAAGATCAGACACAGCCTCTCCATTTATGCTCAGGATTTCATTGCCTACTCGGAGCCCTGGCAGCATGTGAAAGCAAAGAAAGAAAAAAGAAAAAAAAAGAAAAAAAAAAAGAGGTAATTAAATATCAAAAACATCACAATCCAAACCTTATGGCTTGCCTTTTATCGTTTTGGTTTGAATTCAAATAGCCTAATCCTACCACAAGTCCATTAGAATCAATAGGAGCTTTATTTGTGCTATAATTATACAGACTGACCTCATGCTTGCTTACTTTGATAGGTGCTACCCACAGTACAGCAATCAAGTTGGTTTTGTTTAAAGATGCTACAGAATTGGGTGGGTGGGAGAGCAGCACAGCTTTCAAGAAGATTAGAATAGAGGCACCTCTCACAACCAGATACCATCACTCTACAGCACCATAACACACATTTCATCATCTGTGAAGAACAAGGCAGCAGTCATGCAGATCAAATTATTCATGCAAAGCTGCAACAACCAAGGATGGAGGTTTTTATCAGCTTTTATATAAATCTAAACAGTGGCAAGTGCTGTCTTTCTAAGTCAGCAAAATCAAGCAGATATTACCATCAGGTAGCAAATTAAGATCTCTGCCTCCATTTCTCTGGGGCTATTTTTCAGATAGCAGAACCCATGTGATCTTCACACGTGCCCGTGAAGAGAGGCAACAGTTTCTGAGCAGCGCAGTGGGAAGGGGCTCACAGAAATAAATGTATGCAGAAAACTATTCTGGGGAGGAAGGCTTTTTGCCAGCAGAAGTGGAAGCGATGGGTCATAGAAACTGCTCAAGCCCATGAAGTTCCCTAGTGTGAGATGAACTCTTTCTCCAGTTTGTTCCTCTGTGCAAAAGCACTCAGTTGGATGGCTGAACACAGACTTTGTCTCCAAGGGTGAACAAGAACTGTCCCCACCACACTGAAAGGATAATTCAGCTACTCTGTGTACACTGTTTTTCCTACTATTCCATATTTTCCATGGCCTTCAGGAAAGAAAATTGTGAACAGTAAAAGCCAAGAAATATTTCAGACAGCATTACTAAAGCTCCTTCAAGTTTTAGGACTCAAAAACGATAATGAAGAATAGTTTAAACACAAACAGAGTACAATACCTTCCTTGTATGCCAGTCCATCAGGGAGAACATCACTTACAAAGATATGGGTGAGATGTTCATTTTCAGCAACTTGAGCTGTGACAGCAAAGCCTGAAGTAAAAGAGGTTTAAATCAAATAAGCTTTCTTGGGAACATTTTCCTTTTATTTCCTGTATTTAGCAGACTTTACATGAGAAGGAAAATACCTCTCATGAGAACACATGAATAGAGCATATAGAAATTATCATCTGGTTACTCAGTCATTGTAAGGCCTGTTAAAATTAGTAAGACTTTTCAACTCCCAGAAAATGCCACATCTGATGTAAAAAAAAATTATGTTTCTAAAAAAGTATTTTCTACCTCAGCTCCATGACGTTTCTATAACACAGCACAGTCCATCTTTACAGTAAGAGCTCTGCAGAGTGTCCATTACACATAGAGGTGTATTAAACAATTTCAAAAAGTGGAAACCCAAACTATAAAGCAGCAAACTATACTAGACTAATGAGTGGGAAAGGCCAGAAAATAATAATTTGAAACTGACTTGCAGCTAAAGTGCAATATAAAGCTGTATTACAAAGGTATCCTTGCAAGGAATGTAATTATTCCTAGGCATAACTACCTCCCATGGACAAAAAGCCTCTCAGAACTAGTTCCAAAGTATACTTTTGATACTGTGTCAACAGAGGATTCCACTACCAAAAAAAAAAAAATTAAAATGGCAGACCTTGACCAGTGCCTGACTGAGAACACTTACATTAGTCCTGGCAAAGGACATTCATATTGCTGACAAGCCCATGCTTCAATTATTTGGCCACAGTAGGAAAGTTAGAAAGTGGACATAAGAACATAAGAACATAAGAAATGCACTTGCCAGTGTAAAACAGTCAGTTTGGGTCTTTGTTATAATGCCTAGAGTTCTTTGCAGACTCACTCTCTGAGCTACCAAGGATGGCTTTATCTGCTCTCAAAAACAAAAAACTCCCGAAAAGAGAAAGTAAGCAATGAGAAGAATAAAAAGAAGAATTCCTGAGAGCTTACCATAATCACTTATGTTTTCAGTCTTTGTAAGATGAACATGATAAACATTTAATGGACAAATTTCTATTTCATCATACACCTGTTAGAAAAGAACAGTAGCAGAAGTCATCAAATTATGAAAATGCAAGCATCAAACCCCAGATACAGCATGGGAAACAAGCACAAAACTCTTTGCATCAAGATGTGCTGTCTTTACATAGAGAATTGTGTTACTGTGTAAGCATCACTGCTATTAGTGGGACTAAAGTTAAAGACCAAAAACCCACTCTGGAGTACAAGCTGACACTTTACTTTTGTACTAAAAGCCTCATTCAAATCTTCAAACATTTCTTGAAGAAAGTGTTTGCAGTGCCTCGCTACTCAAAACTGTGAACCAAAATGACAGAATGCAGTCCCAGAACAGCTTTAAAACCTTATTTTAGATCTAAATTTCACATATTTGTAGGTGATAACTCAACTGCAGCTACAGGCATCACAAAACTTTATCTAAAAGGAGTCACACTTTCCTGGTCTACTATGTATTCATATGGTTCAGGAGCACAATACTCAGTATTTTCATCAACCAGTCTTCTGAGTTGTAGGCCATAGTGTCTTGGCTCCAGCTGTTTCATCTAAAGAAGAAAAAGAATGGAGTTTGGAATTCATTATTTATTTCCAGAATCCTAGAAGACAGAGAAGTGACACACACACAGCAAGCTTCCAAAATCATGCAAAAGCAATCTCAAGAAGTAATTTTCTACCTATTTTTGTAGTATAAGCAAAACTAGCATTGCTTGAAATATAAGGTTACAGTGCTATTTCCATTTTGCCTTATGATCCTCCCAAATCCTTTCATAAACACTATGTCTTGGCTATTAGATTAACTGAGCACTAATACATGTTTCCAAAGATATCTCAACAGTCTTCTGTCCTTTTGAACTTAACACTCACAACCACCTTTTTCTATGACTATTTCTAATGATTCAGTTCTGCTCAGCAGCTTTTGCTTCTGATGTAGAAAATGTGTGTGCATGTATGGGCAATTAGGAGAGGGGATGGGATGGCAAGCAAGTTCCCTAAGGGTTTGCCTTTATTAGATTTTATTTTTATTGCTGGGTTTCATCTATGATCAGAGAGTTTCCCCTATTTTTTTTTTTTTTTTACCACATGAGGTCAAAGCAAAGATCCTGTCTCAACAGGAAGCCAAAGGGAAATAGGGATATTCCCAAAGGATATGAGCCTGAAAGTGCTGAGCCCCTGATGGGAGGCTCTGAAAAAATCAGGATACTGGCATGGCACAAAACGTTTCATTTCAGCATATTAAGAGACCAACTGTTCTAAACGAGAAGGAAGCAACATTTCCAAAAGAAGAGGACTGACACCCTCCCTGAGGGTTATTTAACCCCTTTAATGCATCTCGGCAGCTTAAAAAAATCTAACTCTACTGAGTAACTGGTAATTAACTTAGCATTTTATTACATGCTGCAGTTTACAAGTTACTTGTGTTCTGTGTCCTGAAAAAATGAATTCAAATGCACGAGTTTTTTTATACGTGCTATCCAAAAACCTCAGATGGAAAACAGAAATGAGAAAAGTATAAACCTCATAAAGCATGGATGATGGGGTAAAATAAAAGCCTAACAACTCTTCTGAACTTTAGCCTTATCTACATAGCATTCAAACATTTTCTGTTAAGAACAAAGATTCCTTACACTCACCAGAGCAGAATGAACATGTAAGAAGGAAAAGAACCAGGACAGATGAGCAGAAAGTATTCAGCATTAGAGAGTGCTTATGAAAAGCTTTACACACAGAATAGAAAGACAAAATAAAACAGAAAAACATTTAAGAAAAAAAATCAAGGAATTTAAAACTAAATTTTCATGCGATACAGACAATGAAAATTAAAAGTCAGTTTTACAATTACAAATATTTTGGAAAGATAGAGTAAGAGAGGTAAGGAATTTCCTTTTCAACTTAATTTTACTTTCAAAGATTTAATTTCTTCCTTCAGGGGTCTCGCATGGCACCTCAAGGACTTAAAAATGTTCTGGCTCTTCCTTGCCACCTGGTGGCCAAGTCGTGTATCAGACAATCCCTTCAGCCTGACAGGGTACAGCCAAGTTTTTAAAAGTAAAGCCAAACATTAAACATTTTCTCAAGGATTCAGGCTCCATCAGGAGAAGCCACAAGAAGATAATTTCTTCTTAATGATGCCCTGGAGATGCATTGAGACTTGCCTAAATCAGAGCACTTATTTTGATTTTTAAAACTATAGTTTACTCTGGATTGTTAAAAGCTTTTTTTTTTCCACCCAATATTAGCACATGAGAAGAGCCATTAAACTGGGCCCTTTCCTCCATAAAAGCCTCAAACTTCATTTAACTTCAAGCCAGTTCAATGAGTTCACACGGAAATACACTGTAACCTATGCCAAAAGCTACAGCTGGATCTTGTCCCACACAGAACTCCTTTTTTTTCCTGTTTTTCCCCTTGTGAAGTAAATAAAATAAATTTACCAGTTGGCCAGAAAAGAGAACTTGGGGGTAAAGTGTTATTGTTTCCAAAAAGCTGTTTAGTACAATTTAAGTGACTTGAATAGTGAAGTTATAGAGCTAAGTTCAAGCACTGACACGTATGGAGGCAGAAATGTTAGGTATATTATAATGTTCCAGAGGTGCTGATGTTTTGTCTGTAGCTAAAAGTGGTATTTCTATTTTACCTTCAACCTCAGTGACTCAGTTTTCTGTTCCGTGATCTATAGCAATCCCTCTCAATTTGCCAGCACTGACTTTCACAAGCGCTCTTTGAAATTCACGAATAGAGCTTGTATTTAATTAAAAGCTTAAAAAGGTCCTTTCAGAAGCAAACCTATATGACAGCCTTTGTCACAGCAGTCTTAAATGTCTTAATCTCCTGGCTCTAACTCAACCAGTCCCCGTTGCTCCTCTGTGATTAATTTGCTCAGAACAACCAGGTTTCCTGCAAGGACAACACAGAGTGGACACATGCTGAGACTTCCCAGGGCTGCCTACCTGGCACACTGGCACTGCTCTTGAAGTGCCCCCTGTGTGCTGTCTCCAGCAACGCCTCTGAAAACCTTCCCACAACCCTGCTGCCTTGGCTACAGCACATAAAAACCACAACTAAGGAAAGAGAGCAATGTGCCTTGAGACAGCGACAGGGAGATGCTTTTTATGTGTTATTAGTATTATGCATTATCTCATTACTGTATTATTATATATAATGATAATCTTATCACAGTTTTCCCTATTTATGCATCCACTGATATACTAGGTTCCTTCTCAAGTCTATAGCTATTTACAAGGTGCAATTGTGCATGAAAAATAAGTACCTTGCATGCCAAAGACAAAACATCCTCCACCCTGTGCTCTGGCTTGAGTGTCAGCGCCACGGCTTGGCCATCACAGAAATGAACATACGTCTGTGTTTCCCAAGCATTCTCCTTCTGGATGCTCTCTGGCACTGAGCAGTAGACATTCAAAAAATCGTCAACTTGCTGCTGGTAACAAGGGAGAAAAGTACAACATACATGGATGTTTAAAAACAAAACAAAACAGTGCAATTACATTAGCAGTTTGCAGTGGCTGTGATTCAAAAACAGTGCTGTGTATTTTCCCCACGCAAAGAGGGGTTACCTGCTCTCATTCACCATCGAAGACCTGATTTTCTAGAGCTTGGATTGAACTTGTAGTGCTTTCCCATTATGGAATTTCATGCCTTTATCTCATACTAAAAATTGATTTAACTAATCGTGGAAATATGTAGCTACCTGGCATTATATCACAGTGGGAATAAATTTTTAAGAAGAACTGACAACTACAATATTACCTAACCAATACATGTAAAATAACTCTGTAAATAAATAAACAAATAAATTGGTGTCATTTTGACAGAAGATAACAACAAAATTCCAGCAGAGAGCACTGTGGAGCAAGGCTAGCCATAACAAAATAAAGGCCTAAAGACGGAATGAAGTGCTCCTATTTTATTTACAGTTTGAGAACATTGTGTTTCATTGGCAGCAGAGGGTATTTGCCTGTTTACCATTTTGCTCGACATTCTCCCTCTTTCCAACGCCACTCCACTTGATCAAATAACATCAGTCCTAAATAAATTCCCTGTCACTTTCTCACCCTTCACTTTCACACTTTCTCCTGTACTGCACTTCAGGCTGCATGTTTCAAAGGAAGCCACATAAGGAGAAGGCAAACACCAGGAGCTGTTCAGAATTTGGAGTTTCACACATTATTTGGGTCGACCTATTCAGCACATCACTTAATCACCTATATCAAGGCATTTAAGTTTATGCAGATGGGGTCCCTTGATTCCCCATGGAGTCACTGGAAATAATTCGACAGAGTGGCAAGGCTTCCAGCCAAGGCATATCTTAAGATATCCCGAGCTGTTCCCAGGCATCTCCACCGCCTTCATGCTTTTTGTTAGTATTTTTTGTTTGTTTGTGGGGCTGGGGGGATTTGTTGCCTACATGAAGACCCTTGATTACACAATTCTGCCCCTCTCCACCGGGACACAAGCCCAGGGGTGCACCACAATTAAAAGCTGCTGCAAAAGCTGCAAAGAGATTCTTTCCCTTGCTGCAAGCAGCAAAGTTATTGACAACAATCTGTCAGTAGTAAGAGAGAGACCAATATTCTTTTCTTTTTGCAAATAACTACTGTGGCTGTAAAAACAGTTAAGAAAGCAATCCTATCCAGGTAATTATTAAACAATGCAGAAATTCAGGTTACAGAAAATCCAGATTGTGGCACAGTAACAATGTGATGCCAGAATAACACTGGTTTGGTGGAATAATATTAATGAACTATGTCTTTTCATTAATCTTGTCTGCCTTGCTCAATCATCCCTTTTAACTAGTTGAACATGAAATTTCAATTAGCACATGTGATGGAAATCCTACTGAAATCCATCAATTTATACATTACAGTTGTGTTCTGCTACTGTAATTAATGCAGTGTTGAAATCTACACCAGGTGAAGTTTGACCTTGGCAGCTGGAGGTACAACCTGCTCATAATGCTCATGATGTTGAAGATGATAATTCCTGTGGAACTGTAGTCTTCTCAGCACTAAATCATATGCCTGAGAATCAAGCCTGACCTACCTCCACAGTGTAAATACCAGAAAGGAGAAAGGGGGCAAGGCAGGAAGGCTGCAAGAGATTAGCACAAATGAATCAGGTTGAATTTCCCCGGTGGCTTCCACCAGGGAAAACCAATGCTATACCTGCCTCAACAAGGGAGGTTTGCAACTGCTACAATGGTTTACTGCTCTGCAACACTAGCATTTCAAATCTGTGCAACTGAAATAAATCTCACCATTGCCAGAGATGAAAAAACCCCATAACCTCATATCATAGAGAATTAAGGTTATGAGAAATAGGTTCAAGGCCACCTTTTGATTTAAGCTTTTATAACAGGACAGAAAGCTCTGCAGCCAACGTGAGCTACATCCTTTCCTTGCCATGTACACTGATGATCAAGCATACAATTTGAGATAAACTTCTCTCTGTTATTAAACATGACTGTGTTCCTTAACTGCAGTCAAGGAACTGTTGCTTCATCCACATTTTCCATCTCAGAAAATCTGACATGAAAAGGGTCTTTTTTTTTCCTGTTATGCCTGCAGTGACCAATTCCACAATAGTTCATTCATTCATTGCCACATGAAGTTATAACAACCCATCCAATTTTCCAGAAAGAGGTGCCAGGACTTGCAGACTGTCACATGTTGTGCCACAAGGCTGCTGCAGGACCAATAGGTTACTTCATAATTTCCTCCCTCTATTTGCCTCTAGTTTTATCATCCTTTTCAGGGAAAATACAGCTTCCCTGGCAGACTTCGCTATTTGTCATTCATGGGCAGCATTTCATAACAGTTTTGATGATGGTTTTGTTTTTTTTTCATTTTAAATCAGCCAGTGAAACCAGGCTGAAGCCAGAGTAACGGTTTTCAAAGTTATGATGAATCATTTCTGAGTTGTTGTATGATTCACCAAAATGTCAGGATCTCAAAAATGCCCACGCTGTATTTAATACCCATTGAAAAAAGGTTTCAGAAATAGGGTTGAAATAATAAGGAAAAAAATGTTTTTCTAGCTCCAGAGCTCTGCTCAGCAGCTAAATTGTGTGTGTTTTTCTGGTCTTGAAAAACAACCCTGCTAAATTTTTTAATCCTGGCCCAAAACCTGCAGCCACATTGACCTCTGATGGTCCCCCACTACCTGGGGAACAGGACTGTGAGCCCCGGTCTGAATTTGGAGAAGACTGCTTTATCTAGAGCTGGGACAAGAAGACAGACCTTGTCCCTTTGCTGACACTTCACCGAAGGGAGAGCATTTCAGTCCACCTGTTCCCTAGCGCCTTCAAAACATTTCTCTGTCTCCTCAGAAGGGTTCAGGAGGAGTAAATGCTCCAGTTAGGCCAGAAGACAGGAGAACCACAGCAGACCCTGCTGTCTAGGGCACCTACATCAACCTCCCAGCCCCGAGGGGGTTGGCATCCAACCGAGGGACTGGTGTCACAGCCCTTCAGGAGAAACCTTCGGGGGCTGTGCCCAAGAGGTTTGGTCACTTCTCATGTGGCAAACCTTTCCACGTTTCAGCACGTTTGAACAGGAATGAATTGTGTTTGCTGTCTCTGAGATGGGAGATGGATGCCACCTCACACCACACACAGTGGTACATTCTGCAGGAATTTTTTAAGTGCTCTCTACAGGAGTTGATTTCAACCCCATAATTACAATTTATTTTGAAAACAGAGCAGTGATTTAGTTTAAATACTTTCCCACTCCAGGAAATAAGAGGCAAGTGGCCAAGTAACAAAGGGAATTTTGGTATTTCAATCAATTTTTTCAAAGAACAGACAAAATATGAAGATACTTTCAGAAGGCAAAACAGTGTTACTGGATTACAGGATAGCTGCTGTCAGTGGGACAACACAGCAACACTATGCCCCAGGGGGCTGAAGGAATGGAGAAGGGCCACGACTGAGGCCAGGCAGGGAAAAGCAGCAGATCTTGTCCTCCTGGGCATCAAAGAATATCAACCACAGCTGTTTATTGGGTAATGTGGCTGAGGGATGCTCCATCCTCCTCCTTTACTTGGCCTATCTCCAGCTTTATATTAAATATCACTTCTCTGATGGGATGGTCCACAGACTTTACATGGATTTTATTGCCTTAAAACTCAAAATACAAAGGTTCTGTTGAAGCAGACAAAGAGGAAAAATATACCCTGGGTTTCACCTCATTCCTGGAAACCATCAAGGTCAGATTGGACAGGATTCTGAGCAGCCTGATCTCGATGAAGATTTTTGTGTTTGTTGCAGGGGGTTGGACTAGATGACCTATAAAGGTCTCTTCCAGTCCAAACCATCTTGTGATTTGCCATGCTGTGAAGGATGCTTTCCAACAAGCTCGGCTCCAAGTCTCTCTCACTGTGTACTGTAATGACTGTATGCATTAGAGTGTGAAGAAGCTTCTAGGGGTTTGGTTTTGTTTTGTTTTTTAACGCTTACCACAAATGCTCAGAAACTACCGTTGAAATGGTTTCATTAGCAGAGTTATAATCCTGTCATCTAAAAATAAATACATTCCATGAACCTCTTCAGGGTCTTTGAACCAGCCCTGCCATTACCTTAGAGAAATGCATTCAGGAATTCAAAAACATGATGATGCAGAATGAGAACGGGCATATCATACCTCAGCAGAGTTGGCTGAATTCTGCACGCCAGCAAATCCATGTCCTCCTGCTGAATCAAAAACCTATTGAAAACAGTAGGTTGAACAAATAAACACCTTTGCTTCTTATCTGTTTTGGGTAAATCCATTGAAAAAAAACAAAAAATAAAATTAAATTAAGGAATATATATCAACCTGCTAAGCCCCAGGGATCTTTTTGTACTTTTTATTGCTTTATTCTGACTAGAAGTAATAAAGAAATACAGCTCTCTCTATATAAAGAAAATTTAAGCAGATTTTCTCTTTTAAGCTACATGCACACTCAGAGTCAAATACGTATAAAACATGTTCTTGTTTTTTCCTATTTACTATTTAGTAATAAGATTACAGTCATTTACCTTCAAACCATACACTATATTGGAATTATAAATTTCACCCTTCAGGACACTGTTAGGGAGAGCTACAAATCTCATCATGACTTCAAGGGACTATTTCAAATCATTGTTGCTGGTTTCTAAAACCAGTTTTTCATCTTTTCTCACCAGTTTTCTTGGCACTATCTTGGCACTTTAGCTTAGCTTTAAAGGCATAGTTAACCCAACCCCACACTATTAAGTAATGAAAGTAGCTGACTCCTATGTCTGCTTTGGAAGTGATGAAGGCAGGACCTGAGATGTACATTGCCCACATGCTTTGGAAATTTAACTACTGGTATCTCACAAAGGTGCTAAGCTTATTAATTTTTTTAAAAATCCAATAAACGGCTATGGATACAAATATTTCAGTGATAAGGCTGGTGTAAAAACAAGGATAGGCATTGATTTCGACATCACAAGATGACATTGAGATTTGCAAGTAATAACATTAACTTCCTAAGCTGCAAATTTAAAAACCATTTTTTTAACTCCTCCTGCAGTCAACAAATTAGGACAATATCAGACTTACAGCTGAGCTTTTTGGGGGGTCTTGGTATTAGCAAAAGACTTTCAGATAATCCAAGACAACAACAAACTCTCTAGATTTCATAAAAAATCCAGTTTCTGCTAATACAAATAAAGAGTACCACTTCTGAATTCCTTGTCTCACCCACAGATACAATCAAAGTATTTTATTGCTTATGATTTGTCAAAACAGTTCACAATTTAGACATAAGAAAGCAGATAATCATTTAAGAAACTGAGGATAATGTGAGCCTAGACATCCTCCATCTGCTGCAGTGCAGTTTTATTAACTGATTTGTAGAAGACTGAGCCACTTCATTAATGTTTACGAAAGCTTCCCACCACAGAAACTCTGAACATTTTATTAATGCCATAAAAATAAACAAGATAAAATTCAAAACTTCTCTGACACAATGATATTCAAGAATATGCCATCTGATTTTGAAGCTAGGGTACTGTAGATCAAAATATACCAGCTACAGTCAAATGAACTTAAATCCAAGAAAGTAAGACTTTTTTTAATCTATTGTTTGACAGAAACATCTCAACACAATGAGCAGAGAAGGAACCTCCACTTCTCTGCTTAACCCAATCGGCTGAAAGAGACAAGAAAGTTATCCTCAGGCCTATTTTGATTTTGATATAGAATTATGTGCATATACACACATCTGAGCAAGGACGTGGCTCTCTGTTCAGCCATCTTCTATGTTCACGGGTCAGTTTTCAAGCCATGGCCATAAAAATTCCTCACTTTTATGGGCAACACTCAGCACTTACATTTCCTTACTTGTACTGCAGGATGTTTAATTACAAAAAGAAGCAAAAATCAATAACCCCAGCTTGTCTATGAAAGTGAAAACATTTTTGGGCCACCTAGTTGCAAGGTTTGGAATAAGAAGGGTAAAGACCCATTGGGGACACCTCTGCCTGTCATAGGCTTCCCTTCTCTTTGCTCAGAAAAGCACTAGGAGGGCAGCAGGAGCCTCCTCTCCTTGCCACAGCTATAATATTCCCTGTCCCTGAGCTCCACAGAATCCCCTTCATGGGCTATAAAGTGTATGAGAAGACATATTACCCAGTTAAAAACAGTGCGAGGCATCAGCTCTGCTGGGAACAGAGCTAAAGGGCAAAACATTCCCTCCCTCAGGGCTCATATTAATAAAGAAATAGAGGTGCAGGACTCCCAGACCTGCTGCTGGGAAATGCAAGGGAAGATATGTGAAAAGGATAACCTAGGGAAAATTTCTCCTTTAGTTCCTTCTTTTGTGAGACAGACTTGAGTTTTATTAATCAGTTTTGCCATGTTAACACACCTCGATCAATATGCGAAAATGTGTAACAGGCAGAAGTTTAATGCTAGTGTAATACATAGATATTTACCTGTTAAAAATACAAACCACTAGACCAGAAAACCCTGATGTGTTATTTTGCAACACAAAATCTGTTGGATCAGCTCTGTGTCTGTAGCAGGACATGTACAGATAGGCTTGTTTAAATATTCCACAACAGACTACCACACATGCAAGAACAGCCAATTTTCAAGTGCTGATCAGAGATTTTCTGCCTAATAAAATCAAGGGCCAGGAACAAAGATACCTAATGAACAATGCACAAAATACTGCTTTGCAGTAGCAACAGCAGACATGGCAGAGGCTAGTGAAAACAGCAGTGTTCTGAGTGAGAATGCACCTCTGTAACTTCAGCCTCACTGTCAAGACACATTTCTGCTCTTCTTCACCTTTTTTTCAGGAAAAAGGAAGCAAACTTTTGTTTTCCATATAACTGAGCTTTTATAGCTTTTATTGAGAAAACACAGACTCCTGAAGTGTGGTGCTTGCACTAAATGTAAGCACGGGCAATTAGTTCCAGAAGGAGAAAATGATGCTGTGGTATCACCAGCAGTGCAGCTCTTCAGGGAGGGCACACATCAGCATAGTCTCTCTCCAAAGAGCCAGCCTGACCCTGCACACCAAACTTGTACCAAGTCTTCAGTAAACTGGTCTGGCATTATTTGTCGGCTGTCTATACTGAGAGCTGACACCCTGCACAACAGAAGTCTTCTCTTGGTGGCTAAAATGTACTTCCAGGCAGTGTGTGTTGCTTTAAGAGGCCATTCCAAAGATGTCTGTCTTTGCACAGTCTCTTTTTCCCTTGAACACTCACCTATGTCACTCTATATTGAATTGCAGCAGTGCTTCAGTCCCAGTCACAAACAAGCACACACTGTATTAAGGACTGTGCAGAGAGGCTATCTTGAAAGAAACTCTACTTCCAAACAGTTTGCAATGTGCCAGAAGAGAAATTTGTTATAAATTCCAACCTGATGTTCTTATGTTGACAATAATTAAGTTATTGGGTCAAAACCTGTCATTCACCAATCTTGTTTATCACAAAAAAAACCAAACTAGACATAGACTCTTCATAGGTGATGATCCCATTGCAAGTTTGCCGAACCTACTGAAACCTTGGATGCAGGTTTGAAGGACACGTCTTATACCCTGTGCACCAACAGCACCTTGCAGGATGAATGCAGGAGGAAGAAGCCATTCTATGCAAGTAAGATCTACCTGAGTTATGGAAGGTCGCTTTTCTTTTCCTTTTCTTGCCAATGTGTCCAGTCCTTTTAGAGAAGAAAATAAACCCTTCTTATTTCGAACCCTTTGCGACAGAGACAGGGTACGTTTCCTGAGAGCAGCTTCATCCCTGGAGCAGATCTATTTAAACACAGAGACAGACCCTCCTGTATCACTTTCATAACAGCAAAATATTGACAGTTAGTTCAGCCTGAGGCATCAAATGGGGGTTACTTCAGTTCATCTCAATGTAACATGCCAAAGTGCAAGGACAATGTTTTAAACTTTCAGCAGTGATGCTTGTTTCAGTATTCCAGTGGCATGGCAGCACAAGTTTTTTTGTCATAAGGCAAAATTAGAAGCTATAGGAAGGGAGAATCTGAGAAAATACTGCTCTGTAAAACAAAAGCTAATGAAAAGGCTCTGAAGAATGATAACCTATCATTCAGATATGAAATTTCTAGAGGAAGAGAGACTCTCCAAATTGCTAAACATAGGAGATAAATGCTATGGCATTGAGTTATTAACAAGGAATGGCACAAACCACACAGATAAGAACAGTGGCAGAGAGCAACACATTCGCTGATGGGTCTTTCAGTACTACTCTTCAGACTTCACATCCAGCAAATGTGGTCCAGCCCTCTCTGCCAATATCAGCCTTGCAGCCCTGCCAAGGTTGAAGAGCAGAGGCAAACCTGCTACTACTGTATTTCCCTTGAAGCTGATGGGGTGACAACAGGTTACAGCAGCTGAGGATCTCACTCACTCTTCTTTAGAAACACAACCCACAGTTCTTAAAAAAAGTGACATTTAATTTTGAATTGTCTCTAGCTTTAGCCTGTTCTAAGAATACTTCCTTTTTAGGAAGGACTCCAAGTCTGGAGTCCTCTGGGGCAAAAAAAAAATCAAGGTTGTATCCTGTAGAAGAAAATCCTTGCAGTCAAGGAAGAGGTAGAGGATGAGAAAGGTACAGGGCTGCCTGAGCAATGCATGTGGGTGCAGCCACGTCTTATCCCAGCACAATTCCACATCTAAGCACATGGCGTTTTTGTGTAACACACCCATGAAAGTGCATTCAGGCTTACCAGTGCATGGAAGGATGAGACAGAAAAAATGCCGAGCCTCCCCAGTGCCAGTTTTGAAGGACGACTGGCAGCAGCCAAAAGGCTCTTTGGGTTTGGGAGCTCCCCGCCTTGCAAACTGGATAGGTAACATCGCATTCGGAAAAGGTCCATGTTAAATTTTTCCAGGTTCTGTTCCCATTGCTGGATCTGTTTGGATATAAAAAGGGACAATTAAATGGAGGAAAAATGCCTTTGTGGGCTGCACTGAAAATTCGAGCGCTTCCCCAAACCCATGGTAAATTGCTTTCATCTGGTAGTATATGGATTAGATTAGTTATTCCCTGCCAAAACGCATTCAGTCATATTGTATTACATCAACCCAAAAGATGACTTGAAATAAAACAAAGCTGGTGGTCTTAAACACATACTGACAAGATGAACAGACCATGAGCTTCGGGTAGTTTGATAGCCTCAAAAACAGTTACATAAAAACACAACTGCGGTTCACAAAAGCTTGCCTTTTTTTTTTTCCTTTCTTCCCTCCTACCACCCTCTTCTTCTTGGAAATTAGTTTTGGTTTTTTATAGCTTAGATTGTGTAGCTGGCTGGCTGGCTGAAAGCAAAGTAGAAAACAGCTACTCTAACACACTGTGCAAAGCAAAGCATCTACAGTGGTAGGTTCTCTTCATTCTTTACTACCATCCTATGATTCCTCTAAACGTAAAAACTGCAAAAAACATCTATATAGACCCAATACAAATCCCTGTACCAAAAGCAGAAATGTAAATATGCAATTCTTAAAATATATCTAGCACAGGTACGTGAAGATATAACAATTTAACTCAGTTTCAATGAAAAATTAGAAAGTGAATACTCAAATATTTACTAGACTGAAAGCTCTGAATCAACGTTTAGATGACAGATTTTAAGTATTTGTGTAAATACACATTCATTTAAACAAACATATTCACAGTCCTTTAAAACATACACTTATTTAAACACATATTCTTATGCACTGCACCAAAGTCAAATTTTGCTCTTCATTTGCCCAACTTACACACTGGTAGTTGCAGCAAAAATCTGCCCTGCAGACTGTACAATCAACGTACAGCACACAGTAATACCTATGGGCAGTACAAATAAAAAAGGCAGCAAGCACACTGATAAATGAGAAGGCAGAAAAGGCATGTCCACTAGGTCAAGGTACACCAAGACTGACTGTTGAAATCCCCTGACAGCACTGAGCTTCCAATGTCAGCTCCAATCACTGCAGGCTGCCTGTTCAACAGGTGGTTTAGGGCTGTGGAAAAAGTTCGTCACGTTTTCTCTAACGAGCGTTGGCTTCATACCTTTTTCTGGCACACCCCCTGTCCCCACGTGCACAGGGCATTGTCACCTCACACTGAGATTAGCCAAGGCTGGGACAAGCACCTTTGTGACTCAGGAAACAAGCTGACAAATATAAAAACCTCAGGTGGACTATGCCCTTTTAGGCTCGTTTAGAAGCAAAATCAGTTCACTTTCCTTATAATGCTGCCAAATATTTCAAGAATTAAACAAGTATTTTGCCACTTTACTTTCAAGAATGAAGAAGTAAGCAAAGAAAGGGCAAAATAGGCCCTGTTAACAAAATGATGCTGAGGTTTGTGCTACAATCGATAGAGACCCCACCCAGTCCAACTTCCTTACACTTGGTCACAAATTGTGGCATCAGTTACTTTTGGAAGTAAGAGGTAAATCTTATTTTGTGAGTAGGGTGAAAAAATGGAAGACAATATAACATTTTGTACAGGTATGAATGCAAAATTGTAATTCACAGTACATTTTAAGTCTTTCAAAGAATGACTATTAAAAGAAAAAGAGAGAATTTACAAAAGCTAATAATGAGATCTAGTCTAGAAGTCTAGTGAAAATGGACAGAGACGCACACATAACAAAGATGCCTTGTCTAATCCATCATCACAAACATTTGAAACACACATCCTCTGCACTCCAGAAAGAATAATCTTTCTTTTCCCTGGGTTAATTTGATAATTTCCCTTTCTTTTTTTTGCTTTCTTTGTGCTCTCAGATGCCTCTCAGAGCATTTTTCTTCTCGCCAGTACTTTATGCATGGGACAACTCCAATAGGAGATTGCGAGATGGGCTCTTTCTCCGTGTCGACATCAAACTAGAACGAAAACATGGTTGTCAGCTCTTCATAAAGCCAAAAACTACAAGCTCAGGTAATGTCTTTCCCTTTGAGATGACACTTCTGTGGATACAGAGCCAAGTCAACTTTTAATAGCTCAGGAACAGAGCAAGCTTTGTTCTGGGCACTGCTGGAGTGGAGCATCCTGTTCTCATCCAGGCCTGAACACAGGCTGAGCACAGGCATCCCTGTGTGTCTTAGGCATCCTTTAAAATCCTCATTAAACATTCGCATGAAGTTGTATTTTAAAATAAAAATAATCTACGAAGGGGAAGTGGGGTACAACATGAGGACATTCTGAAGAAATAATTAAATTACAGTGTTTATCAGTCACACAGGATACTGGCTAATCAGCTCCAAAAGCATCTGTAATCACAATGTTACATTTAATGGCATTAGCAAAAGCTGTAGGCAAGGAATTTCTGGGATTGTCTTGTAGTCTTATCAAAACCAGGGATGTCTGGAACCAATTGCAGATCATGAACCAATACCAGCTGCTATTTGTCTAAGGCTTTTAAACTATGATAATTCTTCCTAGAGATTTATATTCTTGAAGACTAAACAGGAGAAGCACACAAATAAAAAGGCAACAACTTCAAAGCACAGTATGACCTGGTCCGTGAAGTTAATTTACAGCCTGCAGACTGGCTGCTGCAATCCCTATTCTCCTATTGTGTGAGGCAAATCTCTGTCCCACGTGGGAGGACTACCCGAAAGAAGGCTCAAGGACTTAACTTCATCATGCACAGAAAAAACAGCCCTTTGAAATCTGCTCGAAAGCAAACAGGAAAAAGTGGATGCAGCACACAGCTGTGGGAGCAGGAACGGGTGACAAAGGCTAACACCAGCATGAAGTGAGTCTGAAAAGAGATAAGAGATATGGCCTGAAGTGAGGCATACCAAGACAAGTGAGCACACATGAAACATGAAAGCATTAAAGGGTTTTTCCAGAGGAAAGGGAGGGTGTCATTGTCAGTCCAGTGAAATGTTAAGCAAGGATTTCTCGGTTCAATGGCAGCATGAAAGAGCTTGGAAGAAAGGCAAGAGGGGGTCACCCAAATAAATGTATCGAACTTAGCAGGATTCTGTAAGGTAGTGTAGAAAAGGAAGCTGTGGTAGAGAGATAAAAAGGAGTAAAATGTGGGAAGCCTTGAGAATTATTTAACCTGGGCCACCAAAAGTCATGCAAGGAAGCCTGGTGCAAAGACAGGACAGTAATTATGTGAGACGTAAGCTTTTGCATCAAAGACTTAGTGCAGGAATGAATTATTAAGAGTTAACACACAAAGGAAGATCAGCATGGTACTTTTGGCAGTACTTCAGCAGTAATGATCATTTTCAGAACATAAATAGTCAATTCTCCTCTAGGTTAGTGAAAAATCTGCTCAGACATTAAGAAAAAATTGGAAATTAATTACATTTTAAGTCACACAAACAGAGGAGCTAAAAGAAGTTGTTTGAAAGCAGGTCTCTCTCAGGCCAATAAACCTGCTAAGTTTTCTATAGCTAAACTTTAAAGTGGGAGCTTGGGAAAACAAGGAGTAAATATATACAGGCTAATAGTTTCCAGCAGGTGATTCGGGGATCCATAGTTCCTACATGTTCCTACAGTTCTCTCTGCAGGTAACATTTGCAGTGGCACCAGCACCTCGGCTGGAACAGGTTTAGAGTTTGCAGACTGGGAAAGGGAAGGCCTCAACAGTCCCAGTGAAGGCAGTGTGGCCCCTCATCCTTCATACACTACAGTGCAAATAGTATCTTCTGGGAGGCTGAGGAAGAACCGTCTCATTTGCAAACACGTGTTCTGAATGAAGTAAAAAGACCTCGCTATAATAAAACCAAAACCAGTGTGTGAATGGTGTAAAGCTGAGCCAGAAATTACACCATATCAAGTCAATGTAACAATACCTCAAGGACCTAGAAGGAGGATGGAAAAAACTTCCCGGACAGTTCACCTGATAACAAAACACCAGCTTTTCACTTGGCAGCTATTCAAAGGAGCACAAAAGAAAAGATGCACAGGAAGGAGAGCCTTCTCTCAATACTTAAGCCTTCAAAATTGATTTTATTTAGTAGTAGTTCTTATACCATACAGAAGCATGAGGGCCTTGCTGACACAATTCACTATCTATAGCAATAAAAATTCTCAATTTTTCCCTACACAATATCTTATTTCCAGATGGAAAGTGTCTCTGCAGGCTGATGTAGGGAACTCTGTGAATTGAGAAGAAACTTCTGCTGCTGCTTTATATGTACAGCTTTTCAACCACATTACAAACAACACCAAACTCTTTGCATTCCAGTCCCTGGTTCTCAGACACAATTCATATTGTATCCATCTGGAAAAATGAGTCACTTGGTTTCTGGGGACAGGGAACAGATTTTTATTGTCACTACTTCCTACAGAGAACTCGAAGAAGCAAAAATATCACTCTTCCAGAAATTCCCTTACTTTAAAAAACACTACTGAGATGCTATCATAACTATTAGTTTAAAGAAATAAAGAAGGCATTGTAATAGAGTACAACAACACTCATGCGAAATTAGCAACACTTTATTCTTCATCTGCATGGTGACTTAAAAAAGGTTAAGAAACAAGACAATGGAGGTTTTTTTACAATAAATGTAATCTTTTTGATTGTATTGGAAGAACAGAATTTTCATAATTTTTAACCAAAATAGACAGAGGTAGTCTTATTCCCAATAGTACAAAAGTGGACACATGTACCCAACTGACATCTTGTTAAAAATCTGATGGAAATTGGTGGTACCATATTATGTCTATAGCTAGGGATGTAAGTAAGAAAGGCACTGAATTTTACTATCCAGCTGCCCTCCCCAAAACCCAGACTACCATCCCTTTCTGAACAGGCTGCCCCACTAGCTCCATTCTATGAGAAAATGCTATGCAACTCCACACTCATTTTTCATTACTTCATGCTAAATCTTTGTAAAAGAAAGAGGGAAATTCACACATCTGTAAAACAGTAACAACGGTGCAGAGAGATAGAGATGAACCTCCCTAACTTTCTGTCTGCCTACTCACTTCACGTTCAGTCTACTGCTACTAAAGAGAAGTACTTTGCTAACGATGTACGGAAGGTACAATGAAATAAAATGTTACTGAAGAGTAACATCTGGAAAGAAAGTAAACCAAACTCTCAGAAAGCAAAAATCTGCTTTAGCCAGTTCAAAGACCACACAAACTGAAGGTCTGTTCTAACAAGCTTGTACAATTTTTTTTTTTTTAAGAAGATATGGAAGAATGAAAAGTTACTATGTACTGAGATGCCAGCTGAATTTGTCTGCAGCAATGATGGCATGCGTTAGCAAAGTTCCCTGAAAAGACTGTCTTTGAGTGTTGTTGAGAATTTGGATCTCAATGTCAGAAAATATTTCATCAGATGCTTTATAGAAAGTTAAGACATGAAACTTGAGCTTTGTGGAGGCTGAAGAATAAATTCCCAA
Source organism: Irena cyanogastra (assembly GCA_013397155.1). Taxonomy (NCBI): domain Eukaryota; kingdom Metazoa; phylum Chordata; class Aves; order Passeriformes; family Irenidae; genus Irena; species Irena cyanogastra. Next base: position 539,270 of record VWZV01019593.1, read on the forward strand.
ACCTATTTCAATCATCTTTCTTCAAATGTGAAGAAAAGAGAAAGAGTCAAGTAAATTTTAAAAACAAAGAAATGAAGTTATGCTCTTTGTAAAAAGCTGGAGACCACTACAGGGAAAGGAAGAAAGAAGAAAGGTACTGATGGATTTAATGACTACCCAGAATAAGCAGACCCCCATCTTACTGATCCTTTTTTTTTTCCTTTTTTTTTTTTTTTTTTTATGGCAACAGAAAAACTAGTTTTAGGTGGAGGACACATATGAAAACTTACAAAAATAGTATCTCCTAAAAAAATCTTCTCACTAATGCTTCACCATTTCAGCGCCTGCAAGTAAATACACATGTTCCTAACCCTCCTAAAAGTTAAGAATTATCTGCAGAGAAAATATGAATCACATCAGAAACCTCTGAATAGTTTGGAAAACATGATTATGCCAACATATTAAAATTTGAAGACAAAACTCCATAACGCTTTCAAGCAACTATTAATCATGCTATTGTTCTAAAGTGAGACATCAGGATAGACTTATGTACCAAGTACATAAACAATTACACACAGGGCTGCAGTGCTCTCTCTTGCAAGATAGATTTTCCACCCCATTAAAACCAGTTCTGCAGGCAGAGGCAGCTTCACTTCTGACTTAATGTGCCATATTTTGTTAAAAGAGCTCTGAATAAATGCTAATAATCCCTTTCACTAACAGCACTCTGTATTCACAGCAAACACTGTGGTTTCTCTAGCCAATTAAACATCTAGGAAAACTAAAAATTTTTTAAAGAAAGGCTTTGAAATTCATCTCGGCACCAGGAGATTTTCAAACTTGCTACCTTTTGTCCTAATTCTCTTCATTTGAGTGGAGAAGATAAATGTTGAGAGAATACCATCACACACAATGTATTTATTTCACCTAGTAACAAAAACATACCTGGCTGTAGGTAGCATGTCCAGACTCGAGAATTCCAGCCACACTGCCATCTTGCAGATGCTTTATTGATCTCTTCTAAACTGACCAGCGTTACCAATAGCTTTGTGAAGGGCTACAATTTTCTCTTAAACACTTACAAAGTCTAATATTATTATTATTATTGTTATTGGGCCGGTAAACCCAGACAGAGAGAATCCTTCATATAAGCCACAAGACTGAAAACATTTTCCAAACAGTTTGATAGCATCAAGCCTATAAAACAACAATTTTGCTAGAAAAACAATGTTTTCTTTGTTGTTGTTTGTTTGCACTTCTGTTTAGCACTGGTTTTATCAATTGATTGCCTTCAAATTCACAAAATTGCCAGATAGTACCAGATGAGCTTCTCTAGTCCATTTGCTGGAGACCAAAAAGAAGTGTGTAAGTATATCAAAATACCTATATCAATTTTGGAAGTGCAGGTTTCCTTAGTACAGCTGCCTTTCAGGTGGTAGTAATTGTGAAACAAAAAAAAAGGTTTTGCTTGCTTTTAAAGCCATGAGAATTATTAAGTCTTCAGCAGAGAAGTATGGGTTTTAAGTCAATACAGAAGTTAAAGAAAAGAGTAAGTTGACATTTGGTGGTTGCTTTTCTGAAGAAGAGAAGGAAAAGGAGAAAGGCTACAGAAATCAGAGTTTCCAAGACAATTCACCAGCGAAAATAAATTCTTTTTATGTAAAAAACCACCACAGTCCTTCTGAAGTCAATCACACTGTTTCCGCTGGCTTCCCAAAATAAATCACCAGTGATGATTTCCAGCACAAGATGCATGGCATGCTTAAGAAATACAGTATTGGCAATACTATGTACCTCAGGATGGAGGAATAATAAGTGCCCCATGATTGAAACACCATCAAATTTACACAAAACCAAATCCAGAATTTATATTTTCTTGTTTCTCAAAATAGGCAAAAGACAACTAAACAACCAGAGTTACTAAACAACTACAGCTACATACATGTAAACTATTCCCTCAGGAATAACGTTTTCTCAAAATCATTACCTTACTGAGTATATTAAGAATTCATGGTGACTAATTACATCAAGATTTTCTTTTTTCTTTGCAAATGCCAATCTGAGACAACAAATTAGAAGATTAGGCAACTGAGTTATCTATTGACTTTTCTCTGAAGTGACTTCGCCAGCAAACCTTAGGCAACTGTAAGGAGAGATTTTAAAGAGATCAAAGGGATCAAGCATGGAGAACATTCTTGCTATAAATTTATTCTTTGCCAGCTACTGGATGTTTGCAATGATCCATTTCATTCTTTGTGCCAATGGTCTGCCCCTATTCAATGTTCTGAGACACACATAGACAGAAGATTAACAGGAATAAATCTTCTGCAGCCCAGAAGATGGATTTCAGTTCTACAGAATGAAGCCAGCTTCTTACAGAGCTGGAAAACAATGACAGTTCTGCAAGGACAGAACATCTAATTAGCAGATATTAAGATAGATCATTAATACTCTTCAGCTGACTCTAAATTAACGACTAACAGAAATATCTGATGAGGGAGGGATAAATTAAGTTAATATACATCAGGATTTTTCCTCAGTGCATCACATGTTACAAGCACTAGACATCTATAGAAATCTGTATATTCTTCTAGGTCTCAAAGCCTACTGCAATAAAAAGATGCTTAACATTTTTCCTCCTCCATTCACCCTACTCAGCTCTGGACCATGAAATAAAGTGACCTGGAAATAAATTATGAACAGCTGAGCACTCAAAGGGCTTATGAACATCTGCGCCACAAATCCCTACACAAACCTGCACGTTATTTGAACTCTGCTCATACAGCTCAAGACTCAAGTGTGCCACAAGAGCTTGGCAGTGAAGTCAGTACCAGTCAGTCTGCTCTTCATCAAGCTCAAGCCAGAAGAGTAATAATTTTAAATATTATAAGAATCAAATCCCTGAAACTACAAGTGTTCCGTTAACCAAAGAAAAATAATTACGCTGTATTGGTTCAAAGGAAATAAATTTCATTTGCTACTGAAGGGGCCATCATATGCACCGTGAGGTACTGACAGAGGAATAGTTACTCTGACTGGAAAGGCAGGTAGAGATGGGCTCTCAAAGACCAGTCAATCAGTTCAAATTATCAGAAGTCTTCTGTAAATGGCCTAATAAAACTAAAGGTATAGCAGCCTCAGTCCACAGACATATTGAGAATAAACTACTAAACAAGTTTAGTGCACAAGGGGCCATGGGTAGTGAGGTCGTTGGCTGAACACTAAGCATGTCTAAATAATTTAAGCATCTTTTGCCTGTTACTACCTGCAAAACTGGGGGCATGGGCAAGACATCAGTGCTGCAAGATGTACTTCCATAAGGTATCCCTGGAGTGACTCCTGGCTCACATGCTAGAACTGAGAGCAGAGTAAGAGCTCATGTTTGTTCACCACCACACAGACAACCAGGTGATCATTAGTCATGGCTAAATTTCAACTGGAAGTACATGGTTTTGCCTTCCACTACACAAATAAAGTTGGAGGAAGGACTAAATATTCTTCATGCGCTGTCTTAAGGTGCAGAACGATACTGCCAAGTACCTACTCTTCAATCTCTTCTGCAATACAATAATAAATTATTCATAGAACATACTGTATATTCTGTGGTATGCGATGTAATAGCTAGATATTATTAACATAAAACAGTGAAAATTACATTTTCACAGAAGAGACAAGAAACAGCTTTGTGCTCATGGAACAGAACAGTCTGATGTGCAGCTTTGAGGAGCCTGCCTCCTGCACTCTGGATTGCTGTAGAAACCTGGCAATAATTACAACCACTGTACCCGCTATGCCCAAGACAATTACTCTCAGGCCTAGAAATCACAAATAGAGACCAAAGCAAGAAGTAATGATAAATATATGCTCATAAAAAAATTGATTCCAGTACCTGATTTTCTATGGCCTTTCTGTTTTTCGGATCGCTAACAATTGAGAGCTGCAACTCTGCCATCTTTTTCATTTTGCCATCCATGTCAATCTTCTGGAAGAGACTCTTGGTCTGATTTTTCAGCAGCCTGACAGTGTCCTCTTTCCCAAGCTTCTTTGCAAAGAGAGAAGCACAGGCTGAATGTATGGCAGTAACCCAGTTTTCCAGATCCGTCTGACTTGTTGCCTGTGAAAACCAATCAATAGTGTAACATTATGAGCAGGTAAGAAAAAAATAAAATAAAATCAACAGCTCTAGGGCATGAAGTGCTTGATGAGTTCACTGTTGTCTTAGGCACTTTATCTCAACCAAGTGAAATAAGGTTTTCTTTAGAACTGAGTAAATAAAGGAAATGTGAGATTTTCCTACACTCCATCATGACTTGTCTCCAACCTTCAGCTTCTGCTTCTTAGACTTGCAAGGTCTAAAAGCCCCAGAAGCTCAAGAGCCACATAAGGTGTGAGAAAGATGTGACTTGCATCTTTCATCCCTCCAGATAATTAAGGTCAACCCTACCAGACATCAAAGACAAACCTTCACTGCTGCGACAGCAGAGAAGATTTTATATGTGAGATTCTGAAGAGAGGTATCTGCTTACTTAAAAAGTGCCAAGTTAGTGGAGAGGCAACATTGAGGTAAAGAGAATGAAATCTGCACAAAGTATCTCTGGAGATATGCACAAGTGTGCCTATGAATCAACATGTTTCTATGCAGGCAGTTCCCCATAATACTGTTCTTTATTAACATTTCCAGTGGTGCCCTTGAGCAGCCAAGGTATTTTGATCATTTTTAGCCGTCTTTCTTGAGTATCTTTCTAAAGCAAACTCTCTGTGGCCAGCAGATTCAGGGTTGAGCACACCATTCTGTAAGGGTGGAACGCTAATAGATATGAAAAATATTGATAAAAAGTTGAGTTTTTAGAAGCTTGTGATCAACCAGGTACCCAGAGCTTCTTGCAGATTTGTGGTCCTTGTTCTTTTTGTTTCTGAACCATAAGTGACTGAGCCAACTGGTGTAATACCTGAAGACACATCATACATTTAATATTATAATAGTGTAATGCAACAGTCGAGTTCTGCTCTTATTTTTAAGTCAAAGGCACAAACATGATGTGTGTGTGCATGTGTACATACAATCATATAGATACATGTGTTGACTCACAAACACATCCTAAAATGGAAACAAGCACCAAGTTATGCATGCATCCTGTTACCTGAAACAGGTAGACATCTCCAAAAGAATTGCTGAGACAGAACACATTTTCTTTCTTGGGATGTTCTGGAACAGACTGAACTATACTGTCTTCTGCAAACAGAGCATATCGAGGCAAACTGCTCTGCTCCATTGAGTTCCTTCCATAGGTCTCGTAAAACAGTAGAGTACAACCTTTACAGTTCAGAGGGACAAAAAAAACATGAGGAGAAAGTAAGTTATGGATCTCCCAACATTATTAAATGTTTTGTTTTTGTGAATTAAGACACCCTTCAGGGACAGGCAACAACAGTTCCACTCCTCTTCTGAAACAGATAAAAAAGGAAGATCTTCTACATAGAAAAACAGGCAAAGTTAATGTTGAATTTGTCAATTAAAAGTTGAAACAGACATCTAATAGGGACACAACAAACATTTATGGATGTAATAAATAAATCAGGACACCTCAATATGGAAGCATCCAAGGGCTAGAGTAGGATGGGGTTTGACCAATCTGCTCTAGTGAAAGATGTCCCTGCCAATGCCAGGGGAGCTGGACTAAAGGCCCCTTCTAACCCACAATATTCTATCAATAAACTCACCCTATTAAAATGTTAAGGCATGTAGAAGAGATTAACTCCTGCTTAGTTAAATCAGCTTTTATGTTTCTTTATTAAATTGAACCAACTCTCTCATAACAGACACTTAAGAAATCTTCATATTTGTTGAAAAGATCTGCAGAACCTTTTGTCTTCATACAACATGCTTAGTGAATAAAATTCTCAAATTTAAACCAGATTTCCTTGAATCTAGCTGAAAATTGGAGACTCTGACAATTCTGAGTAATTTAAAACAGTTTAAAGGGGCTGGGTTTGAGCACATTAAGTCTTGTAAATAGTGTAATATCTAAGGTATGAATCTTGCATCCAGAAAACAAACTTCATCCTTGATGATGACAATCCCGAGTATAACAAGTGGAATTACTTCTGCAGGAGAGTGGAGGAGGCTTGACCCCAGCAGAGGACACTTGATCCTAGCCCACAGCAGTATGGCTACAGTGCCATGTTGCCTTTGGCAGTGAAGCTGGCTCAAGAAGGGGCTGTGCCCTCCATCCCTGACAGCCTTTCCTTCCTGCCTCGTTACAACCCACTGTCCCCCGAGACGCACCCATTTGCCTGTTCAAGGGGTCATGGACTGAAGTGCACTTCTAAAATACCACTACAAAGGGAAACCTGTGCCAAAGATTTCTGATCAAATAATTACTGAAAATGAAATGCTTTTATAGTAAGGAATCTAATACATAGAAATGCCTCTATACTACATAAAAGAACCTTTTCCTGCTAATGTTCAAAGTGGCTGGCAGAATATTTTGGGTAAGAACAAATCCTATAGAGTTGGTCCTATGTTTTCCCTTGGCCCTCACTTTATCTTCTTTATGCCACTGAAACACTTGGAGATCTCTGCAGTTGGAAAAAAGGACATGATTTCTAACACTGCATAACAGAAATGTCATTTGAACGTAACAGGGCAAACTAAACCAACAAAACCAAGTCTTCTCTTGTATTCAGCAGCAGCAGCAACATACAACCACTTTTACTTCTGCATTTTAGGAAAGTACAGATAAAGTTTTTAAGATTTATTTTAAAATATTTCCATATTCCCATATTTCCCCTATTTGCTTTAACTGAAGATAAGCCATATTTTATCCTGAGAGTTTATATGTACACAAATAAAAAATTTTGAAAGGCATGCATGTATGCTTGGGTGTATGGCACCCCAGGTATATCTTTAGGTGAAGTCCAGTGATCCCTGGAAGCAGCTAGTTTCATAAGCTCTGTCAGACCCACAGGGACTGATTATTGTCCAAATATTTTTTAATTAAAACTTGAGCTGAAGGGACAGAGCAACGGGATAGCAATTTCCCTCATTAAAGGAAACTAACTGGACAGGACAGATGGAAAAGAGAGTTTCTTTTGGTACACAGTTACTATTCAAGCTCAGGTCTTGGTGGCCCTGAAGTGGAGCACAGGCCTCAGGACATGTATACTTTTAAGTCTGGTAAGTAACTAGATGGTTATAAGCCTTCTGCATATTTATAATTAAACACATCTCAAGAGAGTGGAGATAAACATGCTGTTCTCCATTTACATATTTGGCTATTTAGAGTCATGCCTTAAAATATCTTGGCTATTTAAACTTCAAGAAAAAATTAAATACCGATTCATTCAAAAACCTGTATAAAGAGAACCAAAGCAAGCGCCTTGATCTTGATATAGGATATTATGAAAACAGAAGTATGCCTTGATATCCAGACAGGCAAGTTTATTTTGGAACCAGAAGTCTCCACAATAAAGGTAAGAGATCAAGGAAATGAGGAATGTATATTTAAAACAGCTAGCAAAGAGGAAGAGACTGTACTATGAATGCATCCAAATCAACCACTGAAGTAAAAAGCATTGTATCTAACACTTATAATGTTAGAAGTTAATAAAGCTTTTTACAAAGGATTTTATTGTTCCTTTTTTGTAGCTGTGGAAGTTCAGGTAGTAAAAGAGACACAATTTGTTCAAGGTCACCAATAAGCCAATTTTATAGAAAAAAAAATTAACATGAAGCAGAGCTTCCAGAGCTTGCCAGAGCATCATTATCCCAGAAATGCAAAAACTACCAGTATATAACATATTTCAGCTTACAGTTTTGATAGAATTGTTTAGAAACTGAATTTTAGAAGAAGCAGATCAAACTCTATTCATACTCCATAACACAAACACACATACAATATGAGGGTGGAATTCAGGTATACACTGCTTTGTATACACTGCTTGTAAGCATGAATCATGCTATCTGATGATCAGGGCAAGTGATTTAAACTGTTAAGCCTGCCTACATTTTGATGCCTTGATAACAAATCTCTGAATTATTAGGCAGAATTGCCTCATTCTAGCAAGTTTGCTTCTTTTCAATCAGCACTATCAAGCATAACATTACCAGCACTTGCTGTTTGCTGTTCATTTTTCTTCAGGTCTACACCCATGCACAATTTTAAAAAGGGCAACCTGTGGGAAAGTTGTTATTTTCTCTCCTCTAGTCCCAGATATGATAGGAAATTATCAAGCTTGATCATTTCCTTACTCATTAACTCAGTATTATATTTACTGAAAGGCAAATCCTTTGGATGCAATTCAAAATTTAAAAAAGGCCTATTAACCCACCCATTAAATTTCCCATCCTCCCCACAATAGATATTATTTTCCTTCTCACACTTCCTGCCACCTGTACACTTCCCACAGCACCCTCTGAGGCACAAATGGAACACACCAATCACACCTGCAGCAGCCCCCTTGAGTGGATTCCCCTCCCATGGGGCTGTTTTCACAACAGGAGCAGCTGCAGGAGATGGGAAGCTGGGCATGCCAAAAGCCAGAAGGGGTTGGTATTGCCAGGGGTGGGGAATGTGAAAGACCACCCAGGGAAAGGAGGGACACCTTCAAGTCCTTCAAGGAAATGGTTGCCTTGGGCACCACAGGGCTTTCCCTGCTGCTTCAGCTTTCCCTGCTCTGAACCACACATACTTCTCTGTGTAAATGCTCTGGCACTGGGAGTTCACCTCCTCCTTATATTGCCACCTAAAGTGCTAGAAATGAACTAATTTTTACAATAAACTACCCCATCTTTCAGTAAATTTCATAGCAGAGCCTAAGGAACTATGTCTTTCTAACAAGGAATTGGGCACCAGCGACTTCTCCTGACCCTAAATTTTCACTCAGTTTGGTCTTTGCCCTCCAAACATCCAAAAGCATCTTCTAAGCCCCCAATCTGACGTGAACACGCAAACTAGGAAGTCAGACAAAACAATTCCCACTATGGTATGAAACACAAGGCTGCACACACAATCCCAAAGACATCGAGCAGCACCTCAGTTCAGTGGGCTGCCTAGGAACATGCTCCACTTTAGGTGATGGGTAGACCTTGTAAAGTTGTGGTGGGTAGACCTTGTAAAGTTAGGTGTGATTTTCTGATCCCCCTGAACCCGCTAACAGAAGCTAGCATGCATGAAATGCTGCTGAGACACAACAAAAAGAACTGCTGCTGCCACGATGAAGGATCAACGCGGTGGTTTTACCTTTGAGCGTGACCCAGTACTGCTTCCACTTCCGTCGTGTGACCAGCTCCAGCTTCTTCTCCTTCTGCAGGGTCACCAAGGGTTTGAAGAACAGCCATCCTGCCTTGCGCACCACCCCTTGCTCTTTCTCATACAACAAATCCAGCTGCTCCAAGGAGCTAAGGGACTCGCCACTGGAGTCTTCTGTTTCCGACGAGGTCTCCGTATTCTCCAAGTTCATCCTGCTCATCTCCAGCTCTCGCATGAAGTTCTCATAAATGTTCTGCCTCAAGGCATCACTGCTGACAGCATTGGTGGACTCGCTTCTCTGGGACAGGGCATGGCTGGAGCCAGGAGACCACAGTAAAGTGGAGAGCTGTGATGGTGCCAGTGTGTCTGTAGTGAAGTTGTCCATTCTGCTGTCAAAGTATTCACTCCCATCTTTACACTTTGGCTCCTGTGCATAAAAGGAATTTATCTGCAATCAGTCACCAGAGCTACGATCAAAAGACACACCTCATTTGTCAATTAAATTTATTTCATGTTTAGCCACTTCCAGTTCCTTCATCTTTTCACCATTACATCATAGTCTTTGCGTCAGCCACTGACACCACCGCTGCTACCATTCAGTTTTTTCAGCAGAGCCCCATTAAACCCTATCCACTAATCTGAGCACTTTGGTAATTCCGGCACCTTTGTGTAATCTCAAATTTCACTAGAAACTACTGTCTGAAACCTGAAGTACTCCAGGACACAATTGCATCCTCCATCTGAAACATGGTAGACACCATGTTTTGCATCTGTCTGAGTACAAGCAGAAACAGTGTCACAACAGGTTTTTTTTATTATTACAGGGTTTTCGATACTTTGGTGCTATCACATTGGTGCAAGGTGGCTAGGTTTAGCTTCAACACAACAAGGCTGATTTTAACCTCCACTTTCTGTTTGTCATACCAATGATGCGTAACCAACAAAAAAAGAGTGAAAAATTAAGAATGTTTTAAGCTTGTTAGAATTGATCAATTGACTAAAGTGTAATCTAATACAATATGTGATTTATAAAAAGAAAGATGCACTTGCTGACTGGCTTAAATCCAGTCTCCAGACTGCAGAGCTGTGTATTTTCCGAGTTGCTGGGAACACCCTGAGAGCTTGATCATCCCATCAAGCACTGGCAGGCCTTTCTCCTAATTGCACTGTGCAACTTCATCCCTTGGATTGAGAGGGCTGGCTAATTTTTTTTTTAAATGATCAGGCTTGATGGTATGACTTCAACTTTGCCTTTGATATGGATGCTAGAGTAGGCCCATTTCTTGCCACTGCTTGTCAACGTGGGACTTTGTTGGCAGATTGGACCTTTTCTCTCCTAAGCCTTTCCAAGTAATATGCTCTCTGGTCTCAACTCTCCCAGGCTCCAAGGATGGACAGGGAGAGCTCCTTGGGCTAAATTCACTGTTGAGAACTACACCAGCCATCCTAAGAAGCCATTTACTGTCTTTTGAGCTCAAGCCAAATGCTATTTAAAAGCAACCAAAATTTAAGAACCTAAAACATAAAAGACATGTTGCCTTTTGCAGTAAAAGCGTGAGGGAAGAAAAAAGAAGATATTGCAATAAACAATTTGAGATGCAAAGCTATTACCCTCGGTAATAATAAAGCCATTATACTCTCAAGTTTAGACTGCCTCTCTAAAAGCATTTCTTTTCTCACAGACTACTGTACTAAGAACAAAGTAAATAAACATTGGTCTCCGGTGAGCTGTTCTCCCCAGCAGTTTTGAAAACAAACACTTTTTTGTTTAATTGCTTCTTACTTGGTGCTCTTCAAAACTGCAGCAGAAAAGCTGTGCAGTGTTTTGATAGCATCAGGACCTCCGGTGTGCAGCCAAGACTGGGATTGTACACCCTCCCAGGTGATGACACACACACCACTTTTCCAGCAGCAGGACACTGCTGCCCATGGCCACACAAAAGCCAGTTTAACCAGAAGCCCACATTCCCTTATAGTACATTGAACTTCAAGTCTGGCTTTTCAGATCACTGTCTGGTGATCCAATTCTCATGGTAAAGGAGCACCTTCCTCAAATCTTGTTAGAGAGTGTTAATCAGTGTTGTCCAAGAGTAACTCCCTAAACATCAACAGTTTAACTGTTTTTTATATGGTAAAGGGAGGAAGATTGGCACATGCAGTGGCAAACCAGGATAAAATCCTGCATGTGATGCATTTATGCCACAAAGCAACTGTAGAACATAGATTGTACAGCTGGGCTGGTGATCTGTATTTCAGGGGGAAACTGAAAGCTTTCTCCACCCTCGTTTTAATTACTGTACATGTGTGCCAAAATCCAGCATTTTAATTGTTTGATTGTTCTCCAGGAACTGCTAGGAGAAACCCCTGGAAAACATTAGTGTAGAGCTTATTAAGAATATGTATTTCTTTCAGTCCCAAAGCACTAGTAACAGACACAACACAAGGCAAATACATAGAAGGGGTCTGTTGTGAAAACCCACCACTGGAACAACAAACATTAAGGAAAAGGGTGGGATGCAACCTGGCAATGACCAGCCACTAAACAAATCCTGTGTTTTCTCCTCACACACAGAAAGGGTAGGAATGAGGAAGTACCAGTGTAGAGAATCCAAAAAGATAAAGAATCCAAAATTAATATACACACTTCACCAGGACACTATAACTCGTATTTTTCTCTTCTTAAAGAACTGAATTGGCAGAGTCTGGCAGTTTCTGTTGGTCCTTGAGAAGGATGTCATTGTAGCAATATCTGCCACTACTGAAAAGGTTTGACCTAAGGTGCTGCTCCAGGTGGTTTCCCTGCCAGGCAACTTTCTGCTGGTTTTTTGCTCTGTTGAATCTAGTGATGATAGCTCTCTATTTCTGCTCAGCTGCAATCAGGGAGATTTCTCAATGTTTGAGATATACTCTGGAACAGCTAAAGATAAGGCAAAAGATAAAGTGGCTAAGATACCAATTAGACAAAGTGACACACGGAATAATTAGCTGTAAAGAACAGCACAGGAAGAAACGCAGCCTGTTCATTACGGCCCATGCTAAAAAGAGAATCTAATACCAGTTTTCAAGTCAAATAAAGAAGTTTACTAAATGTACTTTTCTTTTAAATTCTCTGTACAGCCCACATCAGGCATCTGGCTTACAAAGTCATAAAATTTCAGATATGATTCCTGAAGTCAGGCTATTTTACTTAATTCAAGAACCTTTCTTCAGCAGCTGTTTCTGGTGGATGGATTTTCATTTTACACGGAAATTGCTAATGTTCTCCATGTTAAAGAGCTGCACAGAGTTTACACCACCATCTTTAGCCATACTCGGCTGTGCAGCAAGTCTGCCTAAATTCTGTCCACAGGTCTCACATACATCACACACATCTTTCAGGTCACACACACTGAATTGCAACCCAGCACCACCCCAATGCCATTTCAGCACAGATTAAACTAAATGAAGGTGTGTGCTGCAATACAGTACCAGTGATGCATTGAGGGAACACTTTAGGACACCCTCATGCAAGGAAAACTAGGTCTTGGAAAAGATTATTGCAGGTCTTGATGCAAGATCGTTATTAGAAAGGCAAATTCAATTCCAGGATACATCAGATCAAGTTAGACATAAGGAAACATCCAAGTAACTGGACAGGGCACAACCAAGGACTCCTCTGGAATATCCCATATGCAAATCTGGTTTTAGATGATTTAAGACAGATGAGGTGGAAGGGTGCCAGAAAGAAAAGGAAATAGATTTCCAATCTTAACACAGGAGACCAAGGAGAGGCTGTATAGCCCCACAGATGCAGGCCAAGAAAAGACACCACTTCTCCCTTTAAATAAATCATAACAGATTAAAAAATAGGAAAGAATAACTAATGTAGCAGGCAATACTGACATCAGAACAAACTGTCTGGGACTACATCTACTCTGCCTATTAGCAAGCATCAAATAAGACAGTGTGGAAAGAGCCTTCAAGATGGAGCAAATCCTACCTGTGTTTAAGCTGCAATTTGTTCACAAAGGGGATTAAACTCCACTGCCTTTCTAGTGCCAGGGGTCTGGGCTCAATATTTCAAGCCTGTGCCTCCTAGGCCTGTGCTCCCATGAAGCAGGGGGCTTGGCTGGTTTGTTTCCACTGGGGCAGCTGAAGGCACTACCCAGCCACCACCGGCACTTGGGCCCACTTATAGGGAAACATTCCCACTTTCACCTACGCTCAGCCCAAGTGACTCAGTTATTACTAATGCACGGAGGAAGGGACGCCTTGCTCAGAGCAAAGCACAGATGCTGCCATCAACGAGATGAAGTCGCACAAACAGGGACCAACCACGTGACAGATCAGAACCACGCACAACACTTCTGTCTTTTTAGGCTAAAGGACCTGTTAAGAGTACAAACACTACCCAACTACAACCCAGCAACCCCCAGAAGAGATGGCAGGTTACTCAAAGTGTGAAAGATGGAAATGAACCAATAAAGCCACACAAGGAACTGCAAAACTACAAAGCATTTGCTACCTCCCTCTCACCCTTCCTGTCGCTGGATACTTGTCTGATTAAAATCAGTGACTAACCATTTCCTATGCCTTTTTCTAAGAAACCACCATTTTTGGAGTGAGGGCTGTTTTCCTTCTACCAGAATCTGATTCAAGCTTGATGCAATCTTGCCAGCCAAATTTCCTTGCTGTGTCTGAAGTCAGTTCACTGCACAGTGAATTCAAAATAGCTTTGAATTGCGCACCACAAATGCCATTCTGAAAATGTCATAACTAAGTAATACACACTAAAGGTCTGGGATGCAGAAATCATATGTAAAGCCTGGCAGTAAAATCCAAAACAGCTACAGATGTTGAAATCAATGAAGAATCCTGGAACACAGCACTGAGGCTCCTCAGTGATTCCAGGTTTTTTCACCCTCTCTTTCACAGCTGAGTAAGAAGGTGAAAAGACAGCATCTGATAAAGTACATGAGCACCAACTCACAAAAGAAGTGATCCAAATAAACAGCTTTCATTTTCATTTCCATTTCCCAGTTCTGTAGCCCTCAACTAGAATCAGCAAACCTTAGGCTGAGCTCATCTCTGAGCCTAAGGGTCTGTCAGAGTTTTACACTGCAATGACAGATGCACATGGTTAAGCACAAAACCTGTCTGAATTTCCAGCACAGGAGACACGAAACTTCTGAAGGGGCCAGCACATCAATGTTGCTGAAAGGGAGCATCCTTCATTTAGGGAAGCATAGTGACTGTTCCTGTATGAAAAACAGCAGGGAAGATTCAGGGAAAAAAAGGAAGGAAAAAAACCAAAAATCCAAACCAAATCCAAAAGCGGTCTCATCTCAGCTTGCAAACTCACATACAGAGACCAGGCACAGTCTGGTATTTCAAGAGCCAATTCTGAGGCCGGCAGCTAGAGATGAGAATTTCATTCCTGACCACAGGCATCCTAAATTCCTATTACTGGGATTAGTCTTAAATTCTTCTAAAGAAACATCCTTTCCCTCCCTCTTGCTCTCCCCTTCCATCTCCTTCTTTCACACTACCATCTCCCAGTGAGCCAGATGGCAACTCAAGTTTTTCCATCTGGTGAACGAAGCTGACACATAGCAAGGAGGAGGCTGCTCCATGTAATGCCTTCAGAGGATGTGGAGGCAGAACCAGCACCTCTGGTCAATACGGCTGTTTGCCTTGCTAGAAATGGACCAAGAAGCAAAAAGTGAGTGGTGAAGCCAGTAAAACAGACAGGGAACATGTGCAAAGGTAGTTACAATGTCCTCCTTTTACTGCTCCTTCCTCACTCTTCAGATAATGTATGCTAATCCATAGCACATATATAGAGAGAGGTTGTATTTTCATATTTGAAATAAAAAGAAGATTTAAACCCCAACCCACTTTTTAAGTAATGCAACGATTTCAAAAGCAATTTCACAGAGCTATTAGGCTGCAAAGACTGGAGTTAACTTAGAAGGTGACAAAATAGGAAACCAGGAAGGGAAAATTTGGACAAAAGAGTGTGTATCTTTTTTTTCTGCTGACATTTCAGACAGCACCAGAGATGCAATACTTTTCAAAATTCCACAAATTACTAAATGAGATAAGCAAGTAATTAACCTGCAAAAAAGACAAATATCATGCAATCACTATGCTTATAAGAGGAATATAAAAACCAACTTTCACGCACTTAGGCTGGTTTGTACATACCTGCAGCTTCCTCTTCTTCCTTGAAAGACTTCCCGTCCAGTCACTGATGCGTCGCATTCGGTTCTTTAGTGTATCCTTCTTGGATGCATCCTCACCGAGGGGCTTAGACTTCCTGCATGGGAGGGTGTAGGAGGTGTAATGTGCAGGACTTCCCTGCTCTACCCTGGAGGGAACATCAATGTCTGAGGCAAATGAGACACGGTTGCTTAGGCTACCAGGAGTGTCAATATACTCATCAGACAGCCTGATCCCAGGTGGAGGCGTGCTTTCCAAATTTGTATCCTTATAGAGGTCTCGGAGTGAGGAAAGAGATGAACTTTGGTTGAAGGACTTCTTGTCGCTTGCTGGGAAACTGGCATGAATGCTTGTATCTGGAGTGCTCCTGGTCAAATATGAACCGTCCAGCTCATTGATATCCCCAGCATTTCCCCAGAGAGAGTCATACCATGAAGACTCAGAGCTGAGGGAGCTTCCTTTACTAGACCGAAGCTTTGAATCGGTAGGTGACAGACGATGGCTCGAAGAACAGTCTGCACTGGAGTTCCTCCTGACATCAAGCAGGTTATTTGGCTTAGATTCCAAGGCAGGGGAATACCTCAGCAACTGCACAGGCCCACTGGACTCCTCAGTTGGTACCTTGCTGTTGTTGCTGTTGTGGAACTCAACCCTCAAGCAACCATCCAGCTTCCCCAGAGTTTTAATGAGAACTTTAGGACTCCTCCTGTCCTCTGATGGGGAGGCTGATGCAAGACTCTCATTCTTTCCGTAGCAATTTAAAATGTGGCCATTGCACTCTCGAGAGGCAGTATGATTACTTCCAGCTTGGAGGCCAATATAGTGGAAACCATTCTCCGGCAAAAACATCACGTTATTCCCTTGGCAGTAGTCCCCAGAGGCATTTGTCCTGTGTTTGGCATGGACATTGCTTTTGGAGATCTTCATCACAGTGTCACCAAGTCTAGAGGAATAAGGCTGACTACTCTTGAAGTGTGAAAGGCAGGTTCTGGCAAGGGACCTCGATTTGTAGTTTGAGCCGCTGCTGGTATGTCCCCATCCATGCATAGAGCAAGACTTTTCATCTTTAGCATGAATGCTGCGAATTTTCAGAGAGCAAGGCTTTTGCTTGGCACCAGCTGTAGCAGCAGCATGATTTTTTGATCCCTGAAGACTGTATTGGCTTTCTGAATTCCCCATTTTCCACTAAATTAAGAAGAGTTTCATCAGAAACAATGGCTAAAAGATAGAGCAAAAAGTAACAGGCCATTTTTACCCTCCACACAGGAAAACGCCTATTTAAAAAATGATATGAAACAATTGTTTCAAAAAAGGCCATTAAATATCCATGTATGACATTAAATTCATAACTGAACTTATTTTAGGGGCAAGCTAGGAAAGCCTATTTTCTCTGAGGTTCATTACCCCTCTGTTATAAAGCTGGAATCTAACTCCATTGAAATCATGTCAACACCTTCCTCCACCCACACCCTTGGCAACATCCTTTTCTTATAACTTACAAAATCTCTGGCTCCCAAGAACAATGGCATAATGAAAGGGAGACAGCAAGATAATAATAACTTAGACGTAAAGTGAACTGTACTTTCAGAGAAATCCCTTCTGCCAGCAGACAAGCCCACTGCAGTTTCAGCTTGACTGATTTCTGTGCAACCAAGTGTTGCCTCAATAAAATGTTCAGTAAACCCCAGCTATGTGTTTAAATGAAGTTAATCTAGGAGAAAGGAAAAAAAATCCATGCCAAAAATCAGACAAATATAACTTGGTTAGCAAACAGCCTCATCTTCCACTACAGCACAAAACTGCATAATGTTCATTCAGCACGGCACAGTTCGATAGTTCGCTTGGTAAAATGCACTTCAGTTTTTCACAGTGTTTGCAGTGAATAGCACACACTGGAGCAGTTAAATTGTACCACTGAGGTGACTGAAGATTTCAAACATACATAAAGTGCACCCCAAAGTAAAAAAGTTCTGTTCTTTTTGTTACTCAGAATGAATCTCCAGTGTTTGTAACATACAGAAACAACATCAAAATGCTTTTTCCATTGGCACTACGCTTCTTTACACGTAGGATCTCAGACTATCACCCAGAGGAGGATACATGGCTGCCTGACTAAAAATTTGCCAAAATAAGCCACTGCGAGAGCATACTCTTATCTTCTAGAGTTTCTATGTTTTAACATCCCTACTTCAAGCCCTTAGCACTTTTAGATTGAAAGTATAGTATAAAGGAAAGAGCAAACCTGTAGGAACACTCTCAAACACGGGCACGGTTAGCAGTCAGTATGCTCTGCATTGTCTTCCTGGCCAGCCACTGTGCTTGCCAAAACCAGAACAGAGTTGCACACAGCCTTCCTAGAAAACACCAGAAAGACAAAAAATGGTTTTCAAATACAATTTATACTTTACTCCAACTGTATGTAAAATGAATAAAAAAAGAAAAAAAATCAAAAGTTACAAATTAAGAGAAGTTTGATGAAGGATATTCCTGGACTTTAGGCATACATTTTTATAAGTATATTTTAACAATTGACATTGAATTAGTAGAATAAGTCACTGAGTAAATGTTTAATTTTCTCTCCTCTTTGTTTGTCTTTCTCTCCTCTCACTGACAAGTCAGGACAAACTTTCATCCCTCTCCAGTTTTCCTTTTGGAAGACCAATTACAGTTCACAGTATTGTGCAGTGGTCCACTACAATGTGGACTCAACTGATCAGAGCAATGTCTCACAACATCTGTTTATCTTTCCCCATTCCTGGATTCCAACCATGACCTTTGCAGTGAAAGGCCACCATGAAATTCACTCTAGCAGCCACCCAGTAACCTCCCTCTTGAGGTTTGTTCTGATTTTAAGTTAATCTGCCAGTAAAACTAGAAAAAGGCTGCACCATGCATTGCACAGGCCCAGAGGTAACAAGACCCAAGCTCTTCCTAACCCTCTGAAAGCATTGGCTCTTCACTTAGCACACAAAAGACCACAACTCAAAGCAAAAGAACCAAATCTGGATCTCATAGAACACACCAGCAGCTTAGGGATTGAAACACTCCACACAAAAGATGTAGTACAAGATGTTAGAATAAGTTTTGGAACACATAGTTAAGTTACAAACCATTCTTAACACACCACCACCAAAATTTTTCCTTTCCACCTAAATTCTATGGCTACTGTTCATAATTTTCAATTGAATAGCTACTTGATTTGAACATGCTGGGTTTTGCTCTCATTGACTCTTTTTGTGGCTCTTTACTGTAAAAGAACCTTGAAAGAGTTTAAATTAATTCATTGGTATGTAACTAACCTTACCAAAAACAAAGGTAAAGGTTGCCAACTAGAACTAAAAACAGTCTTAACAGCAAGCCTAGAAAAATGTTAGCAAATAAATCACTTAGAAGAGACCGATCATGATAGAGATGCTACAGACCTATAAACATGAATTAATGCCTCTTATCACAAAAATATCTGATAAAACAAATAAGCCACAGAAATTTCATCTTGCACTCAAAAAAGAAAAAATCTGTAATTTTCTTACTCTCTCTAACAATTTGGAAGTTTGCTATTTATTATACCCTTGCATGTGCAGGTTTGATTTGCCTATGCTGCTAAGTGCACTCCTCCATGTGAACAGTTTTTAAAGTGTCATATGAAACTTGGATTGAACAAAAAGACTATTAATTCAAAGTTAGCAGAAGACAACACACAAACTTCCTAAGCTCGCAGCTCCTGAACAAATTGCCAACACCCAGCAGTATTCTTTTCCTATATCCAAGAGGCACAGACACAAACAAACAATGAGTTTACATTCAGAATTCCTCATCTGGAAGCAGAAAGTACATTCAACAAGAGAGCTTTGAGGGGCTAACATCTATTCATAAGAAAACACTGAACTCAATTTGTCTAAAGAAACAGGCAAAAAGACCATTTGGTCTCCATAGTGATTGTGCAATGGTTAGGTAATCCTTTTAACAGAGTAGGTAGTGAGCAAGCTGCTGTCATGAACCTGAAAAGACAGACATTCAATTTGTCAAGGCTCGAGCCGTGGCTACCAGGGTCCATTGTACATGTCTTCGATACACAGGCCACATGATGGGTGAGGGAATAAATTTACCTCAGGATACAATGTCTACAAAACAGTGTCTCAGTCTGTGCAGGAATCAGTCTGCACCACAGCAGAACAGTCAATAAATTCCATAGAAATAGCCCCAAGGGATTTTTCTCAGCATCTCAGCCATTCAGAAAGCTACGACAGGCTCAACATCTGCGCACGCTGCAATAACCCATCAGGGCATCTCTGAGGATGCACAAAGACCATCACCCTGGAAATCAGCTGTCAGGCCTTTCTCTTGCCTCTCACTTGTGTGAAGCAATTTTATTTCTCTTACTTCCAGTTAGTGGACAAAGAGCAGAGCAAGTCAGCTTATACCCAAAGGCTGCATGATACAGGGGCAGGGTGGTGGTCATGGACAAACTCTGTCTGTGCTCACTTCAAACACTCAAGTGTTTTACAGTATTTGATCTGTGGAAGCCCTGGAAATTACATTGTAGGGGACAGAGTTCAGATTCAGCTGTATTTCTGACAGCTATCCACTGCTGCAGAAGATGTGCTTTTCTCTTTCCCTATGCAGAGGGATGAATACTTCTTGTGAGCAAAACCAGTTGCTATGAATATTTTCAGCAATTATAATCAGCATAATTAGAAAGCAGCTCACCGTGCCTGAAGATGACTATTAAGAGTTTATTTGCTTTCAATTATAACCACATTCCCTAAAAAAGAAGTTTTCAATCTTCACCCTGGTTCCCCTTGACACATTCAAAAAAACCCAGCTATGCAAACATACTAATCCGGGAACCCCACCATCCCCACCACACCCGAACTTTAACACCAGTCATAACCCTAGAGCTAAAAATGTATTTCCCCACCTTGGGGCTTCTCCATAAAGTTCTCCTTGACTTTTTTCACTTCACAACACAAACACACAAGCTCAAGAGGTGTTTTGGAGAAGTGCCTGCCACCTCTATTCCCTCATTATGACCACCACAGCTGGACTGCTTTACGAATGCTAGAGGAGAAAATTACTTTCTTTAAGATGAACACAAGTACAAATACTGCTCAGCAATTGCAGGGGTGCTTTCCTCCCCAGTCTTAATCTGTCAAAGGTTTCCAAACTTGACTCACTAACCATATTTCAAGCAAAACTGAATCATAATAATAATATCCCAGTACTAGGTTTGCTTATGAGATATAACAAGGAATTACTGTGTTATAAATTGGTGGGAGATCTGAGTCAAGGGAGACAGGCTCCTGCACTGCTCTCATCTGCTATAGCAAGAACACACACTAAACATGATTTTGCTACTGTCAGCCATCTGCTTCCCATACAGTCACACTAACTGGGTTGAGACTCTCTAAAACTACAGGACAGAAAATGGCACACTTCCAAATGGGAAGCCATCGGTAGGCTGAATGCTCCCCAGCCACAGTCAGCATTGGACAGTGGCCATAAAAAGGCAAGAGGCTGTTGTAGCACCTTCCTAGGGAGGCTCAGCAGATTTGCTTTACTGGGACTGTCTCAGTCCCACCACCTAGGATGTTGAAAGAACTCAACTAAATTCAACCTTAGCAATGTTAAACTTTAGTCTGGATCACGAAGTTAACCCCCATGAGACAAACACATGCACCAAAGCTAAGTCTCTGGTGTATTTTGATGCCTTTATTCCTCTGGGTGGCTGGTGAAAACGAATCTTCACTGGCAGATAAAAAATAAGTGGTCTACAAACCACTTATCCCGGCTGAAGCTTCCCCAAAAATCAAGAGTTACAGAGAAGTTGAGTCTCACTTTACCAAACATATAAATAGCATAGTCTCACTATACTAAACATATAATCTCTGCCAAAGTGGCAAGAACAGTAAAAAATAAAAAATAAAAATGAATAAATAAAATAAAATAAAATAAAATAAAATAAAATAAAATAAAATAAAATAAAATAAAATAAAATAAAAAAATCAGTATGGATGAGTGCAGATGAAGCTATCTGCCATCAAATTGGCACCCCTGAGGGCTCACTAAAAAATGCAGGAACTCGTGAGAGTCTTCAGCATTACCAAGAACAAAACTCTTCATGCACAGCAGAAGAGCTTGAATCAAAACCTCCTGTCATTTAGAAGTAAAAAGCATTTAAAAGGAGAGCTAGATTAAGAGCTAAGAAATAGGTAAGACCTAGAGCTACCTGTCTTATCCCTACAAAATAAGATCCTTCATAGAATCATAGAATCCTTAAGGTTGGAAATGGTCTCCAAAATCATCTTAACCCAGCACTGCCAAGTTCACCACTTACCCATAGTGTCACATCCATGTCTTTTGAACCCTTCCAGGGATGGTTCTAGGTGACCCTTCCACCATCTCCCTGGGCAGACTATTCCAATGCCTGACCATCCTTCCATGTGAAGATTTATTATTTTTTCTAATATCTAATATAAAGCTGCCCCTGGCACAACTTGAGGCCATTTCTTTGGTCCTGTCACTTGTTACCTGGGAGGCGAGAGCGACTTCCATCTTCTCAATTCCTCATAATGACACAGCAGGACACAGTTTAAATTTTTTAAGAAAATCTTTCCTTGAGGAAAGAAAGAAATAAACCAACCAAGTATTCTATTTTTACTTCCGGCTTAAGCAGCAAGAACGTATCACAAACTCATCAGACTTTCTTCACTAACAGGAGGATTTTTACCTGCACCACTGCAGTTGCTTTCAAGACAGGATAGGAATCCTGGAACACCTGCCACTGGGCAGTCCCTCACAGCCACCTACCCAAGTATAAGCATCTGCCAAAGAAAAGCAGAGCTTCTCACTCTAGAGTGATAGAAAGACTTACATAAAGGGGCTTTGAGGGCAGAGTATATCCCACCAACTACTGTCCAGTGATGAAGCAAGAGGAGTCATGTGCTTTCTGCTGTGTTTAAAGCCCTGGGTGCTCATGGAGCGGGGAGGCACAGAGAGGAGAAAAGGCAGCACCTGAATCCTTACAGAAGCAGCTGCTCTCAGTGCACAGAACCTAAGTGCACCCCAGGAGACTGTCATCAGAACTAGACCAGCCGGGATAATGGGGAATGTGAAACTATTTCAAAACAATAAAAAACAAAACAGAAAACCCCCTGATTCATAAGAAAATACCAATTTGTTTTAACAGAGGACCGAGTTAGAAATGTTGCAGGGTTTGATGTACAGCAACTACAATGCTGGTTTTTTACATCAGGAAAAGCTTTTTGTGCTGTTTTTTGTCTGTTTGAATTGCCTGAGCAAATCCTGTACTTTCTTTCAAACAACTTTTACATCCTCTTTCACCTAACGGTTAAAACACTGTCCATTTTAAATGGCTTACAAAGTCTTTGAGATTATATATAACTAACTTAATGTGTCCGTAAATTTTCCAAAGAATCACTGTACTTTGTGAATTCTTACAGGGATACAGACTTACAGGTTTGAAGCTTTAATTAACTTTTAATCTACTTTGGTTTTTAATACGAAAGTAATTCAAAATGCTAGAATGTGAACCTGCCCTCCCCTTCCTGCATGGCTGTGTATGGACGGATATGTGAAATTAATGAGGGGGGCAGGTTAGCACAACACTCTAGCTGGATTTAATGTGGAGTTCCTTACTGGAAACAATTTACTGTATTTTTTCAAATTACGCACTCTGGTCACATGCTTCCACAAATCAGAAGCAGATTTCTTATTCCTGCAATCTCAATCACATTCCTATTATAAAAATATACCATAATAATTATGCCACAGTATTTTTGGCAGGATACTTTGCATTATATACCACTGTATTCAAAGAATGAATAACTAAAACACCACAAGTATGCCTGTATTAAAAAAATATAGGACTATTTTGCCTTAAAAATTCAGTTTGAAGCCAGAATTCCTCACTCACTCATTAGTCTCTGTAGAGTTCTAGTCTCCTGTATTAGGAACTGTTTGGTAGCTTACACATCAAAATAAAGTCAATTGTTTTTCTCACTAAACATAAGCAGACTTTATGAGCCTAGACACTTCTTTTCATGTTGTGAATCATACCTACATTGCAGATGGACATCTAATTTCACAGTTTAAGCAAGAAAGGGGCACTCTCCTTTTCTGGTTTTCTTCTCTTAAAATAACATTAATTCCAACAGATCTACAGTGCTTCACATCTATATCACATCAGAATTAAACATCCCGTACCTGGGACATGGTCTCTTCTTTTGCTCAAACCATCACTCTAGGTCCAAGACACTGGCAGCTTTATTGAATTAGGCTTTATAGCTTTCAAGTTAGTGCAGTATGGAAGGCTGAATGAAGCCTGAAGATTCTTATCATATTACACCAGTGCTGATACAATCTAAATCTCTAGGGACTTATTTTTCTTTGGCAGGAAAAACAAATTTCACCATTTGTAAATGTTATTGAATTTATACACAATGGCTAAAGTGCACATCCATTTAAATAAAAGCCATTAAGGTTGTTTAAAAAAAAAAAATAGAACCCACCAGGAACTCCAGCTAATATTTTGGCTTAATGCAGTAGCTGCAGTAGTTAAAGAGTTGATATGTCTAAGGGTCTATTTCCTGCCCTCAGAGAGGAAATTAACTCAGTGATCTGAAAGACTTCTCCACCTACTTAGGTTGTAAGCACACTGTCAAGTCCTGGTGCTGAATTACACAGTGCTTTCAGGAGATTTCAGGGCCTGAGGCCTCAGGTGGGGAGCATGGTGCACCTGAAGGAGCCAAGATAGTCCAAGCTGAGAAGCCAGGGCTCCAGCATCGCTGCCTGCTACTTTGGAGACCGAGCTCAAGTCTGCAGGCTTTGCTTAGACAAACTCCTGAAGAGGTCTCTACCTCAGCCCTCTTTACCTACAGTAACACCAGGAGGAGAGACTTGGGCTTTCTGGTCAAACTGGGATTCCCAGCTCTCCACCAGGAGCATCTGCCCTTCTCCTTTCTTGTCTGTTTCAGCAGCAACCAGTTCATGCTATCAAATACAACCACAGTCAGCAGGAAGCTATAGGGATATTCTCTCACACATATCCTCCCAAAACTGTAGGTGCCAAAACATCAGCTTTGGAGGTGATAGGATAAAGGCTGTTTTTGGACTAGGACACAGTTCACAACACCACGAGCAGCCACACAGACCCTAACAAAGAAGAGAAGGAAATGGCAGAAAGGAAGAACAATCCAAGATAGGAACATTAACACATTCTGCCCACAAAGACTCTTTTTGGCATAACACATTCCAAGTCTATTGGAACAACTCTTAACCCATGACATCAGAGAAAAGCCTCCTTTAGGAGCTGGCAGAACAGCGTGTTTCAGGCTGAGGGACAGGGGCTGGGGTGGCTGCAAAACTCTCTGTTTGTCACCTATCACACAGCCTGCTCCATGAGCAGGAGGGGGAAAACGGGCCACAATTGGCATAGTCTTTTCTAATTCTCAGTCTACACATTCATAAATACCTGAGGGTGTCAATTCCAAAGTAAATGCTTTCCTACCTTCATCCCTCGGACTTCCTGAAGAGGACAGAGGATCTGGGAGCTAGACACCAAAAGTAAACTTGAGACACAGTCCCTTGGAAAATTGAAATCAGACCTTGATTTTTGCATGCCAAGAACTCTACAGCAGTAACACAGCTGAAAATTTCCTTTCCTGTACCCCTGTAGTACCAGCATGTTACTTGCACATTAAAAGGACAAAAAAAGTACACTGAGGATTAGGTTTCCTCACTAAAAAATTGCTTTGTAACTTCACAGCTACAGACTTCCCTATTCAGAGTCCATCCACTCATGGTATGTGGATACCCCTTTCCCACTGAAGGTGATCAGATAAAAATACTACAGCTCTTGCCTCTAAATTGTAACTTACTATACATTGTATAACAAATCATCCACCCTAAAGAGAAAGAAATGTGTGATTTCCAGAATGAAGTCACCAGTGTACAAAATTAACTCAGTGACCACATCAGCAACAAGCACAAACAAAGTTGCAAACTCGGATTACATTGAAAAAGCAATTAATCACCACTCAGAAAAAAAAAAAAAAAAAGGAACCAAGGGGGCGAAGTCACTTCTCCATTTTTTGGGGCATTTTCCTCACTTACATTTCGTCTGCCAGGGAACATAGCATTTTCACTATTTGTGTGCAATTATGTATTAAAAATTTACATAGAAAGAGCAAAACCTGTGCCGGACCTACTTCTGGCACATGCAGAAGCTTTGGTTTTCCATACCATCCCAGTTCAGCAGTGGTAGTAGTGTTGACTGACATTTTTTCCTCTAACACTACACAAACATTACACCCTTCCTTGGGTACACTATTCATTGTAAGTCATTCTAAGTATTACTGTATTGGAAGAGTCATTTTAACATAACAGAAACCATAGTACTATTAAACACACTTTCTCACACTTTGCCTTAAAAAAAAAAAATCCAGCCCCATCACAGTAGAGATGTAAAATGATCCCAGCAGCAGTTTATTTAGCAATTCAGGCAATAGAGTTTGACAGATGACCATCAAGAACTGTTTTCTGGAGGAAAACCATCCACCTTGGGTGCAGCCACCCATAGCAGAGGCGGCAGAGGGGCTGCGAGTCCTGGCACCGCAGCAGCCCACTCTGCTCTCCGTTTTCAGAGGATTCCCAAGTCCTTCCCCACTTTTCTTTCAGTGGCCAACTCTGGCCGGCATCCGGGGAGCAGAGAACCGACTGCTCTCCCCCAGCATCTCCCTCCCGCTCCCTAGTCCCGCTTACCTTCCCCGGGGCGCTGCCCGCAGCCTCCCGGCTGCCCCGAGACTGCCACGGGAACAGGGACACGCAGGCACAGCCTCTCCCTGCCCTGGGCATGCCAGGAAACTGTGCCTAACACTTCAGAACGCACAGCCGCCGGGAACTAAAAACAGATCCTGCGCGAGGCTGGATGTATTTTCGTCTGCAGGCTACACACCCTCCTCCCGTTCAGTTTTTTCCATTGGTGGAGCAGCATGATGCAGCTTAAGCAGAGGGTGGTTTTCCACGGGCCGCCGGGAACCATTATGCGGGCCGGCCCGCCGCGATGCCGGGCAGCCGCCGGGGAATACACCGTGACTGAGCTCTTGTCTGACCCCACATTCCTCAGCCTCCCGGCTGCTTCCACAGGAAAGCTCCTTGGAAATCTGCTGAATTGCAAGGCGTTTGCCTGCCTGAAGGTAGCACCAGGGTCTCCTCCCTCCTCTTTTTTTTTTGCTTTTTCTTTCTTTTTTGTCTTTTGTGGGTTTTTTTCCCGGCTTTCTTTTTTTTCCCCTAAGCTTGTTAGGAGGGAGTAGGTAACCCTAACATCCTTGAGTGAGACACCCTGGCAAGAATGTAATTCCTCAAACCACAGCAGGAATGCTGTAGTCATGAAAACACACTCTGAGGAGCAGCTCTCAGTTGTGTTTTAGAACTCTGCACAACAGCATCACGGATACAACCACAGACTCTGGCAGTCTCTTCCTTGCCACTTTCTTTTGACAGACATTTACACTTTCCCATGCAAAGAATTACGTTCTCCAGTACAATTTTAATAACTGACCTTTGATAAAATGTGTCTCTTCACATGCAAATGGCATCACCGAAGTTTCAGTATACAGAGCTAGGCTATTAATGTGTAGTTAGGTGCATGAAAAATTGCTTTATTACCAGAAAAGCTCAAAACTTCATTGATTGCAGCAGCAATTGGTGAACAAACTTGGCCAAAAAACAATGCATTTATTTAAATATTCTAATAAAATTGCAGAGTTACATTCAAGTGCCAAGTGTGAAAATACAGCCAAGTTACACTGCAGGTAACGTGTTCATTTGAGAATAAATACATGAACACTGTAATAAAAAGCTTTAGAAACCCACAAAAGTCCCAAATCAATATGTACATCCACAAAAATGAAATAATGATTTGCACCGTAACAGAGGAATTGCCACCTAAAAGTGGACCCCTGTTTCACTGTGTCCATTATTCAGACTCATTATAGAGGAAACTCCAGAACCCAGCAGCTTTGAAGTAATTTGGAACAAAATTTTATTTAATCTCCAAAGTCCAGTTATAACCAACTCATCCACTGGAAAACACCTTGGATCTCTTCTTAAACTTCACAGGTTAACAATACTATCACTGAATACACTCTTCTCATCATAGCAAAGGTCAAATCCTTCCTTGAGTTCTACTGACTTCCATCAAGTTTTCCATAAGCAAGTCCCATAGTTTTTGAAAAATCTAATAGAGCAGTACATGACTTATGCCCATACTCCTGAATTCTACAACTGAAAATAGGTCTGTGGGCTTCACATCTGCTTGTTCCGGTAAAAGCTTTTCCCTCTGTGCAAAGCAGACTATTTTCTTCTTCATGTTCCTGGTACAGTTACATTCTCTTCACTTAGCACTGCTGTGGTTCAATTATTTCACTAACAGGCCAGATCCAAGTCCCAGGACCAACATGGAAGCAAAGACAGCTCAAGCCAAAGTACCAGATCTCTCTCAGGAGAAACAGCTGGCCCCTGGTCCTATCCCCCTTCTCACACAGAGTACAGCATTTCCTCCTTGAGTCCATCTCTTTGGTCACTAATGAAACCAGGTTCAAATGATTCCTTAGATAAAATTACTACCCAACCAGTCCAGAAGCATTTCATCAAATTCTGTTGAATTTATCTATCTTAAAGATGAACGTTCAGAAGGCCAAATCCTATTCCCAAAGATATCTCTCCAGCATCCTTTCCAAAAAACAGTGATTCTTTCTTAACTCAATGAAACATACCTAGACCAACACAACCTAGGACCCAGCTGAATCAGCGTAATGTGTCACAACCTTTCAGTAACAGGTAATAAGGCTGTCCTTTCCCTTCCACTTCCATTTGCAGAGGGTTACTCCCAAATGTCAACGTGTATTCCTGCTATTAGTGCAAAACGCTCAATCCTATATTTTCTTCTTCTTGAAGTTCACTGTATGTGATCATTCCAGTCCTAGGGGTCATTCAGCTACTTATTACATTATTTCTGTGTATTCACTATGCCTTCCACTTTTTATCAGCCTGTTCCATCAATGCATTCCCTCTCTTTGTGACAAGGCAATCAACATTCATTAAATTTGGTCTTAAGACTCCAGTTGATACCCCTAAGTTCATTCTCAAATAAGTTTTATTTTCAAAATTTCATCTCTAATATACCTAACTGATTACTTTTAGCACACAGACATCGCATGTTAAAGGCATACTTTTCTGACCTCTACTTGACTTATGTGGTACAGTCCAGCTTGTGGGTTACAACATGAGAGTTGGGAGTTTTGGGAGTTTTACACTGCCAAAATTGACTCTCCACATCCACCTTGTACCCCTTTTCTCACCCACTGCCTTGCCATTATCAACTTGGGACAACCTGATAATGAAATATTTTCTGGAGATGAACAAGGAGTAGGCAAGCCCCATGGTGAAAACAATAGATTAATATCTTATTACTATGAGAAGTGTTTATGCAATCTTCCACAAATGTATTATCATCACAACATTTCTGGGAAAGGGAAAAGTGTCACCATCCTTATTTTCTAAAGAGCTGCTAGGTCACACAGGAAATTAAGGGGTGTTTCAGTACAGCAAGAGGAACCCTCCTAGCTTGTGTTAATGTATATCTCTGATAGTTTAATGGCTCTTAATGCCTCTGTTTTGCAATAAAAACTGCAGTTTGTACAGAGAAGTCCGTAAGAGAACTAAAACCAAAGTTGTGTGTATTAATTTTGAGAATTCATTTCTCTCCATCTATAAAGATGTTTTAAAGCCACCTAATTTTATAGATGAAGAGAAATGAATCTTCAAAATTAAATACGGGTATTTTAACCTATCTTTTACTTTTACACTACAAAACCTTAGATTTTACTTCAAAAGTGCTAAGACATCCCACTGTCAGCACAGTTTTGTTTCCTAAGCAATGGAAGAAAAAGATAGAAAAGGCATCTATCCCCAGCATTCATGCTGAGACAATGACATGCCTCCTTCCCTAAAGTCCGCCTACTTTCATACTCATTGCCACATCTATAAAATATCTTTTCCTAGACACAGTCCTGTCTGTTTCTGAAATGCCAGTTCTCCATTCTGCCTCCTGACCCCTTCTGCCTGGCTCACCTGACGTTGATACAGCTGAGCTGTGTGAAAATCCCTGATCCATAAGGTCCCCCGACTAATACTCAACAGATGGGTGCTGGATGGGCACATGTGGAAAGATATCGATGTCTTGCCAATCATGGCTTAACCACAGACTGTTACAAGATGTGTACAGAGCCTTCCCATGAAATCCAAAACAGGTTCCCATGCTCTCTGAAACAGAATCTATGTAGGAATTAAAGAATTTTGAAGTAGGAAATTTCGGTTCTCAAATCAGAAACCTCTAGTGGAGCTCTCAAGAAAGCTGGGAAGCTGTGCTATACTAAGTGTAACTAATGCTAAAAAATAATTGCATGTTGTTGTCAACAGGATAATAACCAGAGATGAGTTTCAAAGCCTTGCTGATCTCATGACTGAAACATCTGAATCATGCAACATCTGCTAAAGAAATATTCTCATTAAACCGTACTTAAGGTCCATTCTTGGTGTCTTTGGCCTTGAAGTGGAACTGCACAAGAAATGCAGCGGTCTCACATTCAACCAGCAGTGAAGGCAAACCTTACACCCCATGAAATTCTTCCATAAAGACATCGGTTCAATTTCTGAGAACTCAACCTTCTGCAAGCCAGTGCTCACACACTTAGCTTTCTGGTCTCATCTCAAAATGTTTATCAGATGCAAAATGACAGAAAATTATGGTAGTCATTAATTATTTAAATCTGATTCATAGGAATTTTGGAAAAGAGTAAATAGGAGCCTGTATGTTAGCTCATTCCTTCTCACCAGGGAGCAAGCCATTTGACCCAGTGAATGAGATCATCAACACGAGTCTAACAGCTCTGGCTATAGGTCAGAAAATATGATGTACATGAGCACAGTTTTATATCCTTAGTTATCACAGAGACTTACAATGCTCTAAGTGCCTACTACTTTTCTGTCAGTCTCCTGTTCTCTCTGTGAAATGCTGTGATGAAAGAGATCAAAGGGATTCTCCCCATCCCCACCTCCCTGTGGAGTCAGTGTGCCCTTGTCCAGCTCAGCAGAGAAGAGGGGCTTGCTGTACAGACACTCTCCACACAGACCTTGTGTCCAAAACAGTGAGAATCCACTGCCATTTAAGGCATGCAATAAAACACATTTGGTCTTTAAAGCAAGATGGAATTTTCCCTTTCTTTTTATGTTGCATGGTTCTTTAGCACTGCTGTAGACAAGGGCTTACTGTTTGTGGTTATAATCCATTTTCAAGTCTTACAGAGAATAGTTGTAAGTGCCTCTAGTCACTGTCTTATTCCTTTCAGTACAAGTAAATTAAGAAAGATAAAGCATGATCACATGACAGCAAGGCACATGGCATGAGTATTACTGAAAAAGGCCAAGACAGGACAGAAAAAAAAAAAATTAACTATGCCGTCTCAATTTCAACAACTAAGCATGCTGGATTCGAGAAGCCTGGCATGCAATCATCCACCAGTAATCCTGCACTTGGGACTGGCTGGGATAGAGCTAATTTTCTCTGTAGTAGCTCCTATGGTGCTCTGTTTTGGATTTGTGACCGAAACAGTGGTGATAGCACGACTGTTCACACTGTTGCTGAATAGTGCCTGCGCAGCATCAAGGATTTCTCCATTTCTCACTCCGTCTTGCCAGGTTGGGGTGGGCAAGAGGAAACAGCTGGGACAGCTGATCCCAAAGGCCACATAATCCCACACTATATAATGTCATGCTCAGTAATAAAAATGAGTGGTTGTTCTGACAGAGTTCCCATTGCAACATCTGAGACAAACAAGGCCCTCAATAAGGGTTAACCCCGAGACAAACATTTCCCTGAGAAGCAGCGGTACCCACATCGACAGAGAGGCTTGTCCCGCAGAACCTCAAAGGCTCACACTTTTTAATAGCATTTTTTACATTAGAACTAACAGTAAAAGCTGAATATTCAAAAAAAAAATTGAGAAACACTGATAGACAAGACCAAGATCGGAACCTGTCCTAAACAGTACTTGCTACATCCAATATCACTAGAGCAGAAATGATGCATCTTTTTTTGACAAGCATGCTACTTCAACAATACACTTTTTCACTACCCAATGAACAGCAACAAATTTGAGTTAGCCAAATAATTTAAATTAAATAGGTATTTGTATCTTCCAAGCTATCATTAAAAGCTCTTTTACTGCAATAGGTACATGTAAAATGTTCTCAATTTAGGAAAATTAATTTGTGGGAACAAAAGTCTAAAACTTGGAGAAAACTCAAAATTATGAGTGTAAAATTTTTTTGAATATATTATGTTACAAAATGAGAATGGAAGCCTTCACACGTCATTTTAAAAAAACTTGCCCACTAAATATCTAAAAATATTTGAAGGTGGAGTGATTTGTCACAAGAACATACTAGGAGATCTTACAACATAAATATTTACAAAGCACACATGTTATTTCACATTGCATTACTGTCATTGTTTGTTCCATTAACTGATCCAATAGACCAGCTAATTGCTTGTGCAAAATTGACTATTTGCTGTCATCCATTCAAGACAGAAGCACAAACACTTGCCAGGGGGTAGGAAGCTTTAAGGGGGTGTTTTCTAACTAAACTTATTAAGTAATTATTATATAACTTTTCTTTAGAATATTGATTATGGATTCATCAATTAAGTTAGAAAAATGTGTAGACATAAATAAATGTTACAAAGGATAAGTATGGCAAAGTTTCTAAGAAAATTGTGTCAAAACACTGTTTACTTCAATAGCATAAACCAAAAGGCATATAAAATAGATTGTTGCATAATGAATTTCAACTAAAGCAGTCCTGAAAATGCATATGATTTTATAGGATATTTCAAGACATTAATGTTTCCCCAGAAGTTTCAGATCCTAGGGTTAGATGAGTAAACAGCAAATTCTGCTTAACAACATCTCTAATCATTCTGTTTGTAGAGAAGCACTTCAAAATGCAAAATAAGAAATTAACACAGCAGAAGGAATAACAAAAAAGTCGAATTTGGAGAGGGGATGTTGTTTACCTTTTTTTTCTTGAGTCTTGACTGTGGTTTCTCATTATAGCTAGCTGCCAAACATACTAAAACTGGTAAATGGCAATATTAATTAGCAGCTTATTACAATATCATTAAATTAACTAAAAGAAATACCTGGTATAAAAGCTAGATGAAGTCTGGCTAACACGTGTTGCTTACACCCACACACACTGCCTCAACAGAGCCGTGCACGAATCCTGCAAAGCTATTTGCCTGAAGCAGAGTGAACAATGAGAACAAGTTCAACATCTGCCAGGGTGTCCAACTGCTCACAACCATTTTTCTGGTCAGAGGGGGCATTGTTTAAGTTGACAGGTTCCTAATGGCCTGAATTATTTAGCAATTCTCAAAAGACTCTTTCTACTCATTAGAGAGGAAAATTCAAACCACCCCAGCCAGCATTCCCTTGCTCCCCGGGAGCCGATCATGCTAATTGAGGAGAACATCACAACGTGTCCCGTTTTAATCACATGGGTTAAGCAGGCAAGAGGCTTCTATTATCCCCACCCCACAACGAAACGTGGAGGGTGCCAGCTCCCACAATAATGTGCACCTCAGTTTATCATCATCTCGATGTTGTTTAAAGCCTGCAGTCTGAACAAAGAGGGTATGTGTTGCTGCTGAGCACTACACCCGCCGAACTAAGCAGAGAAGTAAAATACATTAAAGAGAAAATTGAAACACACAGTTTGAAGCCTGAATGCTAAGTGAGCAACAGTAAGCATCTCAACAGATGGGAAGTTAGGGGGAGGCAAAATAGCTGTTTATTGATTTTTTTCTTCTCATCTACCATATGATGGATGACAGGTATAAACAAAATAGAGTAGCAGCACAGAGCTTACAGACAAGTGACACTCATCGCTAAAAAGCCAGAACTTTCAAACATATTCCCACCCCTAATATACATAGAAATGAAGGGAAATGCTACTAGTAACAGCAGCTTTACCTATGATGGATTATTTCTCAGTCATTTACACACTCTGCAGCACTAATTATCTCACCTAATCCCAGACTTTCTCAACATGGGAAAAAATGCAAG
Source organism: Irena cyanogastra (assembly GCA_013397155.1). Classification (NCBI taxonomy): domain Eukaryota; kingdom Metazoa; phylum Chordata; class Aves; order Passeriformes; family Irenidae; genus Irena; species Irena cyanogastra. Next base: position 572,907 of record VWZV01019593.1, read on the forward strand.
TCTTACAATCAATAGGACTGTCTTATTTTCTTCACAGCCTCCAAAATTTGGAATCCCTTCAAAACGTAAGATCTGAACAGAGTTCCTCACATAAACTTTGTAAGGAATGTTAGTGCAGTAATTAGGAATGTCTGCATTAGACCTCTTTTACCAAAACACAGACCATGTGTGAGAAGAAAGAGATTTACAAATGGATTCAAAAGCTATAAGGGAAGACATGTAAATATTTGGTAGATTACCATTCAGAACACAACAGCTATAGAGAATTGCCAATGTGATGGAAGGATAAATGGAAGGAGAACACTTCCAAATTAATATTATCACTTCTGTTCTTAAGCAACCACAATATGAACAAGAAACAGCAAAAATTAATTACCTTAATGCACATAATAGGAGTTGAGGCAATTCCTTTCTTATTCTTTAAAGAGATGCTACAAGATAAGCCTTTCAATTAACGTGATCAAAAAGTAAGCCACCAGTTTACTTGCAGAATCTTTATTTTGTCATCTGCACATAAACATTTCCAGAAGCTGAAGATTAAGTCAGCGAGCTAAATGGAAAAATGTAAAGTCTTCTGCCGGCATGACATTGTGATTAAATAACTAAAAGCCCAAAATGCAGAGAGACAACATGATGCTGGCCTATTCAGCCATAAAATTCATTTCCAATAACCACATTTCAGCACGTAGCTTAGATCATACGTAGCATTTTCCTATTTGAGAGCGTGCAAGATTGATTGTTAGAGGCTCAATTGTCCCATACACAGGCAAACAACATGTAAGGAATGATTAAATCAGCAAGATTCCCCCACTGAGCCTCCTACACAGGCTTACATTCAGGCAAAGAAGAGGTGGGATCTCTCCCAAGAAACAAAAGCAGAGGATTATGTGAGAAGCCCAAGACCATCTGCACAAAGTCATGTGGCTAGGGATTTCCTCTTCCCCTTGCTGTGTGCTGGGCATCCTTTCCCACTTCCAGTCTGAGCTGCATGGTGGGCAGCAGAGCTGGACTTAATTCCCAGCTCAGGGACAAAAGAGAATCAGGGACCAGAGGTTTCTGAGGCCCTCTTTGCCCATACTTACTGCCTTCCAAGCTAAGCCACTTAGGGATGTAATCCTTAATACCCCAATGTGCAGAAGTTCATAATGTCTGGGTCATTGTAAAATTCTGCATACCCTCGTCCCAGCCCAGCCCCTCTTGCATTCCCGAGAGCAGAGTCAGCCAGGCATGGTCACCCTGCTTCCACCCATCTCCCAGGCACACAGCAGGGGGATTCTCCATGCAGCCGTGCTCAGAAAGACACAAGCCTTTCCCCCATGTGTATCCCAGTTTCATGTGAATGAACAAGCAGAGCATCAGCATTTTGTGCTTTCTATTTTCTCTAACTAATTTAAGTTCCTTTCTCTTTGCCTGAGGTAGAAAGATCAGGGAAGAAAAAAAAATGTTCTTGACCTCAACAGGATATCTTGTTAGGTTATGGCAGCCTCAAGGACTCTTTCCTGGCATCTGAGAAGGGGGTTACAACTAACATTCCTGTTATTTCACTTTTTCCATGAGGCCCAGAAGGTAATTCTATAGCATTTTTCCAAATATAATGAAACATTAACTCCATTTGCAGTAAAGGCAACTCACAAAGCGATGTTTGGATGCTCTTTGACTTCAGTACCCCTAAGCAATGTGCAGCAGCAGATCTGTTTTTCCAAAGTGCTAAACACTTTCTAAACAACGCTCATGCTGTGTGAATAGTCTGCTGTGTGGCAGCAGTGTCTGAGTCCTGACTGCTCTCTCCCTCCTTATCAAGCTGCTTTTTCAGCCTCCTGAAACATTATTGCTGACATAATGGCATTGTTAAGATAGAGCCCAATCCAAACCAGCCACATGTAATAGAAAGACTTCTCTGGGCTTTGGATCAGGCAAAAAGCAGTGAAAGTACCCAGAGGAAGAAGTCCCTGCTTTTCATTTCAGAATAGTCCTTAAAATATGCCTTACTCCAGGTATTTTATTCTTGACCTTATGGCAGGCTGCTAAGGTACACTGAGGCAACACATTGAAACACATCCCCCATCTTAAATTCACATTTTTGTATCTTTACTATCTCAAATTTGCAGAAAAATAAAGTAAATTTAAAAAATAAAATCCAGAAAAGATGACATTAAGCAAATTGTCATCTTGTTTAACTGTGCTAAATACAGAAAAGAACACTCTGTTCAGAGAACACACTCACTACATATTGAGTTTATCAATTCTAGCATTAGTTTTGCAATACACATGGGACAGTGTGCAACCTCTTCTTCCAGGATGTATTTGTGAAATGCAAGATGACCTCAGGACCATCCCCAGGAAACCCTTAATTCCTCTCTATTAATCAAAAATATTAAGCAGTCATTACCTTCCAGGTCCAATCAAATCTTGTTAAATACCCCCCAAAGATATATATAAATTGGCCAACCTTCCAATGCAAGATTCATGTCTGGACCTAGATTTTGAACAATATTCAAAAACAAGGAATGTCTGGATCTCAAGGATTTACTTAATTGTGTCTGGAATAAATCAAATCCACAGTCTAGCTTGCACTTCAGCTCTGCATTTCCAAAGTGCTTCCAGCGTAATATTTTAATCTGGTCAAATCACTATTTTTATTAAGTGGAGATCATAAAAAGTTTTAAAAAATCATGTGATTGATGAAATAGTTTTCTTGAAATGTGAAATTAGGGGAGAGGGGGAAGTCCTTATAAAATTCTGCAACACATACACAGAGACAAAAATGCAGAGCACTTCATTTTCCATGTGGTGGTCTGTATTTGCAATGCAAAGATGAACTGTCATAGCTCAATGTCCCTGACAGACAGCAAGTGTCCTTGCTGTGCCCTTCTAGTGGGGACACTTGTTTGGCCCACCAGCATCTGAAGAACTCAGCAAAATTACAATAGTGTGACAACAGTACAGTGCTTTTAAATACGCCTAGACCCATTTACAAAGTTTGTAGCTGCTACAGCAAGCTAACACCTCAACATGAACAAAAGTGAAAACTCAGCAGTGACCTTTGCAGAAACTGCAAATATTTTTGAGTTTGTTCTTTGTTACTTTGTCAAGGTACACACAAATAAACAATTTTAACTATGAGCAATTCCATTACTAGGAAATGAGAATGGTCAATTAACCAATGGTCATGCCTCACTGCAAAAAGTGTTTCCTAATCTTCAGAGAGAACCTCCTGTGGCTTCAAAGTTGTGCCCATTGCCTCTGGTCCTGATACCAGGAACTACTGAAAAAAGCCTGACTGCATCTTCTTTGTACCCTCCCCTCAGGTATTTCTACATGTCAGTGAAATGCCCCTGAGCCTTCTCTCCTCCAGACTGAACAAGGCCAGTTCTCATCCTTTCCTCATTCAAGAGGAACATCAGTCCCTAATCCTTATGGCCTTCCATCAGACTCTCCTCAGTACCTTTATTTATCTTTTGTACTGGGGAGCCCAAATGTGAACACAGCATCTCAGATGTGGCCTCACCAGAGTTTAGAGACAGAAAAGCAGGTGAACTGCTGGTCTGGTGTTATGGTTTTTTTTTTTGTTGGGGTTTTTTGTGTTTTTTGTGTTTTTTTCTTTTGCTACTACTCCTTAAGAAAACTGTTACTGCAGAAGAGGTGAGGTTCCAAACTACTTACACAAACATGCAAGAGAAGGAGGGGAACCAGAAATTCACCTTCACACTTTCTGGTAGCAGAGGCTGAGAAGCCCTTAAGCCCAATGCCTACCACCATTTGCTAGCCACAGGCTGATGGGAACATGGAGATGCCAGCCAGCACCACGGCAGGAGCCTGACTAGAGCTTTCTGGCCAAGAGTTGAGCTGACAAGCTCCCCACAAGGCCAGAGCCCCTCTGCCTTGGCATGGAGAGAAGCCCGGCATCACTAAAAACCAAAGTTAGTAAATGCAGCTCATTGGCTCACCCATTTGGTGCCCTTTATCATGCCTGCTTCCTACAGGTTTCTGTGATGGCCATTATAGATGGTGAAAGAAAGCAGCTGCTTTGTTTACATCCTTTGGCAGGAACAGGCAAAATGTTTTTCTCTCCTCGGCTCTGAAATACAAGGAACTACAAACAAACACAAATGGATGCATGTGCATTTCCTAAGGATAGAATTACAAAACAAACTTTGTTCCTGTGAAGGAAATACATCTCCCTGTCAAGCAGTCTCTACAGAAAACTCTCTTACTCTGCAAGTACAGGCTGAGCATCAAATTTGACCTATTACAGCAGGTAACACTTTTCTCCTGCTTTGTACCAACACAAACAAACACACAAGACAGAAGAATCTTGAAAGGTGTTCCTTGCTTCTATCACTTTTTGTTCAAGAATGGAGTGCAAACAGCAGATCTGGTCATGCCTCTGTCATTCATTCCTATTGGTAGAGGAAATGAGAAACAGGTATAATAAAGCTTGTCTCAAGTACAATTGGCAGGGAGAGCAGTATTTCCAAAATACTGGAAGTTGTTTTAATTAAACACCTGAGTTCAGAGCACTGACCCAGAGGATGGCATTTCTGGCAAGTGTATAACATAGACTAAGAAACACGTATTGTGTTGTTACTCTGGGAAACAGAATTTCTTATGACTCCAGAAGTACCATTTACTACCAAGGAAATGCAATTTCCATGGAGAAAAGCACTGTGTGGCTCTTTGGCTATGCACAGATTTATACTTAGAACTATCAATTTTCCCTTTCTTTCTGTATTATTGCATTTCTCATACTACACCAAGCTTAACATAGGTACTCCTAGGAAGCCCATAAACAGCAATTTTCTTCCTGTACTTGGCTTGTACTGCTCAGCCATTGTACTGCTTTTTCCTCTCCCCTCCCCAGGGACTAGAATCACCAGGTTCTTTCACTTTCTCTTATAATACAAGTCTCTCTCAATATTGTTTTTTCTGGTTTATTATTTTGTACTCTATGAGGTGATGTCACCACTCAGGATCCAAATGAGGTGGCAGATGAATCCTGCAAGCTCCAGGTCCATAGCAGAACTGGGGGTGGCTAAGACCATGTAAAGATGAACCCCTTCTCAGAAAAACTAAGTGCAAAACCTTATGAATTTATATTTGTCTGACTCTAAACCATAAGGCCATACGTAATATTTTCCTTTTAAATTAATATTAGGTTATTCTTTAAAAGGAAAAAAGAAAAAACCAACAAGAAAAAAACCAAGAACTAATTTTGTACTATTTAGAAACAAACTGGCTGGTAGCACCTAGAAGCCCAGCTGCAGGACAAACAAAGAAAACCATGACAATGCCAGACTGTCATCCCCACATCAGGAATAACTTCAATGAAATCAATGCAACTACTCTGAAGAAAAGAAGGAAATGTTGGGGAAAAAGGAAAACCAAGCTGTTTTGCTGTGCTTAACTCACCTATTTCACACAGTTTCATCTGTTTCTCTGTATGATGATGACTGAACCTGTGACCACCCTGGAACACAGGGGAACTGAGAAACCTGCATTTCAAGAACACATGAAATGTTCACGACTTACGTAACTTAGTTACATTATTCAATATTGCCACTGTTCCCTATTTCTTTCCAAAAAATGGTCACACCACATTTTTCTGAAGATAATGAAAGCTATGTGAAGTGATGGACTATAAGGTGTCTTTTTTCCCTTGCTAGAGCATTCAATTTTCAAGCTATCTCTGTCTCTTTAGAAAACACAATGTAAGCTGACAAGTGGGAAAACAAAAACAAAACATTTCACTTATAGAGGATTAATCCAGCAGGAACTTCATGAACTGAACAAACTGAAACTGTGGCAACCTCCCACTCATCCCAAAAAAAACCCCCACAACAAATGACAAAAGTATTGAAATTGTCTCATTTTCTCACTAAGATTGCCTGAAAGCAGATGGGGTTTCCCAAAAACATATGGTCCTACTTATATTAAAGTAAAATTGAGATCTGATAATTTTAATCCCCCATAGCTAATCCTATTTGCCCAACCAAGAGTTAAAATAACTAGCACAGCTCTCCTTCCTCTGCTGGTTCACTGGGAGGCATCTACTCTGGTTTTCCTTGCTTTAAGTACTCAAGATAAGCAGTTCTTAAGGGCCACAAGACATTACCCTACAGATCATATAACTTAAATATTCTTCCTCCTCCAGCTTTTGGGAGAAAACTTTTCCACTTTATCTTCTGAAGTAAAGAAGTCCCTTAAGAGAATGCATCCCTGGGTTTTGGGGTTTTGTCTTTTGGTGGGATTTTTTGTGGTTTGTTTGTTGGGTTTTTGGTTTATTTTTGTTTTTGTAAAAGCTATATCTGTTCTACTTACAACACCAACAGACAGAAGAGGGAAACTGCAACTACAGTAACATAGGTAATTTATCAGTCCATTAAATTGTTGCCAAGACCTGGACAAAATTCACAGACTGTTCTGTGTTCACAAAGTTTTCACCAAATATCTGTAACAGTGTGGGGCAGGGAGAGTCTAGAGCACTTAAGACAATTGATTTTGCCAAGATTATGTTATCAAAACCCCAAAAAACTAAGATAGATGTGTATCCTAGAGGGCCTCCTTTTTATTTACTCAAAAAACATTTTCGACCTGGCAAATTTTAACTTTTTCTTATTCAGCTCTGTCCCCAAATACTCATCGCTGTCCTACTTGCTCCTTTTCTCCCATAATAAATTCCTTTCTTGACCAACATCACATAGCTTCCAGGTATCATTAGCTGTCTCCACACTTATCACTTAGACTTTTCATAAGGGGCTGGAGGCTAGGACATCTTCAGTGGTCCTGGAGCACTAGGGCTCTGCTGATTTCTAGCTTCTTTCCCCACTGGCAGCAGCCTGACTTGCTGGCATGGAAGGTGCTATGGAGGAGGGCAGCCAAGTTACACTTCTATGAGGCTTTTGAATTAATTTCTGTTAGTTCCACTAAATAACTATGTATTTTGATAAACTTTTTCCATTCTCTCTTGTAGCCGCCACATTTAAGACATTCTGGACAACAAAGCACAGTAAATACATTGTTTATATTTTACAAAATATTTCATTGTTTATATTCCATTTTATATATAACTCTAATCTCAAAAAAAAAATAAAACTTGACACGTAAACTAGGAAGCCATGAAAACGCCATGTGTAAACCTACACAAAAAAGTCCCAAATTAAGAATTTGCCAAAAGTAAGTACAATCATACAAATGTTTAAATAGGAATGATTCCTTATAACGTGACTTACTGTTGTGCAAAAAAGATAACTATGACAGCTTCTCAGTTGCAAAAAATAAAATTTAGCATGGTAAAGAACCTTGGAGAACCAACCCAGCTCTAGGAAGAGAACTTTTACCCAGTACAAAATGAGTTTAACACACTCACTACTACCATACAGAGATGACTCTTAGGATGGCAGCACAAGTCACTCTAAGCCTTCCTTCCATGCTGAGGAAACCCAGTTTCCAAACATACAGGATTTGAACACAGCAAAAGCCTGCAGTCAGACACACCAGATGCTGGTCTGTGTCTCTCCCACCCCAAATCAGTTCACATTTAAAACTCTGGTTTACCACCAGGGAGGGAAGTGGGCTGATTTGTTCTGCCCTCCCTTCCCACTTCCCTCCCAGGCCACACATGAAGGTAATGAGAATGCATAATAAGAATCAGACATAATGCCATTTACTGCTTCATGTGCATACAATAGCTGCACTCAGACAAGGGCCTCCTTGCACAGGCATGGCATGAGGAGGAAACCCCAAACCCCTCTTTTTCCACAGCTGTTCCTCTCACAGGGGCAGTTATATGTAATGCCACTTAACTCTGAGGTACCTTACCTGAAAAGTAGACTAATTTTTATTGTTGTCATTTTTCCAGAACAGAATAAACACCATTTTGAAAAGAGAAGGGAAGATTGCACACAACCCCCAAGGGCAGGGTACAGTCTCTTTATGTTCATTCATACAGCAAGGGAAGTGATGAATCCGTGGCACTACTACTTGCAAATTAACTTTCTAGCTGAAAACAAACATCTTCAAATGCAGCTAACTACTCAAATACAGATGAGACACCACAGCAGCAGAGAAAAGAACATTCAAGGGCTCCATCTTGACACCCTAGGAACCAATTTAACTTTCAGTGAAGCACGTACACCAGCTTTACATGACAATGAACCTGCCAAAACTGAGGAAATAAAAATATTGTTGAAAATTGCTGAACATAATTGCCCTCCATCCACGTACAGCTCTTGGAGCAAAGCATTTGAGCTGCCAGGACTGCAAACAGACACTATTTAGCAAAGCCAGTCAGTAGCTGGGCTCTGCTTTTGCTGGGAAGATGAGCACATCAAGCCTGAAACAGCAGATGGAGGAGACTGAAGAAATTCAAGGTCATTGAGGGAAATGCTTTTATCCCAACCCTGAGATAAATCAAGACAGCACTGTCTCAGTAAAGTCATAGTTGAAAAGTGGACTGAGATGTTAAGGAAAAGTAGAAGATCAATCCTAGTGCCTCCTGCTGCTGGATTCCAGCTGCTTGCTGGAGGGAGGACTTTATATATTCACCATAAAGGAACAATTCTTCTTAAAAGAAGTATTTAATTCTAAAGGTCACTCTGCTTCCTAATGTAAATAACCCAAATAGCAAACCAGCACCAAAAGGCATGCCAGTATTTAACACAGGAAATGTTATCGAGATCAACTGCTGACTTTCATTTAAAAAACCCAGACAACTTAAGGACTGATATCTGTTTGTTGGTCTGACCTCTTGGGACCTTGAATCCACTAGATTATGTCCAAAGAAAAGTCTTTTAAGGACACTCGAAAATATAGCAGCACATACTTCATGATGGAAAGCTATCCTTTTGCTCTTCATTCCTCTGACAGACAATCCCAGGAAGCTGCAACTCTTGAGATCTCTTGATCAGCTTCCCCTGTAAGCACAGTCAGGCAGCAAGGTCAGAAAGGAAACTACCTATAAAACAATTTTCAACACTACTTTTAACCTTTTATTATTTTTTGGTTTTAAGAGTTACATTATACAGAAGACTAAAGAAAACAAACGTGTGCAGTTTCTTGCAAAAGGGATGCACTTATCCACTTCTATGTCCTTACTTTTTTGCTGTAATGCTTTCTAACTTCCAGTGAGCAAGGAGAAAAGGTACAAAAGTAAACAGAAATAAGTGATGTATCGTTACCCCAGACAGCTTCCTGTCCTGGTTTGCATCAGCAGTGTCATGAAATAAAGGAGGACACAACAGGCAATAGTTCTCCCAGCTGTGAGAAACATATGTTAGGGTGGTGCACACACTGCAGAATACTGCAGCCAGAGCACACAACTGCAGCACTCAGGTTTCTACATGCAAAAAATATTAGAAAACCATTTTAAGCTCAAGCTTAACTTTTAACACATCTTTATCCCGCTGAGGTCCTGTACCTTGAACTACTGCTTAAAGCTTAACTGATGCTTACTCCCTTCCAAAATCACTTTTTTTTTTTAAATTTTCTTTCACATTCCTGAAAGTGAAATCCCAACTAGACCAAAGTTGGCATGAGATCACTTCCTGCGAAGACAGGACTTCACTTCCAGGTATGAATTTTCTTCAGATTAGCCTGGGACAAACTGTGTTCCTACACTTGTGAGATTATTAGGTAACTAGTATAAAACCTGTGCCCTCTCTGCATACCTCTGCCTGCAGTCCCTGTGGAAGGGTTGGACTATGCAGGGACAGAAAAATCATCAAGAAGTCCAAAGGATGGTAGCTAAAGCACATCAGCTGCACAAATGAATGACAAGCAGGTTTTTGTCATCTTTGTTTGTAAGGTTCTGACCCCCCTGCCTTTTTTTCTCCCAATAACAAAGATCATGTGGGAAGTTTTTCAAGAGAAGAGTGCAGAGACTCTTAGGATGAACTGGTCCCTCTTCCTCATCCTCTCCAGGCAATGTCCCAAGAACTGGGGACCCAAACATGGCAAAAATCAGTATAAATCAACAAATTTCACTTTTGAAAAACTTTTCATTTTTAAAAACTATTTTTAAGTATTCCAACTAACTGGTGCTGCAGTTTCTCCTTTTCATCAATAGCAATCTTGATGCATTTTCCCCTACTGATGTCTGAGGAAGACTAGGAAACAGCAAAGGTAGTCAGATTATCACTTAACAACTCTAACCTGCAGAATCCCTTATTTTGATATGGATAAATTTATCTTGCACATTATTTCCTGCATTTTGCATCCATTAACCTGGAGGAGCTGCACAAGAGAAAGGAAGCAGGGAGCATGGAGGTAAGAGTTCTCCAGATGATGATTTTTGCAAGGCTGCAGAAGTATCATGAAACTCAGTGCACGTGCACTGTGTGGGGAGGGGCTGACAGAGTGGAGGCGATAGCTTTAAGTCCCTTCCATCCTGCCCAATAAATCTGTGTCTGACAGATCCCCACAGGCCTATATATCATTTTCTTTTTCTTTAATTAAGAGACCAGCTGCAACTCCTTGGCCAGAGCCCAGGCAAGCTTCACATGCTACTTCTCTAAGTTTCTCCAACGAATAGTGCTAAGAAGCAAAGAAACTGAATACAAGATTTAGCATGTGACAAACTCTTCCGTGTGTGACCTCTGTACCAAGCAACCTGAAATCTACATCAGACTGACTTGATGCATAAGGCCATGACAAGGCAAAAAAAATCCGTATTTGGACAGTCTATGAACTTTATTTCCCACCCAGTATTTCCCCTTTTCCAGTATCTTCACACCTGATCTACCATTTCTGCACAATCTGAATGAACAAGAAGCACAGATTCCATGTTAAGCATGTGCCATCTACAGCGGAGTAGTTCCTTGTTTAATTCTGATGAAGATGCAGCTAGTTAAATATTTACTGGAGGGAAGCATACTGCCCCAGAGAATGTTTTTGAGAACTTAATCCCAGAAGCAGGCAGAGGCCAGTGTCACAATTTACTTCTGTCCAATATATCCAAGATAATGAAATACAGCTTCCCACAATCCTTTCTCTTCCTCTGTCCTCCAAGAGAAAAGTAACCCTTTCAGCTAGCTTTGCTAGCTATCTTGGGACTTGCCACTGGAAGCAGAAAATGCCTGCAAGAGGTTGAAAATCCAGACTAAATCCAAATGGTGCATGCCACTCTACTACCAGTGAGCTGAGGAACAGAGCTTAAACTGCTGTGTCCTGTGTATCATCCATACACTGCTGCTCCTCTTTCCCTCAGAAACAAAATTTTGAAAAATAAATAACCAGAAAATAAAATCATTCCACAGCAGGCACTACATTTCTGTGGTATACAGGCACCTGAGGTGAGATCTGATTAAAGCTTGTGAGCTCAGGTTGCCCTCGAAGCTTGGCACCCTTTGAATTTTCCTCTTTCAGAGAAAGGTAAGGAATGGCTGCTGCCACTGCCCAGAAACATGCCCAGCCTGCCTGCTCCCACTTCCAGTGCTGGCCTGCTCTAGTGGCACAAGAAGCAAGATGTACCCACCCAAGTCTATCCTCCTTGGAAAGCAACAGTGGGGATGCTCCTAAATCCATTTCAAAGCTTATTTCACAGTAAGTCTGTACAGCTTCCTGGAGAGGCCACATATTTTATAATCACCTTAACTCTGAAAATACCAGACAGTTCTGGAGTAGCTTTTTAGCAGGACAGTGAGCTGGCAGTGCAAACAGGAACAGCTGAAATCATCACTCTCTCCTGCTCTCATCCTGAGTTCCACATTCCATTTCCTCATTCTTTCTTCAATCACGTCCCCAATGTGTTCACCAGGGAAAAGCACTCAATATTAAATGCAGAGCCTCTTCAAATGTAATCAGATAATAGGTGGCGTTATAAATTAATCTAGAGAAAGCCATTCAGAAGGACAGTGGAAGAAAAAAACATGTGTGCAGTAAACAATCTCTGGTTCACCTTAGCCTTTCAAGATAGTGATCAGACTGGATGCTAGTTTTTAGAGGACACAGTGGGGGAAGATCATGCTCTACACTCCTACAGTCTGGTTTGATGTTCTGCTGTTACAGTGATAGCCTCAGTAGCCAGAATGAGTTAAAGACAAAAAAAAAGAAAGGACTGCTGGGAATGACAAGTCTCTCAAGGCGGTAGGGAGCACATTAGGCTGTTACAAAGTAAAGTGCACTTAAAACCGGTCTGCGCTATGATGCTTTGTTCCCTCCTATAACAAGATATGGCAGGTCACAGGCTTGCTGTAGACAGAAAATATTGTTAAAGGCTCTTTCTAGGTTTTTTGACAGCAGCTTTAATCTCTCCCAGAGCACCACAGCGGGATGGGGAAATAGTGTTGCTGTGCTCTCCCGGTAGGTGCATGCTCTGAGCTGGGGCACAGGAGCAGCTGAAGGCATGGGCAGGTTGGACCAGAGTCTTCAGCAGCTGGACCCCTCAGGCACCTGGACAGGGAATGGCTGCGTGGCAAAGCTGGTACCTGCTGGAACTGTCACGACATGAGCAAAGGTCACCACGTCCAACCATCAGCAGGACTGGCTGCCTGGCAGGAGCACACTTGCATGGGAGCATTGGGGGGGTGAAGAGGCAGCCAGAGGGTGACAAAGGGCTGGGTGTGCCACAGGAATGTCCTCTCACCACCACCCCACCGGGGTGCACCACGGGTCCATGAGCAAAGACGCCAGCTCCTGGTCTTTCCTGTAAACCCTGAATTCATGACACAGCTCTGGCCCTGCCAGCTGCACACAGGCAGGGCAGATAACAGGGCAGGAGACATTAACAACAGCAGGTCCCTGGGGTGAGATTAGGCTCCACCTAAGCCTCAGGGGATATCGGTCCCATCCAAAATTGCCCTGAAGTAGTTAGCTGAGGACCTAGATAATCAATTTGGTTTGCTGCTCAGACTGTCCTTTGCTCCCAGTTATTCATCACTGCTCTGCTTAATTCACCATAAAGGAATTCCTGAGGAACTGCCCTGCCGTCAGGAAGGCTCTGTTTATTCAAACGAAAGACCAAAAGTGCCAATAATTGAATGATTTCACTTGGCACCGACTGCTTAATTTAAGCAGATTTCTTTAGCACAAAAACAGCTTGGGGGCGGGGGGGTGGAAGAAAAATAAGAAAAACAAAAAGAGAGAAATTAAGATAAGAATAATGAAGTTTTTTAAATTAGCCACCAGAAAATAGGCTCCAAAGCTACAAGAGACCACGTGCAGTAAGTCTGATGCTTTGCTGTGGACAGACCCATTGGTGCTCCTGCAGAAAATACACACTGCAGCAAGAGGAACCTCCACGGGGTCAATCCTGCTGTTCCCCTTCGGCTTTACAGTTTATACTATTTTCCTGGAGAGCTGGAGATGACCAGTGGAGAAACTGGTTCCTGTCCATATCTTTTGATTAAACTTCTGCTATTTTCCCTTATTTTCAATTTTAACCTGGGGTCCTTCCTATCACAAAATTTCTGAAATATATTGGTTGATAATGCAGAGTAAAATTATTATTAAAAAAACTCATACATTAACAATTATATTGTCTTTTTAATGTATTATAACAGTATAATTATATTTCCTTTTCCAGCATTTTCTATGCCACTGTAAGCAGCACTCTACACTTCAAAAATATCAGCTGCTGTAAGACAAATAAACTGTTGATGCTTGCAAACATATTGGATCTCAATATTTGCAGAGCTGAGGTATAACATGTCAAGAACAGTTTTCATCACTCTACTTGGGTGATTTCTGTTTAACCTTTTTATTCTCTCTTCAGAAATTCAGAAAAGGAGAGTGATGGACCAAACTTGTAGTAGAGCTGCAGAAAGAAGGGTGTATATTTATTTCAACTCCATACCAGTGATTACAGTACAAACCTAGCATTTTATTTCTCAAAACATAACACAGGACAATATGAAACTGAAACTAAGAGGGCATTTGATACAACTGGAAGCATAGCCCACAAGATTTGCAGCATAGTGATCACTCTGATAGCTTTGTTTTTCTTGCAAAGTTACATTAAAACATAGGTTACATAAACACAAATAGATACTCCTCTACCACAGATACTTGGCCTTTTTATAACACTAACTTTGGCATTTGTCACTAGTCACCTCTCTAAAAATGCATCACTGTAAGAATCCTTTTCAAGAAATCCTCCTACAACATGTTGTTCCTGGCCTGTATCATGTACTTAATGTCAGAGATACAAAATAATATTTTCCAAATTTTTTCCATGGAAGCTTCACACTCTATCAATTAAAGCAGGAAATAGAATGTTTAAAAAAAAGCCCACATTCTGATTTTCCATAAAACCTCTGCTATTAATACACTCAGATTCACTCCATGCTGTGTTTATGATTAGAATCCCTTGCGGAAACATTGGCTGGTTAATAATCATCTACATCTGCCACAATATCCCATTTATGCTTCAGCCTACATCCTTCCATTGTTTTATTAGCTACCTCTGACAAAGGATTGTCAGAATTATTTCCTCTTTGTTTGCAGGAATAATCTGAGGATGAAAGAGAAGAAAATAAAAACAGAAAGGTGACACTGACTTGTAGTACAACTGGGATGGCAAATAAAGATTTTTGAAGGTCTTGTGCATTGTTCAACCACTAAAGCAGAGTGTTTATTAACTAGAATTTACAGCCTAGACCACCCCCTGAGTTTTTAGGGGTCTGACCTGACCAGCCCCAGGTGGTTTGCCCTTTCTCAGGGTTCATCCCAGGAGCAAAGGCCTGAGACCCTGGTGGCAGAAGGCACAGCTGTGTCACCAAGCAGCAGTGCTGGCTGCATCCCTGGTGGCTAGCAGGGACCCGAGGCAGCAGGTCTCTGCAGGGCTCTAACCAAACCTACTTCTATATAATCCATGTCGACACACCTACTGAGCCTGCAACAGGCACAAGGACCAGAAACCTCTGCAGATGTTTGCAGGTAAATTCACAGCTTGATCAGTGTCACAAAAACACTGTTCTGCTGAATTCTTAAGTGAAAAAGAAAAAAAAAAAGCTAGAGATCTCTCTTTTTCCAAAAATTGAAATAAATTGGTGGAATAAACATGCAGTCTGTTACTTTGACATGAAAAAGAGGTGAGAGATGGACATGGTACATTTTACAGGCAACAGAGACCTACGATCACATTTATAGCCAGGAAAGTTTCCAAACTGATTTGCCCCACTGCAATTCTTGTTTCGATATTTTAAAAAACCACACATATAACCAATTTCTCACCAGAGGTAGCATGTCCTCCCCAGTCACCCTGGGCCTGGGGGCTGCCCTGGTGGGCTGAGGAAAGCCGAGGAAGACTGAAGGGGAGCATGTAGGCACAAGGCTAGACGGCCTTCAGCTGAAGACCTGCCACAACCTTTGCAGGGAGAAAATCCCCTCATGCCTACCCTGCAGGCACCCATGCTCCCCACCTTGGGGAGGGGTTGGATCTTGTCTTGCTTATGTCCACGGGAGGGAAGAAGCTGGGGTGCTCTGCTTCAAGGCAGTCTGGGCTGACAGGTAACATTACCCACCACAAAATACTAGAAGAGAACAATCAGTGCTATTGAGAGTTAATGAGTAGCAATGATAACCGAGGTAATGTTGCCAGTTAGATGCCCTCCTTTAAGCAGCCAGATTGCAGAGTTAACCAGAGGCAAAATATATTCCCAGCTGCCAGGTGAGAAGCAGAGAAAAAAAGTATGTTGAATACATACAACAGGTGTCTAAAGGCGATCCACAGTCTTCTGGAAACTTGTTGCTGAAATCACTCAACTGATCTGGCTAGCTTCTGATGATGCCTGCTGTATATTAAGGCATTTGATGCATCCAAAACCAGTAAGGAAAACCAACGTGCCAAGTATTAATCCGACCCTTCACTTGTGAGCAAGATAAACACTGGATCCACTCAAACTGCCTCATTATTTGTGTTGCCATTGGAAAAGGCAAGCTGTACTTCAGTTAATTTTGCCTGAGTGCTTTAACTAATCAAGTCTTACACATAAATATTTGACTAAGTCAGAAGAAAGCATGACAACAAAACAGCACGGTGCAGAACAGGAGAAATATCTGTGAAGTACAAATAATATATGAAAGAAAAGAGCATATTCTGTGCTGGGATGGAATTGCCACTTTCCCCAGTTGGTGTGGGGATGCAGCCCACCAGTCAAGTCCTGTGCTGAGCAGTGAAGGTGGTGGCATTGCCTAATCAAAAGGTACTAAGAACAGATTGAGGTTTTCCCACCAGTCAGGGCTAGAAGAACACACTGCCTGAACCTGACTTTTGAGTCAATCCACAGAAAGGGCAACAGCATCTTTCCCGTTGCCAGCAAAAAAAAAAAAAAAAAGCAATCACTAAAACAAGCACCTGTGCCCACATAATTGAGAAAGAGCAGAAGAACCAATGAGGAGAGAGAGGAGATGAAGAAAGGGAAAAGACTGTGGGTGTGACCTGGGACCCAGCTGAGACACACAGTCTGCTCAGCCTCAGGCCCTTGGTGGCAGCAAGCCCTGCGACTGGCACAGCACTCACCTGCTGCTCCCACGGGACCACACGGCTGTGCTCCCGCCAAATGCTGGCTTTGGCAAACAGAAGTCCATGTTCACCTCTGGCAGCATCACAAGCTATGCCGCTAAGAATAAAACTGTGCTTTTTGTTCATCCCTTAATTACGCGTGCAACAATGTTCAAGTCCAATTTCTATTGAAACCTAGAGGTAGCTAAACAAAGATGCTTCATGCTGTTCCACCACTCCTTCCCCTCTCTGTTCCTCTGCAGTCTGATGGAGCAGCAGGAGGACCATGGTTCCCGGTGGTCAGGAGCCTTTGAGTCTTCAAGGAGCCAGGCCAATTCAAGGAACAGGCAACAACCTCCAAGCCACAGATGGTCACCAGCTGAACATCAGGTAGAGCCACAATTGCACGAATATCTGAACCTAAGAGCTGGCTTTTGGAAAGGAAAGCAGAAGCTGTTGGCACAGTGCAGACCTCCCCAGGCTGGGCCTAGAAGCAACGTGGCCACAGTAGCAGATGTCCAACTCCTGACTGCAGCAAAATACAAGGGAGAAGCCTGTCAGACCACTCTGAGGCCAGGATTGCTCCTCTACACCTCTACCCCTCCAGCACTTGCACCGTGGGGGTGGCCCAGCAGCTCCACCCAGGATTGTATCCAAGCTGCACAAAAACATCCTGGGAACTGCACTATAAACCAGACAGTCTGTGAAAAACAAGAGCTGAGGACTCAGTACCCCACCAACCAAATACTGTGCCTCTGAGCATCATAACTACATCATTTAATCTTGCTCTAGGATCTTATGAGGTAAGGAGAAATACAGACACATCCTGCAACAGTTAAAGCTATCACTTTGCTCAGTATTTCACAGAAGTAAATTATAAAGCCATGTCATCTGTTCAGACTCATGACGGCCTTGTCAGTTTCCAAACAACTCAGAAGAAACAATCAGTTCCCACATGCCTGCTCAAATATGCTGCCACTTCTGGGCAGGCAAATGAGAAAATATCAGTGTCCTACAACAACCACCTACATTCTGGGTTTAGATTAATTTCACTTTAAAGGACTTAGATTTGAGAAACCATAGTTACAAAAGTGGTAAACACAAATGAAAAAAAATGACTTGCTAAAGTCATCATAAAAATCCTGCCTGTGAAGGAAGCAGCTCCTACCTTCAAATACCAGATTCAATACCACTGTTTTGCCTTTTTGATTACATTAACCTTCTCCAACATCAAATGAAAAGAATATTACTTAATCTGTCTGGGAAGGGTTGTTAAAACAGTTTGATTAACAAGCAGGTTTGGCAAGTCCAGCTGGATAACTGGACAAGACCATCTCTTGTAAATACAACAGGTAAGCCCTTCTCTGTGACAGCATTAGTTCAATAGACATTACATATTCTGCAAATCAAATACAACCCATAATTCACACTCTGTTCACATTCATGCTATAATTCATCTTCAATATCTCTAACTACAATAGTTCATGCAGTCCATCAAGAGGCAGCTCAGCAGAAGTGTGATTCACAACTTCACAGGAATGCTGGGGGAAGGTTTTTGCTATCACTTCGAATGTTGATAATTGTATTGCTACTGAGAATAACTTGCAGGAAGGCAGTGCATAGTAATACTAGATGAGTTTTCTGCAATTAAAAACGAGAGATGTTTCCTCTTCTGAGGAAATGCCACAAATGTATGAACCTTCTGGACCTGTTCTAATCATCAGGTTCTTGACACTATGTGCAGTTTTATGTTTGCTGCTAACACATCAACAAGTTGCTATGGTCTATAAAAACAACCCATTGGAAGATGACAGCTTGGTAATTTTCAAACTTCTTAAAGAAAAAAAAATCTGCTAGCCAAAAGCTTTGATTTAAACTCTACTGCTTGAGCCCTGTAACAAGTACAGAGTGATAGATCAGAAAGCAGAAACATCATACGAAACTAAAGCTTAAAAAAACCCCAAATCCACTACATCTTAGTACCATTTCTGTGTTGTCCCTGCATCAGACAAATGCTTTGCAGCCCTTCACACACCAGAACAATAGTTCCTGAAGTGACGGAAATGGCATTATCCAAGAATTTCAGGAACATTAGCAGTGCAGTGTTTCCTGAAACCGCTACAAGCCATAAACAACCATCTCAGCCTGAGATGCCATTTTGACTCCATCTGTGCAGCAAATAAATAGTGCACAAAAGCCAGTATTCACTCCTACTCAAGAGACAGCAGCTTTGCCACACAATCCAAACCTCGCAAAAGCACTGCCTGGAACACCCACCAGATTGCTCTTGTGTGCTGGGCACCTACAGCAAGAAGAGGGTGGGATTCATATTCTCTGATCAGAGCTAACTTAGTAAACTAACCAGAACTCCAAGTTCCTGCTGCAGTCAGTGGAATGACCCAGGCATTTCAGAGACTAATTCATCCCCTTTTCAGTCAGTGTCAGAGACAGCAGGGTGCTCATATTAACTGTTTTCTTCTTGCAGTTGGAACATACACATGACTCCTCTCCTGCTATGAAAATACAAGATCCAACCTACGTGGTTGTTTCTATATGGTTGTTTCAGGTTTGTTTTTTTTTTTTTAATCCAAATAACTCGTTGACATTTTCAACTGCTACTTTTTTTTTCTGAAAATAAGCCTTTCCTCTTTAGTAGCAAGCTACACATCTTGCAGTAATTAAAAAAAGGACAGCACCAGATAAATGCATCCTGTCTGCCTTGAAATAAGTTTGCTATTTCCTTTTCCAAGATAAGAACATCTGCATACAGGCAGTACTACACAAAAGCTACCTTTCTGGAAGGTAAAAGCTGAAAATTCAAATCATTTCTATACCTCATGGACATAACCTGGTGTAGTAATTCAGGTAGGTATGTTACAACCTGAGCAACAAGGGGGTGCCATCAAGCTGTCCAAATTACATACAAGATCTGTCTCTCATTCAGAGAGACAAATCTCAGTTACCTTTTCTCACCAAGTAATTATAAAACATAAACTACACCATGTACATATTTTCTTTTCTGTGCTTCCCATATTCATTTTCTAGCTATTTTTTTCCCATCATTTCTTCTTCCTATCTTCCCTTATTCTCACATCAACATCACAAATTGTATCTGCTACACAACTACTGCTACACGCCCCACTCCTCAGCTACCTGTTCCTGCTCTGACTGCAGCCCAGTAATGAGTCCCCAGAATCCATCCAGTCATCCATGTGAGGCAGGTCAGATCATGCCCCACTTGTTTGACCTGGAGTGGCTTTCTACTGCAAGGGCTATTTTGAAGCTGGATGCTCACATGAGCTGCAGGTGGGGTTAGATTTTGTCAAAAGGGAGCTGCTCTGTCACACATGCCCAGCCATCACACCTGCCTCGCTCTCCCCACTCCCTTATCTCACTGCATCACTCCCACAGTTTGTGTGACCTGGCCCTTAGGGATGGACAACGTTGTCTGCTACAGCTGTCTGCTACCAATCTCTCCTGGCCGTGCTGCCATCCTGCAGGTTTATCCTGCCTTCTCCCCCTCACATCTTTGGACTTCCAAGTTCCTCTGCCCACCCCAACTAGTGGAATTTCGACTTCCATTCCATTTCTTTATCCTACCTGTGCCATGGCATCAAAACTAGCCTGGAGCAGTCTTTGAGCAGCTAGGCTTTCTTTCACTCTAACAGTTTATTAAAGAAAACAAAATGCAGCATGAATATGAACTAGTTATCATGGAGGTAGCACTGATGCTTTGAAATCAGATAATAAGTCACTATCAGTTTTCCCCTACAACAAAGTCATTTGTAGCTAGCTGCCTCTCCACTTCAGAAAGTCTCCTAGGCTAAATGCACTCATGACACCCAAGTTGATGGGTGTTTGTCACCCTGAAAATAGAGAGGACAAGCACAAACCTGTCCTAACCACCAGCTGAGAGGAACAGAGGAACTCTGGAGGTGATGCAAACCATCATGCAACCATAGCATACAGGAGAACAGAGCATGGTGCTGCCTGCCTGCCCTGCCTGCCCCCCTTCCACCAGACCCTCCTGCAACCATTTCAAAGATTTGAACTTGGGAGAAGGCCACAGCCTTTTCTAAGGACATTAAGAGTAGTTCACTCAAAAGACAACTCTCCATGTATTTGGGCACCCCACTTTCCAAAGAGAGCTATCTTCCCACCAGCCCAGCCCGTCCAACAGCGCTCCAGCAGCCAGCACCAGAGAGGCAAAGCTGGGAGGGAACCCCTTTCCTGCAGATGCTCCAATGGCTCCTGGCTGCTATCTGGTGACCCAGGCAGGCCCTGGCACCGGCTGCAGCTCCAACAGGAACCCCACCCGGGACCACTGCTGCTCCCTGACACACCCGATACTGCACAGCCTGTCTCCAAATGCTCCATTATCTTAACCAAAAACGTCTGAATGCATTTTCGTGTGGAAACTCTACAGCAGCACAACGTCCAAAAGTCACACTCTCCTCCTCAAAAGTGCAATGTGGGAGATTTGATTTCTGGTACAGAAATGTAACCCCCATCATCCAATTATACAGATGATGTATTACAACTTTATGTAACTTCATTCATTTACCATCTTCCCCTCTTTAGCCAGCAATATCCCCGCTGTGTATTTACACATTAAGTTGCTGATTTTAGGAGATAAAGTCCTCTGAACATGTGGCACGTTCTTGATCTTTACCAGAAAAACAACAGCTCCATCCTGTATTTTTCACATTGGTGCAACTGTGAAGCAAATCAAAGTCCACATTTTTCTATTTGGCTAAAAATAAGTCACAGAATTTGCCTTACAAATAAGTCACAGAATAAAACATAACGATGACAGCAGGTATGGAAAAAAATAATGAGCTTTGAGAGTGGCTCAAACAGTTTCCTTAAATAAGCAGCAATTAATTTACATTTCTTCTCCTCATGCAAATCATCACTTTTGTGTTAGTTTTTTTTTTCCTTTTAGTATTTTTTTTCAGGTACACATGAGGAAAGTAGGAATGACAATACAACTAAAGAAATACAGCTACTAAACAGTGTAAGTCAGAAATTTTAAAACAAAAATAAAATATTATTTCATTTGTTAAAATGTTCAAATGCAATAATTCTTCCATCAATATTGTTAGAACCTTTACAGAATTACTTTGTCCAGTTAGTTAAAAAGAAGACATAAGACGCTTTGAAGAAATAAAAAAGGAAGGACAAACCTCTTTGGAAAAAGAAAACAAAAATGGAATGCAGAATATTCTTTCAGTATATAAAAGGCTTGTATAAAGAGATTTTAGATCAGCTGTTGGCCAGCCTCATCAAGAATACATGAGAAATAAATCAGCTTGATTTTCAGCAAGGAAACTTTTGTATAGATGTAATGGAAAGCTTTCTAAGCATAAGGACAGCTAAGGCCAAGCTACTTTAGGAAGGTTACATATACAGACGAATTAGCAAAAAATAGCAATGTGGGAGGAAAATGACCTCATTATCCCTTACAATGGTGCTAAAAGCCTCCAGTAACTGACTGTGCCAAATTGAAACAAAAAATTATTGTTGCAAGTGTCAGAAGGTTGGATTAATTTTTATGTGAAATAGGCAAAAGCAATATTTTCCATATAAATAATGCACAGTTTAAAACTAACGGCTTTGAAACTTCTGAATATTGTATTTGCTTTAAAATAGCTTTCTCAGATTTAGACTACATTTTGGGAAAATCTACAGTATAAATTTTCCATACACTCCTCATATAAGTGTTTGGAAGGAACATCCGCTAGCTGACAGTACAGTTGTGCATTTATATATGAACTGATTTTCATGACAAAGACAGTTTTCTTAAGACATTTTGTTACTTCTTGCCAAAAACTAAACTACCACTTCACAGTGTAACGCTCACTCTTTTCTTTCCACAGTCTAGACAGAAGCAGTGACTCTGTAACTAAGGCTTCCAAATCCTTTCAGTTATAAAACCTCTGTGTTAAAATTTCACAATGAACCAATGCAGTGGTTCTGACCAGGACTGTTAATAACCCCAACTGGTTTTTGCAGGAGGCAACACTCAGCAATACGATCAGATTAGCGTCTCTGTCCCAGGAGGGCAAATCTTCCTCAAAGTTGCCAAGGTCAGAGGGAGAAAGAAAAAATAAAATAAAAAAAAAAAAGAGTGGATGAGTGCTGACCCAGATCCCTTTGATGATGGTACAATCCCCACAGTGTTCAGTGATGCCCAGACTTTGTCTAAGAAAATTATTGCAGTTTTCTGCTATGGTAACTAGTTTAAAAATCAGGCTGTTTACTGCAGAATGCCACCTGCTACTGCCTGGCAAAGCACATCCAAACAATCACACAGGCATATTATCATAACAAATGGGAGTTTTCATTGAGAAACCCAGAAGCGCTGTGCTGGTATCTTTATCCCCAGTCAAAGGCAGGGGGAAAGACAAGGAGGAGAGAGATGGGTGCATGGACAAGAGAGCTTCTCCAGGCAGAATGATGGCCAAGGTGGGAACAGGACCCAGCTCCCCTAAGCACTATTGCCACGTCTTCTCTTATAGGCTGCATAATTATTTCAGCAGGAAAGGATTTCATGGGGTGCATTGTCTGTCAAAACACACGCAGAAAAGCAGAAGCTGGTAAAGTACCATATATTGCTTATTTCATTCTGCTTGTGAACTTGGAAGGGGACACAGTGGGCCTGGCTCACTGGTCCAGTTAGGAGAGCCAGCCTCCAGCACTGACCAACAGTAGCAGAAACAAGGTTTGTGGGAAATTGCAGAAATACAGCAGTCATGAAGAGGTCTATCAAGGACCGAAGTCTTTTTTTTTTTAACAAAAATACGGGAACTAATGTTTCTTTAGAAAGAAGAAAATTTGGTCACACAATCCGTGTTATTCAGGAAACTAAACTAGATGATCACAGTGATCACTTCTGGCCTCACAATATATTAATTTTTAAAGTATTGTCATTCTCTCTGCTTTTCCCCATTAAGTCCAAGGAACTTAAGAAACCCACCCTTTATCGTCTGGATTTTACTATACATCTTTCTTTACTGATTCTACCAAAATCTTGGAAATCAAATATCTTTTTATTTCCAACTTCTGAGAATAATCAAAACTTTGTTCAACACTATGGCTTTTATTCCAACACACATAAATAGCTTCTTGACTTGCACAAAACCTGAGACCTCTTTAATAAATCAGCTATATATAGTCTGGAAAAATACTGAGTCTGAGATACCGGGTATAGAGCCAACCCTGTGCTATTTGCTAATACTTTGATCTAATTTCACATTATATTAAGAAGAAATGAAAAATATTCTGGTGAGGACAAAGGCAACAGTAAAGAAATGACAGCGTGTAAAAGCTAGAGAATACGTCGTACATTAACTAAAAATTCAACTTGTTCCAAAAGTATTTCAAAAGACAGAAATACACATAGAGTTATCACAAAATAAGACACAAATGTCCATAAATTTGTTATTTTGCTCCTCCCACAGGAATTCACTCTTGATTTTCCAGAAATCTACCACTATATAAAGCATATTTAATAGCATTAGTAGACAGCACTACAGGCTCACTGCGTGTGTAACACACTGCTCCATTTTCTATGGAATCATTATGGCACAGGTGATTTATGTCTGTGCAACAGAAAGGGCTATTCTGTAGAAATATCACAGGAAATGACACACAGGAAATAAACCAACACAGACATCTTACAATCATTTCCTAAGCTCTAGCACAGCAATCTGCTGAGCTCCTGAAACAACCCAGATGCTGCTGACGCAAGGAATGAACAAGCACCAAAAAGGCTTCTCTCTTCCCAGGCTTCTGGGTCCCAAGAGGAGGAGAGGATGAACGAGGCAACAAGGTATGGAATAGGTGGTTATTTGCAACCTGGAAATATGCTTTATTGGGTACTAGCTGCTCAGTCCTGCCATGGTTCGTCTATGGTGGG
Organism: Irena cyanogastra; assembly: GCA_013397155.1. Lineage (NCBI taxonomy): Eukaryota > Metazoa > Chordata > Aves > Passeriformes > Irenidae > Irena > Irena cyanogastra. Next base: position 597,266 of record VWZV01019593.1, read on the forward strand.
AATGGATAGATGGGGGAGACCTGCAATGGCTGTGAAAACAAGAAAAGTGAAGATTAATATGTGGGGAAGGCTCACGTAATGGCTGGGGAAAAGAAAGTCATATGGAGGCAAAGTTGCAGTGAGCCTCACGCCAAAGTTTTCTCTTCTTCCTCCCTCATGATAGGAGGCTTATAAGAAAAATGAAAACAGACTTTAGCAAGTCCTGCACTGATAGGACAAGGACTATTTGTTTTAACTTAAGGGACAGATTCAGACTAGACATAAGGAAGAAATTTCCTATGATGAGGGTGGTGAAACACTGGATTGCCTTGAGAGGTGGTAGATGCCCCATCCCTGGCAACATTCAAGGCCAGGCTTGGACAGAGCTCTGAGTAACTCGATCTAGTTGAGGATGTCCCTGCTCATTGCAGAGGGGTAGAGTTTTAAGGGTGATCTCTAAAGGTCTCTTTCAACCCACACATTTCCATCATTCAGTGATTCTATGAACCAACCCTAGCACAATTCACATAACATCCTGTTAGCATGTGTTATTCTGCTAAGGCTCAAAAGCATCTGTTCCCTTCCCACAAGCTCCAACTGTGTCAGGTAATGGATAGAGTAAAAATCCAGTTCCTGTCCTCAACAGCACTTATTAATTCAGGTTACAGCAAGATATCAACAGATACAAAGAAATAATTGGGTTTCAGTCAGGTTTGCCAATGTGCAACAGAAGACCACATCCTGGAAACCAGATGAACTCAATAACATTTTAACATGAATTTTATTAAGGAATGCTAGGACATACCTCATGAGGGTTTAACTGAATGCACAGTATACAAAACTGCTTTCCATCCAAGTAAATTTTACTAGTTAAAAATAGCCAGAAAATGAAGAAATATCTCCGCATACTATTTCATTATTATTCAGTATTCTACTATTCCCGCTCACCCTTAATGATACAGCCTTTTAATGGAAAATAATATCTACAAAAGTCACATATGCAGATCTCTATAAAGTATATTAAAAAACATCTGACATTGGTGTCACAGGCTAAGAATCCATGAGGCATCCACAGATTATTATTTTCTATGGAAAATAGACCAGAATTATTCTACACTAATTTGAATACACAGGGGTCTACACAAGCAGATTACACTGACTTTAAATGTAATTATTTCTTGTAATTCTTTTTCTTATCCACTAAAGGAATTAGCAGAGCTGTTTCAAGACTCCAATCAGGAGATCATCCATGGCATTCCATAACACTTATTTTATTCAGACAGATGTTTTCCTCCAAAGTTTTCATTATTCATAAATAACACCTGTTTTATGACTGTATAACTTAAATCAAGGTACCATTAATCTTTCTCTTAAGTTAGTTAGCCTGACAGCAAAAATGCCCTTTCCTGTACACCATTTAAATAAAAAAAAAAGGGAAGTTAGGAAGTTTTGAGAAAAATCAGTACAAAATTTGCTGTAATTACGTGAAACTTCTCACTGCAAAAATAAATATAATTATCTTAAGGCAACTGAAGAAAGATACCTAATACTTATGCTGTTGCCTCCAAATCAAGGAACTGTAAAACACACAAATGCTGCATTAATGCTCAAACTACCTTAAAACACTGTGGGTGAAACCTTGGTCCCATTAAATCTGATGTCAAGCTTCCCACTAACATCAACAGAATTTCATCCATTATGCCAACCCAGAAAGCAGAAAAGGCTTGGAGATAGAAAACTAAACCAATAAATAAGATTGCTTTAATCACTGCTTCTGATGTCTTCGACATGCAATTTCTGCCCCTCCCTCTGCTATGCCAACAAGCTGAAGGTTCAGTGCCTGGGTAGTTGATTTATCACTCCCTGTGACAAAGCTCTGGACATTGCCCTTCCCACTCTTTCATGCCCAGCAAAACACAACGCAGCAGCTCTTGTACCAGCTGCATTTCAATAGTGCAGGAAAAGATCCACAGCATTAAAACTCAGTTTTGCAGTGACTGAGTCAAGAGCACTGCACTTCCTCAAACTAGGGTAGCTTTTTTTTTTGGTTGGGCTTTTTTAAGGTTTGAGGCAAGTTCCTCAGTGATCAGTGTGCAAGGGATCTGGCAGGAGAGTGGGTGGCACCATTTGGCTCTGGTCCCAAGTCAAAGGGTGTTTTGCAACTATATTGTCACCTCTTCAGATATGCTGCGGAGACTTCAAAGGAACAGCACTTCTGGAAATCAAATGGCTCGATAAGTCCAACGGGAGAAACATACCTAAAGGCCAAATATCTTTTACGAGATACTGGACTCCAGTGACAACTGTTATTTATAGACAAACTGCCCACTCTGGGCAGCCTAAACCGCAGCTGTATTCGTGTATGAAGAGCATAGCTTTCATGTAAGGCCTCAATGTATAAGTTGAGGCAACATTTACTGGCCCAGCCACCTGAAAACCAACTTCTGCAACACTGTAGGAATATCTACCAGAGTAGCATCACTACAGGGAATTGCACTGTACTAGTGAATTATTATGCATTGTATTTTCCTTTCTGAAAAATAAAAAGTATTTTAAACTACGCTTATAAAAACTTCAAATTTGGCACACCTGTTCTATTCGATTCAATCAATAATTATTTTTTTCATCCCAACAACAGGCAGACAGAACAGTAAAATTTCAGCTCACATAAGTGCATGCAACATTTGCACTGGATTAAGCACCAAGCTTGCTTGTAACAGCAAATACAAAAAGGCAATGTTTTCTTAAATGTTATCCTTTAGAGCAATGAAATCCCCTGTAAATTTCTTTTAATACTGTCCACAATGCTCTTACAAGACATCTAAGCTTTGCCAGGCACAAGCATGCTAAGAAGAAATACTGACTCAGTTTTGAAGTGAAGATTCTCAATATCCACTACCCACTATTTTCTTTTCTGGATCTCCAATTTCTAAGATCATTTTGCTATCCTATTTAATATTACCCTGTATTACACAGTCAATGATTTTAAAATGTCATTCTCCAATATGAAAGTACAACAAGGTTTTCAAAAGACTACTCTATATGCAAATTCAGTTGATGATTGTAGGGAATATTTGATGTTCATAATTTTAAGAAAAAAAAGACACCTCTCTGACATATCAGGGTAGAAGCAATACACCAGTAGGTCACGCTGTAAGATTTCCCAGGACACCGGAATGGCGGAGCACAAATCCTCAATCAGGGATGTACATCTCTGAGCAGACAGAGCCGCAGCCATGAGGACACTGAGCAAGGATGTCCACAGACAGCTGATGACAGTGCTAAGGCTCAGGTGGGAGAACAAGCACCTATCCAGACAAACAGTGATCTCAGTAAAATGGCTCTCGGAGAAATATAAACACAAATACTCCTTCTGCTCCTGTGCTCACACACAGAGCACCACTGTTCCTACTGAAGACCTGGCCATACAGACCAGGAAAAACCTGGGGTAACGCTCTCTGTGTATCAGCTGCACCACCAACACACACCTTGCCCCTGTCACCTTGCGTCACAGCAGGGGAGGATGGGCTCTCCAGAATGATGGATGAGCTGCATCCCACTGGCTGCAGAGTGAGGGCAGCCACACTGCTAATCATGCCAGTGAGGTCACAGGTCAGCACCCTGTGTGATCCCCTAGGAAGTAGTGTTCCCCCTCCCATGGTACCGTGGTCCATGGACCATAGTCCCAACAGCTCCACAGGGAAAAGCTGACACTTTGATCCTTTCATCCCAGCACTCTGTCAGCAGTGCCAGATCACAGAGGTGTGAAACTGAATACACCTAACAGGTAGAGCTGCCCTGTGGATAGAGGTTAGCATCCTTAAATTTTGTCAGGCATGCCTGACTTCTTAGTGTCATCTTTAGCAAGGCTGGTGATGCTTGCTGATGGTGTAGAGCAGCTGTGGATGTGCACGGGCATTTGTAGGCCGTGGTGCACAAGGTCATGACAGAGAACACCAAGGAAACGGGGAAAGCAATGTACAACTGGGAAATAAGGGTAGGCAGTAACTACAGACAGCTAGCTTTGGAGACACTAATATTATTTTACCTTGAAACCTTTAGGGTCTCAGGTATTTCTTATGGGATAATACTGCAAAAAATGCACACACCAGATTGATTTCCTAAGAAAATCAGTTTCTTAGTAAATTACTGAGTTTATCCACTGTTTTCTGTCAATAAGAAATTGTTTCCTGGATATAGAGCTTAACAGCAGGCCACAAGACTTCCATCAGTTTTCCATCAGAAAAAACTTCCATCAGAAAACACCAAAGTTTTCTTCTGCTTCCTCAGACTGTTTTGAATATTTCCTCTTGTACACTATACATGAGCAGGCACAGGGGCTTGCCCAAATAGCCACAAAGTTTCTTTCTGCAATGTCCCTATTTCATTTTTGTACGAAGGCTGAATGCACACTGTTGGTACCAACATTGTATATTACTGAAAGAGTTTTTAAGATTACTCCATTCCGTAATTTTCATCAAGACACTGGTGGGTCTTCTTCTCACATTTGATTTGCTTCCCAATCATTCTATCACAAACTTGGAGTTTTTTTCCTCCTCAGTCTACAAACTTGTTGGTATTTTCTCCTTCTATAGTGTTACACGAGTAACACTTTCACTTGCAAAGGAGGTAAATAACCAGGCCTTGCTTTAATTACATTAACCTTGGAACAATTTGTTGCACAAGTCTACAGATGGAGTGCTGCCCCTTTCCAGGCATTCTCTAGGCTAGTAAATCAAGTGCAAGGCCTTTGCAGGGTATCAATGACTCCCTCATGAGATTAAGTTTTAATCCAGCACTATCACCCAAACATACTTTGCTGGAATACTTCAAGGGGTCCAAGCAGCTACTGTCACTAACAGAGCCTGCACAACTCTGCCTGTATGGGTGGTTGCTGTAACAAAATTCAGCTACAAAAATGCAGGAACAATCAAACTTGTTACTGCAATTCATAGAGTAATTTCAGGTTGAAAAGCTGAACAGATGGCATTTGTGAGCTTTATTCAATATCTTGGACTTTTTAATTAGATTCCTGTTCGTGTCAGTCTGCTGGTTTACAGCAGGAGACCCCAGATTTCAAAGTAACCTTAGGAATCCCATTGCTCTGTCTGATAGAAACCACTATGCCAGGAAACTGCTGCAGGCACAGCTCCTGCTGTTTCCACCACAGGAACTCATCAGCAGGTAATTAAAAGAACCAAATTAAAGGGATAGTCCAAAAATGCAGCTACGCCTTAGCCAAAACGCAAATTAGAGCTTTAATGCACCACACTGCTTTATAATTTTAGGATGCTTTTGGTATGTTTATCATTAGGAATCTGTATGCCGTAATTTTCTCCTTCATGCCTTCACGTGGTTCGCAAATTCACCTTCTGCCCCTGACAAGCTCACCCTGGGTTTTCACTGCTTTTTGGAAAGCTGCATGCGGGCACAATGAAACAAAATGAAACAAAACATACTGACTGCTAAAAAGCTTAAGAACTTGCAAGGGAATAAACAATGCATCCCTCCCAAGGCACTGAAACGTGGCAAAAAGCAGCAGCAGACTCCAATGTTTGTGCGAACAAATTCCCCTACAGACAGCAGTGTCATTAAATTTTAGAAAAAAAACCATCAAACAAAAAAACACCCAAAATCTCAACCACAAGCCCCCAACAGATTGACTAATACAGCAAATTTGGACCTTTATGAGTGCTGCAGTGCATAAAATCTCAGTGACACTTTTAACCTATGGCAATAAAGAATGGCACAACACACTGGAATAGTAAGTCTAATTGTATCACTCAATGGCACAGTTTCACAGCTGTCCTTTTATCAAAATCAGTTAGTTGACTATTTCTGAGTTGTTTCTTTGTATTACTTTACCTTTTTGAGGAGGGAAACTCCAGAATTCAGAAGACCTTCTGGACTAGTTGCAATCATGCTCAGCAGAACACTGACCACACCTCCAAATCCATTTTCATTTACAATACATCCTGAATGTATAAGCTAGTATTAAAAACAGCCTGTTTTAGAGAAGAATGGGCCAAACACTCCGCTAGCCAAACAACAGCATATGCAGAGTTTGTGCCTATTTACTTCCTTGACAGCAGTGCTCTAAACCCCTTGCATGTGGCAAAACTCTAAGTTGTTACAAAACATAGCAATGCTCCATTATGTAGTGATTTTAAAAGAGATGAGTGGGTTACAAAGTAAACTGAGCACACAGGTATTAATGTTTAAGTGTTTGAATACTATTTAACAATCAGATCTAACAATCACCTGCCCGGCATGTGTCCATCAGGGGAAAAAGCCCTGTAACTCTGCAACAGGTTCCCCTTGTTTATTCAGCACAATTTTGCCCCAAAATCTTTTGTCGGGAAAGAAAAACAATTCTATCCCGGCATGGAATGAGACCGAATCCCTCTGGAACTGCATCCCTTGCCAGTGGATGGGATCCCATCGGACAAACTCCTGGGGAATGAGAATGAACAGGATGTGTTGAGGTCTAACCATTTTCCTTCCCTGTGATGTGCAAACTGCCCATAGGCCTAAACTTCCCAAAAGGTGGCTTTGTCAGGGCTGTGCAGTGGATTCCTGCTACAAAGTCCAAACAAGCCTGGATTTTGTGATAACCAGTAGCATGCATGGTGTAGTAGATAGCATGGTATTGACAACAACATGAAGTTTCTTCTATTAGCAACAGCAAACAATGCTGAAGGAAATAAAAATAATGAAAAGTGGAATAAATGCTCTCATCACGTGTTTACAAAACATCACAATTAAGTCTTTTAAAATCTCCAAAACAACTCTAAACAATTATTCCAGATGACAAAACTAAACAGGATGGAGGAAACCTGCCCTATCATAAGTTCAGTTGCACGAGGTCTTTCAAACCCTCAACCAAAGTACCTCTCTCTCTCTTGTGCCATTCACAACATTTCTAACTACAGCAGACAGACATCTGATGATCTCTGGAATTAAACTGCAGTGCCACGCTCTCCTTTAGGTGAGACATCGGGAGCAGGGCTCTCTTTGCTGATAATTTTCTGTCTAATTCTGGAACAATGCACTCTACACCAGAAACTGCTCATCCATTCCCTCTCCTTTGATAAATTTACCACATCATAACGCTCTTGTGAGCTAAGCAGAAAAAAGCCTAAATCCCTCCCTTCCCCTGCTAAGTATAGAAAACTGTATCTCTGCTGTTTACAGATTTGAAGGCCTGTCTGGACTGAAGTTTTGTAAATACAATCTATTTTGAAGTCAAGAGCATTAATATTTGGATTAATGCCTTGAAAGAAACAGTTCACACAGCCTACATTTCTCCCTGTTCTGATGCTCTCTATTGGTTGATTCTAAAGCCTCAAAAACACCCAACCAATATGAAACGTTAAGACCCAGGGACTAAAACAAATTTTAACCTGGTTCTATCTGGCTCTTGGGATATAATGTTTCATAATGCAATTTACCCACTCAGAAATAAACAAACCAACAAAATAAAAACAAACAAACCTTGCATAACTTATTTACTCTCTAATGTCTTCTTTCCCTCTGCATCCTGACTGAAAGCACAGAAAGGGGCTGAGGTGTCCTTGTGGCTTCACAAGCTGAAGAACTTCTTGCTGGAAGTCCCTGTTTTCATAGCACTGGCAATCTGAAAAACAAAAATTGTTTTGTTAACACTTGTATCCCTAGATACAGAAAACAGAAATAAGCTTTGTTCTGAACAACTGCCAACTACATCATTAACCTCTCTTATGTGCAAGCCAAGAGCTCTCATGCAAAAAAAAAAACAGCTAGAAACATCACTCAATTCATACCTCACTTATGCATTCTGCACTGACTGCTCACAGCTAAAAACTACTTCCTACATACAAATGGAAAACAGAAACCAGTAGAACAACACGTTACAAGTGTTGTAATGTGCTTCAAGAAGAGCTGTAGTTAAGCTGTCCAGGTTTCCATCCAGGAAACGCTCAACCAGGAAAGGTGACTTGAAACAGGCCAGCACCATCACAGTCCCTTTTCTACAGTGGTGGCCCTAACCACAAACTGCACCTGTACCACAATAGGATCGCCTGTTTCCGTGTGTTCATATTTAAAGCTTCTATCAAATCCCAGCCAGGACCTCTGCAAAATATCTGCACATCAGGTACAAAGATCTCCCATGGGAGTTCTCCTGCACGAAGTAAGACAGGCTCTGAAGAGCCAGCCACTGCTTTTGAGGAGACTGATGTGGAACAGTCAGCTGTTCCTTCGCCCACGTCACCTGAAAATGTTAAGGCAGACACCAAGCATCCTCAGTGTATGTGCACTGAACAAGTAGAGTGACTAACTGAGCTCCCGAAAGCTGGCACAGAGAACTTCATGCTCTACAAAGTCTGTCATTTTCATTCTGCAAAGTGTCAGACTGTATTATAATATTTTCTCTGATGTTCAAATTGGCACAGCTGATTTTAAACAGCTTCTTCACAGCACAAAGCACCTTGTCATAAAAATATCCTGATATCTACAGTGGTTAAGCTGACATATAACATAATTAAAACTAACACAAGAATTTTATCATACTCATGCTTCCAAAGGCAGCGGAATTAGAGCAAAGTCCTAAACTGACTTCACTGAAAATAAAGGCTGTTCCATTGAAATAAAATGCAAACAAAATTGCAAATAATACAAGTTGCAAAACCACCATACAAAATGGACGAATTAACAGTGGGCCAGCAAAGTAAGAAGCAACATCAGGCTGCAAGTTACACCCAAGAGGAAATGTGAGTAATAAAATGTAACTAATAAAATGCAACTAAATTCTTAGTTGTTACGCAAAAAAACCTACTTGTTAAGCTCCAAATATACAGACCTGCTTTGCTGGTGGGGAAAGGTCTATCTATCCACACAGAACATTTAGAGCTCAGACCACCAAAGCCCTCCTAATCATGGCTGTAAGAGACACAGAGCCAAGAGCTGCAGGACAAGGCTGCAAGTGCCATGATTATGGCATTCAGACAACACTGCCATGATCCATGTGTCACATATATCATCCTTGCCAGAGTTCACAGCACTGCTACCGTGCCCGACCTTTATTTTTTGTCATACTTCCTTTTCCTACACAATGGCACAGCATGGCTCCTCTCCTCAAAGCCACACAGGGCTTCCTTCACCACAGGGTTCAGTTCCTGAGCACCAGCAAGTAAGACTCGAAATCTGGGGCAATAGTTTGCTCTCATCTGCAAAACCCCTGAACTGAAAAGTGCCCCTTTTCTTCCCACGTTCCAGCTCACTGAATAGTGCTGTTTGAGCATTTTCCTTTCCAACTGGAACCACATTTCCAGCTCTTCACAGACATGGCTTCTTTACTAATGGTTTGATAGACATGGAGTGACCCCTGGTACAGAGCTAAATGTAAGATCTGTGTAAGGATTTATGTGTAATTTCAACAACGCAGTGTTATACTCTGCCCTCCCCCAGTGTTATACTTTGCCCGGGCAAACTTGACCCTCCTGGATTTTTGCTGGCCCAAACCTATAGGGGAATGAAGCTAGCTGTTAGCTAATACAGACAGGGTGATCTCACAGAACTCAATCACCACAGATTTGTACCTGTACAGCTAGAACATTTATATCTGCATTGGAACAGGCAGAAACAAGAATACAACATTTATAGCAGGCAGATGGTGTACTACTTTTGATACAAAAGAACTGATTTATGGCAAAGTATCACAAGAATCTCTCCCGACCAGTCAGGTCTTACTTGAACACGTATTAAGGATGATTCCCTGCTCTGTTTGAAGAAAACTTCCTGGCCAGGGTAGAGGGCCAAGTTTTTTGAAGTGGCTCCAGCACTCCCAGTAAGCTACCTCGTAGGGAGGTCACAACGCTCCCCCACACGAAGTCCATCAAATATTGAAGGAAGTTTGCCATGGTGAATATAAACTTCCCAGCAACGTTCTGCTGAATCTGCAACACTCCTCTCTCTGGATCTGCACAATCTTGAATAATAAGGCTTAACATAGGAAAAATCTATAGGGTAGAATATTGCTCCATACATACAGACATTTACACATTCAGGTACCTTTTTCTAGCAGGCTAGGAGGAAATGGGCATCCTATACCAGTGATCTTACAACACACCTCTCTTTTTCCTTTCCCCAAAATGTCTTTAATACCAATGATTCCCATTAAACTTCTACCAAGGGCAAAGCACTTCTGAAGGAATCAATCTAGAAATAAAATCTTTCATGTGTCAAAAAAAAAAAAAAAAAATAAAGAAGTACTCAAAAAAGAAAAAAACCTGCAGTACTAAAGTAATAGTCACATAAACCTCATACATCCCAGACTGAGATTTTTTCCTCCTGCCAACAAACAAGGACAAAAATCCCATACACTAAGCATGGCATATACAACACCCTAGGCTCTGTCATTTAGTTAAGAACAGACAGGTAGGCATAGCTGTGAAAGTCTTAACAGCATAGATTAGGCAGTATGTGCTATGGTAACAACCTTGGTTTGTCATTCATCTTGTACTCACATTTTCATTTTCCTGCTGAACTGGGGGATACACAAAAATAAACAGCAGCAAATGGCTAGCAGGCATGGCACCGAAGCAAAGTCCTTAGTACAAAGCCACCATGGGCCCTTCCAGCTCTACTGTAAACAAAGAGTGAATTACATTATACACACAACAGCAACACAAGTCACAGATGTAGTTCCTCAACTCTGACCTGGGAAGGGCTGTATAAACTCAGGGCAGGTGCTGTCTGCACAAGCAGGGAGCAAACACCGACTTATGGATTTTTGGGGGTTTTTTTGCTGGATTGCCAGGCATCATCATTAAAAACTATAGCCCCTGGTTAAAGCCAGTGTACAATGACAAGGTGCTGAGCAATTCAGGAAGACAACTCTACAGACACCTCCATTCCCTTGAGCTGCAGTACAAGTGTGTCAAAAGGGAGGTATGAGCTGCTACCAAACCTCAACAGGTCTGGCAAGTAGGGAGCAGAGAAGTGACGCTTATTATTCATGTGGTTCCCCCCAGGGTTAGCCACTGGTAGATAAACCAAGCGCAGCACAGCACCCTTCTGTAAAATGCACTGCAAACAGCTCTGCAGGATATACACCCAGACCTTGCCTTGTCAATCACCAGGGAGAGAGATTTTAACTTCATCTGTGACATCTATGTTCAACCAACCAGCGGTGAATAGCTTGTGGCAGCTGTTGCTGCTTTCTGCAGCAGTCCATCAGCTTGCTCCACAGGGTTTTCTTGGGTAGCCATCCCTCCTCCCCTTTCCCCTAGAGAAATCTGGGGATAGTCTGCAGATCCTGCTGGAAAGCTGCTCCTGCTTACAGAAAACAAACAAACAAAAATCCCACAACTTTTTCAGCCCCACTGAACAACTTTAAATGCACCACGTGTCATACTGGACACAACAGAGTATATTCACACATTCAGCATATAATCAGCTCCTGGGAGCCAGGCTGCCCAGTGACACACTGAGCTTCAGCTCTGCTCAGGGGCAGCAAATGCTCTGGTCCTTGGAAGGGATGCCTGAGCACATCCATTCAGCCTGCCCACAAAGGCAGGGCAGTGCCACAGCACGCAGCTCAGCCCAGAAGGCAGAAGCTGTCTGCACAAGGAAAGCTGGACTTCACTTCCCTGTGCCTGGGTGTTTGTTTCAGGAAATCTCCCATTCCCAAGCCGAGTTTCAGGATCTACCCTAGTTGCTCTGTCAGATGCAGAACAGAGCCAAGCAGATATGTATGTCTGGGATGATCCAAAGCATTTATTTCCCCACCTTTCTTGCTATTTTCAAAATGTATTTCTGAAAGCACTTGATTTTTTTTTCTGATTTTTGTTGATGATTTGCATTTCAGAGGCAACATACAAACAAAAATTCTGACCTTTTTCCTAACCTTGGACTGATCATATGAGAAAAAGGAACACCTTGTTAACACTACTTTCCCTTAATACACTAATTCTACACAAAACTAATGATCAACCTCTAAATCCTCTCTCTACTCAGCAGTTTAATTAGAAAGATGATCATTGATTAATGCACTTGAGTTACCTGAAGAAGGTGTGACTGAACACAAATCACTCAACCCGAGAGAACTGTAGGTTAATTAGTTCTGCATTAAACTGCTTTCCTCTTTATTCAACTTCAAAAGAAGAAGCAAAACTCCACAACACAAAACACCATTCTTTCAGTCTTAAACTTCTGAGATAATTTTTATTTTACTTTATTCTTTAGGAAGTCTCACATTTTCTTGCCTTGAATTTCATAGTCATCTACTTTTTTATTATTGTAATTTTAGAAAACAAACACACCAAGCCTGGAGGTTCAATACGCATTTGCAAAGCTCTGCCAAAGACCTGCACTCTTGAATTAGTTGGCTCAGGCAAGGAAGTAGGAATGACACTGATACTCAACGGGAATGTGCACAGCATTAAGTGCATACCACAACTGAAACCAGGTATGCTCCCAGCCAGCCAGTGGTTTCAGTGTCCCCACCTAGGAAGACAGTCAAACAGAAAACTTTATTTAAAGGTTGCCTCATTCCTTTTTAAGATCTCACTAAAATTCCTCCAGCCACAGGCTGGTCTACAGCCTGACCATGAGACTTTTAGCCCTGAAAAGCAGGTAAGCCTTCTTTGACTGTAGCTCTGCACCATAACTCAGGCTGCCCTTGGTCTGGAAAAGCTCATGCTTCATCTGCCCTTGGAGCCACAACTCTGTCTGCAGGTGTTCTGAAAAGCCTCAAGGACTGGCTAACTTTTCTCTTTCTGTGAAAATCCTCTCCTGGTCTCAACACATGAATAGAAATCATTCCCATATCATGACCTTCTCCTAGCCCACTGCCCTGTGACCCAGGTAGACACCATTTCCTTACCACAGGTTGAGCAACAAAAGCCCCAGGTGGTTTCAAACAAATAATCCTCCTGTTGCTCTGTCTCCCTTTGTCCAGGAACATCTCCCCAAAAGTGGCAGGTAAAGTTGGTGACTCAGCTTTAGGAGGAGCCTAATCCTTCTCCTGGTCACCAGAAAGTGACACTAGGAAGGCAGACATGGGGCAGACCAGAAAACCAAGCTAGGCAGAAAGGGAAGAGCAGAGCTTTCCCTTCTGTGTTCTAAACTACATGCTTCATATCAACTCTTCTCCTGTGCATGTTTCTTCCCATACTTGACATTATTTATTCACTTCCCAAGCAGAAGTTACCACACAGGATACAACACAGCCTCACAGACTCCTGGTACAGGGTTAGAAAGGATTTTTCAATCAGCCTCTGTCAGCTTAATACATAATCAATACATGGCTCCAGCAAAAGTCAAGCATGAAAGCTGATGCTGCATTTTAAGATTTACATTTAAAGTTTACATTTTTAAGAAAGCTGATGCATGCCATTTTAAGAGCACCCAGAAGCAATCCACTGTGAATCCCTCCCCTTCTGCCATTATCCCTGGTGGTGGAAAGGTTTTTTCTAAAATTGTTTATTTCAAAGTTATTTCATCATCAGCTATGGAGAAAAGAAAATAAGCCTGTGTTATTGCAAAGGACTAAGAGCAGTAACTAAATCTTACTGAGGCTTCTGATGGTTTTGCCAACACCCATAGATCACTCCAATGATACAGTTTTGAAAACAGGATGACCAATAGGGAAAGGACAGAGAAACTGAGAATTGAGGCTAATCTATGTGAGATCCATCACAAACCACATCTTTCTAGTGCTAAAGGGGTTAGAGCTGCATAGAGCACAAGCAATAGATGCATAAACCCCATCACCAGCTTGGGACTCTCAATTTCAAAACATTTTTGCAGTGAGGCAACTTAAGAAAAACAAACATTCCTAGTCAGGCAGAGATCAGTCATAAACCTTTTCTGAAAGGGAGATGAACTCTCTTATTGTTATTTAAAGCAACACTATAAATCAGGCCAGATCTATATAAAGCAACACTATGGGCTTAAAGCAACAGTGGCATTATTCTGTCAGAGCTCAGGCTGAACACCTCAGGAAAGACACACAGGGTCTCATAATGTTCAGGGCCAAAAAAGAAAAAAGCAAAAAAAAAATCCAACTAACCCAAAATAAAAAAAAACCAAAATCTACAAACAAACAAAACCCCATCCCCCACACCACTTAACCCCCTCCCCTTCAAAAGAACTGAAAATTGAAAAAAATCTGGGGATTTTTGTGAAATTCTCCATGAAGCTAACAAAAAACAGCAAAAATTTGCATATATAGAAAGGCAAGCCTCATATTTTCTGTAAAGCTACCAACATTATCAACAGCTCATTACTCACATTTGGTGATAGATACCATATTTAAAAATTAGATATCTACATTTTACACATCACATGCAGGAAGATATGCTTCAGAAAATACTCTCTTACATTTTCCCAAGTATTTTATTTTCCCTCTTCCAGAACAGTCATCTGGTATAAGTTTTTGGACCTTACATCACGCACAAGAAAATAGCCCAGTATTTCAGTTCTGCATTTACATCACAACATTCATAATTGATTAAAAGCAACAGAAATGGTGGGGGGAAACAGCTTCAAAGTATTAACCTGAAATAGAGACCCAAATTCAGTCTCTTTTGTTTAAATGTTTTGAAAAAATTCAGCACATCAAGACAAACATAAAGCAAGGCACTGGAGTTCCTCCTCACCTCAGCACCCAAACTCCCTGGGTCACTCACCATTAATTCCATCTGACAGGCAGACAAACCTGTAATTTGTAACACTGATTAACTCTTATCTAAGATTTTATAACACAGGGTCCTGAACTGCTTAATTGTTTTAGTTCACAAAATGGTTCTAACAACCCTTACATTTTTCTTCAAAACAGAGACTGAAGTTGACACAAATGACAACGTTTCCACTCACACAAGTTTTAATTAGTGTCATTTTTGTTGGGAGCATGCTTTGAGATAGGCAGTCATTGTGTTAAGGGACAATCTTTACACACTATCCTAATAACCTGAAGAGGCTGAAAATGCTGAATAGTGTATCATGAATACTGCAAGGACATCCATGGCAACATGCACCTTTGGGTGTGAAATGTGAATGCATGTTTGAAGGATGGTAAAATACTGTTCTTTATCAGAGATAGCACAACGAATTAGCAGAAAGATCCTAAGAACAACCTAGTCATTTATACTCTGCAAACAATTACCTATTTGCTGCAATCTTGATCTTCTTGGCCTGCTAACTTGGCCAGCACTAGAGGCTGGTAAGTGCTTCCCTCTTCCTTTCCACCTTACTTGCGCAAATACAAATTTTCCCTCTTGGGAATCATGACTGAGAAGGCAAAGATCTAAAGCACTTCTCACTAGGAGGAGTATTTGTGTTTTCTAAGCAAGATGAATATTTTAAAAGGGCTTGAGATAGGGAGAAGCAAGAGTTCTCGATGTCCTTATACATGTGAAAGAACAAGAAAATGGGAGGACGTAACCCAAACTCTATGAAGCCTTTAGATTCTGGCTGGAGCAATGTTGTTGTAGCAGCAGCAACTTCATACCCTCCCTGCAGAATAACTAAGACATGACCTTAGTCTTGCCATCCCCCTCAAGTCATCAATCTGTGTTATCCTGATTTCTTAAACAGCTTGAAGATGTCATGCATTAGATTCTTGTTTTTGTTGGTTTATTACAACCTTCATAAAATTCCTCAGTAGTATTTTCATGCTTAGCTGTTTTTAAACAAAGCAGAGATCCATCCCCTCTGGATGTCATGATTCCAACACTTGCTCCTTTAGAGTAACAAAGAACTATCAGTACAATCCTATAGAGTCTTCTGCAGCCTGAGAGAAAAAAAAAAGTAGAAGACAAAAGGCTTTTTTTAATCTTGCTCCCAAACTTTGGGGCATCATCTCAACCCCAACACTTCTGAGACTAGTATAAGGACTAAAGTATAAATTCTACTCTCAGCTTTATTGGAATTAATTGCATGAATGATGACTGGTAAAAAAGTAGTAATTTTTCAATTATTGCCTCAAGTATGCCTTGGCATAAAGCTTTAACGAATTTGGAAGACTACTAAACACCCAGATACCTTTTCCTCCAACAAAGCAGAGGCAGCAGGAATCATGGACCTACCCAGCTGGGTGCTCAGTACCACCCATCATCATCATCACCCCAGGCACAGACAGAGGCTGGTGAGGCAGAAGCCCATTTTATAAAGTGGGAGTACTCAGTGATCGTATCAGCAAACCTCTAAGCTGCTCTTGTGAGCACGTGCAGATAACAATTTTTCACCAACTCTGGCAGGTTGGTAGATCTGTATTAATTTCCATCGGGCTGCAAAAAGCACCCTAACACCCCCCCACACACACTCCCTGAAGGTATAACAATGCTTTGAAGGAATGACTGGCTAAATAAGGTTGACAAATCTCCCTAAATTTCTGTAATGCATTCTTTTAAAAACAGTTGGAGCTCTTCTGTTGAAAATCTTTCCAAGAGGTTTCTGCCTGAAGCACAAAAAACACTCTGGAAATTTTTTGTCTGAATGACTGAAGGCTGGCCAGAAGTAAACATATGTGAAAATATGATGTTAGAATATGGGAGGTGTGCTTAAGGGTGCTCCCACTACCTCTATATTTTATATCTAATACTGTGTAATGCAGCTGGAAGCAAAAAGACATTAAAACAGCTTTAAAACCCTAATGGCCTGCCCTTTCTGTTGTTGTTCCTTCAGTATTTTAAATTTAAACTGCTGGATTACTGAAGTTTTAGCTATATAAAGTATGAAACATCCAGATCCCGTGCTGAAAATCCCTTTCTTGGGATCTGAGGCCCGGAAGGGACCACCTGGTTCAGCCAGTCCTGCTACAAACAGCCAGGCACTGCAAACATCTGGTCACAACATGACTCACAAAACACTTCGTGAGATCTGAAAGAAACCTGCAGCCTTCAGAAGGGGATCAAGGCCAGAGACACGAAGTGCATGAGAGAGTAAGAGAGACTGAAGACCTCAAAAAGGTCCCATCACAATGCAAGATTTTCTGTACTAAAGAACACAGCTCTATTGCCAATCCCCATCATCCATGGAGCAAAGACAGACAAAAAATTAACCTGCTAACTCCCAAAAAGGAATTTTGAAACAAATTATATACAACTCACATCATAAACCATAGAGGTCCTTTGCCAACCAACCACATCCCTCTGGATTCCCAAGTCAGTGCACCCTACACCACCTCTGGGCATAATAGAGTCACATCCAAAAGATGACATTAAGCAAAATCCCCTCTGGATATAACCCTCTCCACTGTGCACATGGAGAGGCTGGAAGACTAAGCTCCTAATTTAGTCACCTCAGTAGGTTGCTTGCCCGAGGTAAAATAATTCTGAGCCACAGAGTATCTCTTCTACTTCTTTCTGAGCAACAAAAAAAGGAGAAAGAAACAAAGAGGAAGAAACTGTTTTTAGTAATAAAAATGTAATTTAAGAGGCTGAAACCCTGTTAAAAACTTAAGAGTTATAATGAATTCCAGGATTCATTCAAGTACTCCATTCTTAAAAAAAACCACTGTAATGAAAGGCTTACATATGAAATTTAGTAGTAATAACTTTGGGGTCAAATCCATAATGATTTGTTTGGCAAAGCTTTCACTGACGACACTTGAATGTGATTTCAATGGGTGTTCTGCCCGAGCAAGGACTTTGAGATTGGCCCACACTGTATATTTAAGTCACCTCAGCCCCAGCATTACACAGCGCCAACCAGACACAAACCCCGGCATTATTTAAACCATTTGCACACCAGAGTCTCCAATTGCAGGGTGCAAAAGCCAGAAGGAAGCATTGGTCATTCCTTTAGCAGTAAACAAAAATGCAATCTTTTTTACTTGGCTTTCTTATGATATCATTTAACTTCTATAATAGCAGTTGCTTTTTTTAAAATGTGGATTTGCACAGTATTCAATTTGCCAGTTTCCACATATAGATGCAAATTTACTGAAATAGCTGTTCACAAAATCCAAAGCCCAAGGGTGGAGTCCTAAAAATAAATATATGTAGTTTAAGTTCTTTTATATCCATACATGATAAGAAATCTGGTACTATTCTGGTGAGCCAAAAAAGGGGAAGAATGGTAAAACCACACACAGGAAAACAGAAAATAATAATCCGTATCTTTTGCTCTACCCTTTCAAAATTGCATGGATACTTCAATGCAACCGTTTGGCTAGATGTTTCAAATGTTGGTTTTTCTAAGTATTTAGCCATATAAACTACTCTTTTGTTTCTGTTGGCTTCAAATGTTACTAGGCTCATGAATTCTTCCTTACGTCTTATTATTCAAAAAAATACAGCCAACACTGCCTTTATGGAGAAAGAAAAACCTGAGTATCATTTTCCAGTTAACTCTTCTGGATCTGCATGAAAGTGAAATCAGCAACAGCAATTTTAAGCCAGGTTTTCTAACCACTTCACCTAATCACTACCTTTTGAAGTATTTTATTTCCCAGGCTGTACCATAGGAAAATCTCTGCAATCAAAACAAACTCAAGTCACAACAGTGGCAGAGCACGCGCTAAAAAACTTCTAATAGTCTGGGTACCTAAAAAACCAAGAAGCAGCAGTAGGTGAGCCTTTCTGCCCTACTGAATGCCATAACACCAGAAATACTTCAAACAGAAAGCAGTCTTTTAATTTGAAGAACTTAGACTAAGCCAGACCTGATCTCCCACTTTTCAAATGCAAGTATTTCAGCGAATGCAACCATCAATGGCACATTATCATAGAAGGAAATTTGATAATTGCCACCTTCTTAACCTTTCAAGTATTCAGCCTTTTGTCAGGCTTCTGTGGTTCAGGATATCAACGACTAAACAAGCAATTTGTCTCCACTTCCATATTTCCACTTATTCCAGCTCACACTCACATCAACAGCAGATCAATACTTCACAGCCAACAGCTGTCAGTCACTATCCTTTCAACAAGTCCATGTTTCAAACACCAGCCACTTTATCTTTAACAAGGATAAAGAAAAGACAAAACTGAGGTCTACCCCCTTAAATACCACGTGTACACGATTTGCGGGTCTTTCCCTTTATTTCCCGGGACCTTCCCTCCTGTTGTGTTCTACAGGACCAGAGAAGCCAGCCAGGAAGAACTCCAGATGACACCAAACAGAAACATATTTTCCCTTGCAAGCATCTAAGTTTCTCCTCCCGAGCTGAGCAATGAACTCCACAAGACAGCAGTGAAAATGTGCACGCTGCTATTTTTCTCAAGAAGCACTGCCCATCCCAACGATTCCTGGATGAAAAAACAGTATTCAAACAACAAAACCATAAGCTTATGAGTTGAATCTTTAGTCAGAGAAACAAGATTCCTTCCAACTTTAAGGAATGTGACAATAACAGCCCATCTAACCCCTCTTGATAAGTGGCAGGCAATTCTCCATATAAGGTGAAAAATGTGCTAGTGTAGCTCATGCAACACTGCTAATTCCCTCCCTGTTCTCAATATTAAAGAACATAAATGAACATATAAATCAATTTTGTAAGTAAACCTTTTGCTTACTTGCAGCTATAAACCATCTAGACACTGCTCGGCGCACAAAGAATTTTGAACTTAACTATTTAATTCCTTTTAAACACTTGGTACTCATACTACAGCAGTGCATAAATTAACGTAAACGTGAGAGGTCCCACCACCATTTGATTCCTAAATTCCCTTTACACTTCACCATTCCCCAGTCAGCCTGTGCCTTCCAGCCCCTGGCTATTCGTGTCGCTGATGGCAGGCCAGGGGAGCAGCCAGGCGAGGGCTGGGTGAAGCCTGGCAGCCTCACACAACCACCACTGACACTCCTTCTGCCCAGCCCTGGGCTGATGTGTGGTGGAAGCACCAGGATACTGGCACAGGACTGCTGCTACTACTGCTAAGAATTTTCATCTCAGCTCTGATTGTCCCATAATCTCTATGGAACAGCACCAGAAACATAAGCAGCATGTGCCTACAAGAAAATTGCAGGCATTACTCATTAGGAGACTGATGAAAAGACTTCCATTGATTTTTATGAGCTCTGCACCAGAATGTGAGCCCAGAGGAAGGCTACTTTATATGATCTCTTCCCCTCAAAGCAAGTTATCTGCAAAGAATATCTGCAAAACGTGTATCAGTCCTGGCAACCTGGTTCATTTTGTTCTGTAGTTAGTCCCACATCCCAGCCCCTCCCACACTCCCTTCACTGTTTTTTACACATTATTAGTGATTTTAATGGTCTGATAAACTGCACAATGAACCCTCTGGGTGGGTTTTTTTCCCTACAGAATGATCCAATGTTGGTACCAATGACCAACAGGATGTAAAAGACAGGAGATTCAGAATAAGTCCTCAGAGGTCTTTTGAAAACCTCTCAAAACTGACAGGATTACCAAGGGAGATAAAACATCCTAAAATCTCGTTGGCAATGGTGAGAAAAGGGAAAAAAAGAATTAATACAATAAAGTTATTAAAAAAAACCCACTAAGTTCATTAACTACTCTGGAGAAGTTGTACTCTAGAAGTCAGTGACTTGTAGGAGAGGCACAGAGGGGAAGTTTCCACACACACTGCACATACACATATCAAATGTGGGTGGGAACAGTGGGAAAACAGTTCACTATTTTCTTGATTTTTAACAAGAAGACATGGGAAAGTTTGATTTGATTATTTTAGCCACAGAAATTTCAGAAAAATCAGATGATAGCTTCAGCTTGCCAGTCTTCCTAGTTCATCCATATTCGGCCACCTTGTGATATCCCCGAGGCAAGAAAACGTAACATGATGTGCTAAGGCAACATAGACCAATTAATTGCTGTGAAAAATGTAGGCTTCCATTAGTCAGAGATTCTTGTTTTGCTGACTTTTTCTGCACATCACCATCCATTGCACTACCATGTAAAGCAGCATAGCCCATGAAATACTATGAGTCAGCAAATTATCATAACGACATTCATCCCAATTTAGAACTTGAATTACATTGTTTGCTGTGTTCTGTAACAGAAAAAAAAAATCAGGAGAGTTAACTCTAAACGTTATTTAATCCTTACAGAATAACTCTTTTAAGCATGTTTACAGTCATTCACATCTAAGACTCTCATTTCCTGGAACCTTATCTAATCTAAATTCCATATGGAAGATTTTAGTGGTATATAAAGCTGCATACAAATTAACCACACTCCAATTCATTCAGATAAAACAAAACTGTAAATTTAATAGTCATAAAACTAAAGCTGTCAAATTATATCTGGACTAACAACAAAAAAAGTTCAAACCTTTTTGTACAAATTTAGTTTTAAAGGACCTATTATATAGCCTTAATTCAGAGGATAACTCTGATGTGGCTTAGTACAAACACGCTGATTCACTTTTTACTCAGGGAATGCAAAAGGGAATGTCTATTATCCATGTGATAGCAAAGACCTCACATGGCTGAACCACGAACTTGGAGCTTTTCAGGCTTTAGCACTTAAAGCTTCAGAGATTACGGCTCCTGATCCAAAACCAGTTCAGAAAGCACGGCAGGAACCAGGATAAGATACAGTAAACAGAACATCAGTGTATCTTTAAAGACATGGCTTCTCCATAAACTTCCCATGAACTTTTGAAGAGACCATTTAATCTTTCCTAACTTTTATCTGCAAAACTTTACATACATATATATATGTCTGTGTGTGTATCAGTAATACACACAAGAATAAATAAAATAATATAGACACTTATTATAAAATGCCAATAATGAATGGAAAAAATTTAACCCAATAAAGAAAATAATTATGAATAATCTGTGTACCATAATACTAAGTGAAATATGGCAAACAATGTCTTATAGATTCAGTTTCTACAAATAACCTCAACCACAACAATTCTACAAATAAATTCATAAGGATGAAAGCAAAAAGCCAACAGCAAAACATAAAAGTTCCCCATGAAAAGGCCTTTGTCTGAGGAAGATAACTGAACAATAAGAACTTCCTATCTCAAGAGGACATAGAGAATACAAGTGAACAAAAAGTTAATGCCAAGCTCTCATCCTGAGATCCAAAACCAGTTAAATCCACATAGCTGCTTGAAGTATTCACCAAACAAGTTTTATTTGGGAGAGTGTTCTCCCTAGAACACACAAGTCCCATTGAAATGCAAAATACTGCAAGAAATAAAAAAACCTCATGTCAGCATGTGGGCCACAGAAAATAATACACTCTTCCAAACTGAAGTAAATTTTTATAAAAGAAACAAAATATTTAAATGGGCTTATTGGTCAAGCACAGCTCAGACACTGGAAAAATCTTCTATTATGATTTTGTGGTGGGGGAAAAGTAGTAGTAAATATAAGTCTTTTAAATAATCTGGACACTTTTTTGATGATTTAGCCCCATTTGTTACTCTTCATAGCTGGCAAGCTGGAAGTCTTAATTTCTACATCAGTTTTATACAAGTAAGAAGAAGTAGCCACTGATTAAGAATCACTCTGAATTCGGATTGTACCCCCTCCTTTATGTCTGGAACTTAACGTTCATAAAGTGCAAGAGAACAAACGTAACTGACTAAAGTAAAACTTGAAAGCAGCAATAAAACCTCACCCTTTTCACACATTCTTAGCTCTGAATACAGAGTCATTTAAAGTACAGGGTTTAGTGAATGATCTATCAGTATCGGCCTTGGGTGGCACACTCTCCTACAGAGATAATCGTGCACGTGGACATCTTGTAGGACATGTTCTTTAATAAAAATGTTGGCTCAGAGATTTGACACTGATATTTTCAGTCTTAGAACTATATCAACAAAAACTAAACTGTTTTACGATACCAATACACCTCCCGCAGTCGATCCTTCCAGGAAACGTTTCACAATAATAACATCGCTGATGGCCAAATACTGAAACAATCCTGATCCTGCCAGTGAAGAGTTACCTCCCAGCAATGCATATTCTGATCTCCTGCCTAGCCTAAATTTAAACTCCAGGGACAGGGTGCCCATCCCTTCCCCAAAGTAATATTCTACTATTTATGAGGTCTGACTGTAAAGATTATAATTTTATTCAGATTACACTTTCTACTAAGCTTATTACTTTCATTTTTTCCCATTCATAATCCCTCAGAGTGTTTTAAGTAACAGCCCCTTTCACACAAGAGTTACAGCTTTCAGGGATGATGATTAGCATGTTAGCTCTCTCTCCCCACGCCCACTAAGCTAAGCTAACCCACATTCACATCTTACTTTACACCACTTGAACCAGCCTCCAGTACGCAATCATTTGTTACTCTCGTTACAAATGCTGCCCAAAATAAACACAATTAATAAAAACACCACCGATTTTTTAGACTGCTGTGAAGTGCCTGATAGCTTATATACACTATATTCCTTCCTACTGCAATGCCCAGACCTGAAGGCAAAAATCCTCATGGAGCCCTACAAGAACTGCAGCAGCCAGCAGTATTACACTCTCCCTGATTTCTGAAATCCAGTTTCTGGTGGTCAGTCTATGTTTCCATAAAACACTAATCTGCTGTGCAAGAATATTCCATGTCTCTACAAGCACTACCCTCAGACCTCTGCCTGGTCCCATCTTCTCCTCCCTCCAGTTATTCTCCACTTCAGCAGCATGCCTCAAATTCAGCTCCCATCTCTTTGACACTTAGATCATCCTGAAGGATTTGCAGAGCATCTTGAACCGTTTACAAGTATCAATCGTTTTCCTCATACCTCTCCAGAACAACCTTGTGCTACTTTTAAAGAACACACTGGAGACCATCAGGCACATCCCTCCATTGCCAACAGGGAGGAAAACCAGCACCGGGTGCTGGGGTCAGGCACAGAGACTCTACTGAAGCCTCATCTGACGCCACAAAATTAATAAAATCTTTTCCATTCCCAGTGGCAACAGGAAAAAATACAAGGCAGCAAAAAGGATCTGTGGCTTTATAATATGCTACTCAAAATATCTGCTGATGGTCATAAGACTGAAAGAATATGCCAAAAAAACTGTATGATGTAGTCAGTTGGCAAATGGGGAAAATCACACACAAAATGAAATGCATTCAGCTCTGTAAAAGCAGGGCTGTGGGAAATTGCTGGTTCTCCATATAAGGATCCAGTATTTTTTCAATTTGCCAACATAGCATAAAGCACACCAAAAAAAATCTTAAAATTCTAAATATTAACCATGAAGAGCACTTTTTACAATATTTCTCAAGAATGTTCATTTTGTACACCCATGAGTCCTGATTTTATAATTTGCAGCCAGTCTAAATGAAAAATAAGAGTTTTTTAACTTCTCCATATAAAATGTCAACCACCTTTTTAATTGAGAGCTAGAAAAGCGTAATTGAAAATTACTAACCTCAAGCGCTCATTAGTGACAAATCCAAACCCCAGCTGAACACAGCCCTAATAGGATTAAGGAGACATTCAGGATGATGTATGTAGACCTGGTATGCACGGAAAGCTGAAGAAAAATCTGTATCTACCCACAGAGCAAGTATTGGACACAGCTCCGGGAGGAGCAGTACTTTGGTACCAAACGCGCACTCGCACTTTTCCTGGTGCCTCCCTCCCTCCCTCTGTTGTTGGAGCTACAGATGCTGCCCACAGGCACCCTCATGACAGGACATCTCCAAGAGCACAGCCATCCTCTGCCTAGTTTTCATGGCTCTTTGTCACTTCCCCCACCACACAAGGCTCTTCAACAAGTGAGTTGTTTGGTCCACCACGTCTACAAAAATCACACATACAGGAAAGCAGCTCTCAGGCTGAATTTCATGGTCTCAAGGTTCTTCTGTGAGCATCAAAATCATTGAGCATGAGATTTCCTACTGATCACGTGCCACTGGCTGCACATCTAAGGAGGCTCAGGAGGGTAAATTATTTTTTTTCCCAAGTCAATTTTAAATTGGCTTCCTAAATTGTCTCCAGATCCTTTCCAGACAGCAGAATGGAAATAATTAGAGGTGGTTGGAAAATGGAATTTTTGTCCTGTGGGGAAAGTCTGATAGCCCTGTACTTATTTTTATGCTAACATGGGCCAAAGTGTAAAAACCTTAAAATATTAAGTAGAGCAAAATACTGTAAGGTATTCTGAAACAGCATCCTGCATGCACTTTGACTTATTTTGTTGCTAGAGAACAGCCCATTCCTCACATGGGCACACTGGCAGCCCACATAAATGCTCAGTTTTTAGCCTGAGATTCTTTCTACTCCCCAAGACTGCAGGGCAGTGACTAGCACTGTTGACACAAGATCTCCACACATCTCATCCTACTCCTCTTGCTGTATGGGCTAGCCAGGAAGACAGCAGAAACTGCAGTTAATCACTGCTCCCTTGTTCATCTTCTGAAAACAAATTTAAATGACATCTTTTGGAGGTTTGGCTGAGAAGGTGCTCCCCCCCCTCCCCCCATTTTAAAACAAACCTTTATCAGTCTGAAGTGATTTATTCTAACTTTTTCTGATGGGTACTGTGGAGCCAACAGTTTCCCACTACACAGAGATGAAAACAGAGTAGTCACAGAGCTAGGAGCTGAGATACCATGGGGAAATGCACAAAGAAGTGATCTCTAAAAGTCATACACAAACCATGAACAAGAGTAAGAGGGAGATTCACTCTCAACACCTCTTATGGACAGGAACACAACTTTCCTCCTATTCTCCATGTACAGCACTATACCTTCTACTGCCTAACCAGAAATATGCTGTCACACCAAGGGCCTAGGTAACTATGTCAAGTAAAACTCTCTCTTCCTGACACCATGGAGATGGCTGCTTTATGCAAGTCATGCAAGTCACCCAAGAAGAATGCCTCATGGGAAAACCTCCTGTGCCATCACTCTCTTAGGGTTCCTCTCTGCAGCTGTTTAATTGGCAGAGCCATGGAAATCCTGAATACACGTGAATTCTGCATCATTTAACTCTTGGTTTCAAGTGCCTTTGACTAGCACTCCTGATGAGGATGACACCTCTGTCTGTAACTTGCTCTAAGTTACCGTTCTCTCAATGCAATTTTCCACGGCACAGTTAAGGAGATCTTGGCATCTCTTCCTTTCCAGGTCATCTGACAACTGTCCTGCCAGGAACCTGCAGCATGCTGTACAAGCACAGCTGAAGCAGACAGGGCCTGAAGCGCAAAATGGCTAGACATGAACACCAGAAAAATTGCTTATTCCATTGTATCTGTCTTTCTCCAAATGCTCTTTCTAAGCCAGACCAAGTAGAAGGGGAAACAAAGGAGCCTTTCTTGCCCCTTCACACAAGGGGAAAGGAGTGATTGCATAATTTCAAAATTTTCACCTCTGGTAACCTTCCTACATAGAAACACTTCTTCTAACAAGCTTTATACTACAAGTACAGGGCTGAAAAAAGAAGGCTTGATGAAGAAGGTGACACAGTGCAGGAAAGTTTTTTTGGTACTTTTGACTTAGCTGGCCACCATCTGGGAAAGTGGCCCAGCAGAAAAGAACCTGGGGGTGCTGGTTGACAGCCAGGTGACCATGAGCCAGTGTGTGCCCAGCTATCCAAAGCCAATGGCATCCTGGCTTGGATCAGCAACAGTGTGGCCAGCAGGACCAGGGCAGGGATTGTCCTCCTGTACTCAGCACTGATGAGGCCACACCTCGAGTGCTGTGTTCAGTTTTCCCAATTCAGTAAGAACATCGAGATGCTGGATTGTGCCCAGAGAAGGGCAATGGATGTGGGGAAAGGTCTGGAGCACAAGTCCTACAAGGAGCACTTGAGGGAGCTGGGGTTGTTTAGTCTGGAGAAAAGGAGGCCTAGGGGAGACTATATTGCTCTCTACAAGTGCCTGAATCAAGGCTGTAGTCAGGTGACATTTGGCCTCTTCTCCCAGGGAAACAGCAACAGGGTAAGAGGGCATATCCTTAAGCTGCACCAGAAGAGATTTAGGTTGGACACAAGGAAGATTTTTTTTCACTGAGAGGGAGGTTGAGCATTGGTAAGGGGCTGCATTGGGAGGCAGTGGAGTCACCCTCTCCAGAGGTGTTCAAGAAATGACTGGACAAGGCACTTAGTGCTATAGTCTTGACAAGGCAATGTTCAGTTAAAGGTTGGACTCAATCTTGGAGGTCTTCTCCAACCTTAATGATTCTGTAATTGCTTCCTCCTCTTTTAATTTTTCTATACAGTGAGGCAAGCTTTGCAAAGTTAAAAAAAAATCATTAACAAATTCAAAGGCAGTCAAAGAGAGGCAAGATACTAAACCATGCCAGTTTCCTTTCATCAAAGACACAGATCCATGGGATATATCTATAGATTATAATGCCAGCAGGTTCAAACTTGTTCTGAACAGACACAAGAAATCCCTGCCCACACTTGGAGATAACCAAGAATCTTTTGAACACTTAGCATGGCTCTGGGCCAAGCTAATAAACTCTGCTGAGCCACAGGGATATCTCTGTGCCAGCACCTCGGGCTCGGCACAGCTGGCAACGCTCACAGTGCTTCGTACTGGTGCAAACCACAGGCAGAGCTCATTCCTGGGTGCCTCCACCACAGCATGGAGAGGGAAACGCCACCACACTCACAGCTTTGTCTTCAAGCCTTGACTACAATCCTGGGGACATTCACACCCATTTTTCTACACTATCTAGCCAACAAAAAACGTTTTAGGCCAGTTTTCGGCTCAAGTGTCAATATTTTGACATGGACATAGTTTTTCACCTGCACATGATGAAAAGTGTTGCAATGAGAGTCTAACTAAACCAACACTCTTGGCTTTTGCTTTGAATTACAATGTTTTACAACAGCTTTTTCTGTTGAAAATTAGGAATTTACATATTTGCACAAGGCTTCTTAAACAAAACAGCATTTTTATTCTAGTGTCTCCTTGGAATGTTTCCTCAACCCTCTGAAGAGCACATCTTACTGGGTTGGGTGGGGGAGCAGAAAAGGGAATGATGAGACTTACATATTGTTTACAGTGGGTAGAGCTGCCAGGCTCCTATCCAGTTTTAAGACATACAGCCTTTGAAAGCCCTTATGTCTGGTCTTTGACTCAAAAATGACATCTCTACAGACAGAGGGGTATGGGGCTGTAAAACCGAAGCATATTTTCTTAACACTGCTCCAGAAATATCCTCTGCTAAACGTGTAACAGATGCATGTTCCTCATTAAAAAAGTGTTGCTATACATTATGTCTTGGCTGTAGACAGATTCTGGCAGAGATTGATACACTGTGGACATATAATTCATGTGTCTAGTACGTGAACTCTGGACCCTGCTTAACCTGCTGAGGTCCTGTTGTGGATCTCGGGCCATGGAAATGGGAGCAAAGGGAGGGAGCAGACAGACATGGAGGATCAGCGTGTAGCTAAGAAAACAACAAAGATATTGGACTTTTCTCAATGCCATCCCCAGGCACCCAGCTTTTATTCCCATTTGTATAATGAGCTGGAAAAGCAGCACCAATTCCAGTTACCTTTCTTTGAGAGGAAAAAGAAATCATCACTTCATGGTGACCATTTTCTTCCTTGAGTAATCTCAGGCCTTTTGTTGAAATTTAACTTTTGGGTTTTGGAAAGGTAAGTCCTAATGATGAATTACAACATATTTTTTTGGCTGATTGGTGCTTAAAACCTGCCCATGCTAATCATAACTTCATAGTCCACAGGGAGACCCTTAGTTTTATTCCTTGCCTGGTATTCAGACTTCCATTTAATTACTGGTTACTTAGATTTATAGGCAGATTTGCTAAAAACAGTGACTCTGTGTGCAGACAATAACCTTTTGATGGGTATGGTAGTAAAACCGTAATTCCTATGTAAACAGGACCAAATTTTAAAAGTAGCTGGTGTAGCTCTCTAATGAAATTGGCAGCACTGTGTGGGTACTTTGTCTTGGAGAATGCTAAATGGTGCATAGCCAGCATTTGCTCCATAAACTGTCAAACAAGAGAACCGCAACTGTTCGGTGATTTGTTTTTCTAATGTAGTTCTCTACTATGGGAAATGTCTTTTCCATGACCAAATGCGGAAGCTGTCAGGATCCAAAAGAAATAGAGGGCAGAAAGATGATGTCTAGAAGGTATCTCCCAATAGAGAAAAACGGCGAAAGAAAACATTTCTCAAAGACCCAGTTTTGGGAGCACGATGAAAAAGCAAAACACTTCGGAAAAAATTACTTCAAGGATGCTATAATTAGTTTTTGAGCATCAACTACAGTACTATAACACTCAAATTTTTCTCTCCCTTCACTAGGTAGCACTGATGATAATACTGTTGCATATCTCCATAGGAAGATTAAACAACAATATATACATCTGGTATCCTTCTTCTCAGGGCCTTCTACTACTCTACAAAATGAAACAGACTTCATCACCTCAGAAAGGCAGAAAGCTCTCCTTCCATTACTGAAGAAACAAACACTGCAAATAAGTGATACCTGACCTCTATGCCTCAGCAAATGAAGCAGAATGTCAGCACTGATTCCAAGTTTCCTATTTTGTTCTATACTCCTGTCAGCGCTTCAGTGTCATTTTAGGATATATCAGGCAACAAAAGCAACATCATTTTGTTCAAAATAATAAAGGGTAATTAAACAGGTAAAAGTCTTCACCACTGATGAAAGGATGTCCCCAAATCAGAATTTTAAAAACAATGAATATGGACCAACTATTTCAGACAGGTGCTCTGCTGAAGTCTCTCTCTCTCAATAATGGAAAAAGGAGCACAGCTCTCCTTTTCCTACTTCTGTTTGGACCAGAGGAAAAAAAAAAGAAAAAAAGACACAGATTTCATCATCTGAATTCAAACCTCATCTGATCTGCTCCTCAGGAAGACACACTGCATTTAAATATGTGCAATGGCTATTAAGGGATTGATTCTGGAGAAACAATCAGATAGACAATATTTTTACCAGGGTTCAAGTGTCCACAATATCCAGCAAAATAATCATGGCTACTCTGAGCAGACTGCAAGACTCCTCTGTGCATGCAGATTCTTCCCAGTGGTGCAATTGTAGCTGTTAATTAGGCTGATATCTGCTGCACAATTGCAAGCAGCTGTTTAACAGTTACCTGCCCACTACCTTATGATTTCTCTCTCCCTGCTGCCAGCCTAGGAACTGGTTGTTCATAACAAAAGCAATGGGAGGATAGGACTACTGCAAAGAATTTGAGAACTATCAGCAATAATATGCCAACTGCAACAAATCTGCTCTACAAGAAGGGAGTGTCAAGACACATCAGTAGCCTACATAGCAATTGCCAAGAATCAAAGCTCACATCATTTTATGTCCCTGAAATGTCAACTCAATTGCAAATTTAAAAACAATAGTTTTATCACTTTGCCAGTCATAGGACAAATCCCAATAATCTTAGCTGTGCTGACCTTGACCAGGCTTGAGACAAGTAAGTCACAAACGCAGAGACAACCAGAAGCCTACAGAGTAATTACAAAAAATAAAAATCACAGCCATGGTATGACACACTAAAGTCCTGTTCAATCCCTACTACCCATTGCAATCTATGCTACCCTTAGGGAATATTTCTAAGTTAAGCTGCCTACTAGCAACATCTCCTTTTGCCCAAAGTCTAATGTATTACTGGCATTTTATAAACAGATAAACCTTCTGGGTGGGAGAGTATTGTGAGCATCGCACAGATATTTCCCTTTGCTGTTGTTCAGTGTTAGACTGTGATACAACTTAAAAATTTTCCCCTAATTTGCAACCACACGAGTCAAATCCACTTAATTAAGGCAAAGCTTTTTTACTTTCAGTAACCAAATTAATGCTATCACTAAATAAAAAACACAAAGGGAAGGGACAAAGATTCATAACAAGACCATGATCATGAGGTCACAAAAGCAGCATCCAACAAAAAAAAAGCAAAACCATCCAACTTTTTTCCATACAGGAAGCATTTTATAGGTACAGCATGCCAAATGGGAACCACGGTTACACAGGTGAATAGCTACACCATCATCACTATTTGTCAGTGCAAATTAATCTCAAAAAAAAGCAGCCCCATAACTCTTATACCACCAGTTTCTGGCTTTAGCCAGTTACTCATCTGAAAACTTGAACATCTTTAAGCAAATATTTTCCCCTGGAGATCTGATAAGTGATATATATATATATATAAAAGTATTTTAGTTCACATAAAACATTCCTGTTGGTTTAAAACCACAGGAAAAAAGTAAAATAATTTAACAGCTTCTTTTTTAAAACAAGATGCCTTGCAGTCAGTTGGTAAAGCCTGAAAGTTGATAATTGCTTAACAAGCTTTGTATTCCAAACAAAAGCATCTTAGTGGTCCAAGTTTCTCTTCTTTCCACTGTCATATATACAATGATCACACAAGTTAATTATAGAGAGTTAATGCTGCCAAGTATCTCACACTAAAATGGTGATATAATTCTATCAGAAATCACAAAAACACTCACTCATTATTGGTACCCCTACCATGTTTAAGTGTGATCTCTCTGTATCTATGGGCAGATCACATCTATGGACAGTCAAGACCACATTTGTACCATCTGACCTAAAGGAACACTCCGCAGTGGGAGCATGGCTACATCAACATCAGCTCCAGATCCTGGACTCAGTCTTTCTGCAGCAGTCTAGTTTCTTGAACTAGAAAGAGAGGTGAATGGCCTATTTTTATAGGGCTGCATTAAATGTTTCCTTCTAAAAGCTATTTTAATGACATTATGGAGCTTCACAAAGAAAACAAATTCAGTATATGGTTAACATATATAAACATGCCTTCTACCTCTGAAGAGATGTAGGTTTTTTAAGAGCACTTTCAAGTGACTAATATCAAAATAAATCAGCAATTTAAACTTTACAGAATCAATTAGAGATGACATTTTGGCATGTAAGTACACAAATTGTTCACAGTGTCCCTGCAGAAGCCATCTATAACTCAGAAGATGCACAGAGCCTTTCAAATGACGGCAATGGAATTTAAATGATTTAATTAGAATAATATGCTCTAGTCCTTGGCCACTCTCTCACTATAAAGTAGGAATTTCCTCTGGGCAGGCACAGCACACAAACCAAGCTGCAACTGCTCGTACCAGCTCCAAAAAAGTGTAGTTTTACTTCCCAGTCCTGTGAGACACCAGAATGGTCTGCTAACTTCTTTTGTCAAGTTTCCCTTCTTCACTCAGTCTAAATCCATCCTAACAGTACAAAGGAAACAGAAGCAGTTGGTACTATGACACAGAGTTTAAAATACTAATAAGAGCTACTGGAAAGCATGCACATTTGTACTATCTTCTGATTTCCTTTTTGAATCATAACCAGAAGTTCATTTCTTCTGCCAAGGTAGTTTCTCCTTTTTAATTAAGAGACTTCGAAATCTGAATCGTTCTTTTTCTGGGGAAGGCATGGAAGAAAAAGACAAGATAGACTATGAACAACCCAAATCTATCTCAAACCCTATATTTTGTAATTATTGTGTTCTCTAAAATTGGATAACAATTAAAAAAAGTACTTTCTTAATTACAGTAAAAAACTGTTTTTACAATCTTTCCTCTTGAGCGCTTAAATATTGAGAGTACCATAGCTGAATTTAACTTACTACCCTTCCAAAAAGCAGTAAGGAACTAAAACCAGGCAGGAAGACCAGATTTCCTGCTTTTGATTTTTATTAATGATTCAGAGAAATTCTTTTTTTACCTATACCTATAAAGTTGCTGACTTCAGTGAGCAATAAACTTCCACAACTGACTTCAGTGGAACCCCAATTAATATCCTCACAGAGAACATTTGTCTGCTCTTTCCTTACTGGAGATAAGAGTTTCCCTTCTAAATTGCATCCTAGAGACATTTGACTAAAACTTTTTTCCTCCAGGCAAAAAGTAAACATCTATAAATATTTTATACCAACACTGCAAAGCAAAAAAAAAAAAACAAAAAAACCCAACAGACTAAGCACTATTAATGTGCACCTTTTCTTTTTTTTTCATCACATTTATAAGAAACAGGCAGTGATGCACGCCACAAGGCTGGGATCTAATCAGACACAGTAAGGCCCTGTCTAGACAGGCAAAAGTTATTACAATCAGTTAGCGTGGTTGAAGAACTCCATTAAGACGCAGGCCAGCAAGAAAGAAACCACATTAGCAAATGACACAGCACAACCAGGCACCAAGGCAGCCAAGGGGCCTCCTGGCATGTTCAAAATCGAGCCTCTCGTCGAGTCATTGGCAAGCTGGCATGTCACAGCGCTGGCTCCTTTGTCAGCATCGAGTGGACGGACTACGGACACACCAGCGGCGGGCGACCGCGTAACCCCCGAGCGCTCTGACCCAGCCACAGCATCACCCAGGGGAAAGCAGCTCATGGGTCAGCAATGATGGGCCTGAGTGCCACTATGAGTGCTACTCCATGGTGCTGTGCCCAGGCACCGTCGGACTGCGTCCCACAGCAAGGCACCAAGTGCCCGCCACAGAAAAGACAACTTACTCACAAGGTGATCACATACCACGGGTGTTTTTATCACCCTTCACTCCTTGAAATGATGTGGCTGTTGCTTGTGGAGAAACACACTTCGTGACATTTGGGGTATAAACACGCAGATGCTAGGAATAAGAAACACTATACTGAAGAAGAAAGAAAAACCAAACTAAACCAACCAAGAAAGAAACGAAAAGTTAAAAATCAAATAAGGATTACATACAAAGCAAAGCAAACTTTCTTACTTTGCTGTCATCTTCCCCCTTGATCAAAACTTTCAAGGCTTCTCAATAACACCTATTTGCTTTGCAAATGGGGTATCACGGCATACTTGATACAATGCCAAATGTGACAAAAAAAACGACACACAACCTATTTACTACTCTCACTTGATAACTCTTTTTCAAATAATTTGGTTTAAAATAAAGAAAAAAATACACAATTCTAAGGAGAGAAAGAACGCAGTGAGATCACCTAGGAAATTGCTGTCTTAACATCCATAGACATTAGAGACACTTCTAAATATAGACACCCCAGCATTTAACACGGTCCAGAAAAAAAGAGAAACAAATCCAGAAAAGTGCTCATATTTTAATTACTATCATGACTAAACCCTATTTTCAGCTATGCTATCCCAAGCAATGAACTACAAGCTTTGAAACTGCTATTAAAGTCCTCACAAACTATTTGCTGAAGAGGAGCAAGCATATATTTCTCTGGTTCCGCAATACAACACATACACTTTTGGGATGGGAGAGGAAGTTATAAACTACTCACAATCCACCAGAGAAAAATCTTTCTTCTTTGAATCAAGAACAGGCTTCATAATAAATTCCTTCACTATTGTATTATATAATCTCATTGGTAGCATTTGTTCAAACTTTTCCAGTGCATTACTTTGTGTCACTGCAATTTACTTTGCAGAAAGGGAAAAAGCCCCACAGAGAATTTAAGAGTATATACAGAAACTGTTGAAACTTTTCCCATCCACTGTCATTATACCATTATTATTCTTGACTTTTTAGAAGCAACGACTTCACTTTGGCACCATCAGAATCTCACCTTTGGCTCTAAGTGGAAAGGCAGCCCTATTAATCCACAAGGGTGTTCCACAGCAGCATGACGGATCCTTATCAATGTGCCCAGGCACTATCAAAGGCAAGGTCAGAGTAAAGTTGTCACTGCAAATGTGAATAGACAGCACGTGGAGCTCACCTGTGCAGTCAGTGGGCAGGGCATCCACATGACCTCTGCAGACATCCTGCTGAAGGCAATTCAGTGAGGCCTTCAGCAGTGCTTGATGGTAACATCACTAGCTGAGCACGGAAGAGCTCAGATCTGGCCAACAAATGCGGGTTTTGGAAGCACATCTGCTGTTAAAAATAAACAAAAACCTGTCTTTCAAACGAGTCTTGGTCAGCTCCTTGATGAGCTGTACTGTGACCCAAGAGGAAGAATATCCAAATCCCACAAATCAATATCATCAAGTCCTGGAGGCAAATATATCATAGAATCCTGAAATGGTTTGCGTTGGAAAAGACCTTAAAGATCATCTACTTCAATCCCATGGCCATGGGGAAAGTGGGCTGCCTCTCTTCTGTAGGTAAAAACTGACACCTAATTAACACTTGCACTTGCAGCAATTCATTACTTCCAGACACTCAGAATACCTTCAGTAGGGATCTAATGTGAGACAGTGAGGCATGCTCAGGTCCTGAGCACCACATGAATACTTTCTGCTAGCTCCTTAAGGGACTGCAAGGAAGGGAAGAAGCAACAGCACCGTCAACTCAACATCAGCTAAAACTACACTGCTACTCAAAGTGGAAGGCTCACAGCATCCTCCATCTCTGGCCATCAACTGCCACCTCCTGCCTTCAGATGACACTATTGCAAGTATTGAAACAGGACAGCAGTCAGCATGCTGATGGTTTTTTTCCCAATTGCAAGCACTAATTTTCAGCCTGATCAGTGATCTGATCCAACTCGTAGTCAGCAGAGCCGGCATAAGCAGTGTGTGGGGATGGTGTAACCAGGAACAGAAAGAACAGATTTCCCATCTTCTGCTGCAGCAGAGACTCTGCTGTCTTACACTGGGATTCAGTTTCTACTTTTCCATCAGCCCCAGGATTGAGAAACACACTCATCTTATTTCATCTGGCTGATTAGCACCCATTCCTGTCACAAGCCCGTGTGATAATCACTTACTAATACAAGTGTCATGACTGACTGTGAAACATCTGGCTCACCCTGTGCATTAAGTGCTAGACAGACACTGCATAGAGCAGCAATATCCAGTAAGTGCTTACAAACTCACACACTTTTTATAATATCCTACACATTGTGCTGTTCTACCTACAGTGTTTATTGTTGTCCAAAGCAACAATTATGCAAACACTTGGGCACTTGCTTAATTCTTCTGTTACAAACTACTCCATTACACTTAATGGATTAATTAGCAAATGCTCATTTTTACCCAGAGAGTGGAGGCTCCCAAGGCTACATGCAGAGTCACGGGACAGGCTCCCAGGGGGAGGCAGAGAGGGTGAAAGGCACCTGGGGGTATCTACAGTCACATTGCAGCTCCACAAGCAGTTCTGGCAGTAGTATCAAGTTTTGCCAGCTTAAAAAAAGCTACCTTCTTCACTCCCTCTTTCCTCCTCTCTTATCCCCTAATGAAACAAATCATGGAACTGATCCAGATTAAAATTACATCTGTTTTTTGCTCAGTGCCTAGATCCAGATCACCACAGGACGGCATAAGTGTTCGTGCTGCTATGAATGGGGAAAAGAGAGCTAGGCAGGAGCTGCCAGGGCAACCCCCTTTTGCAGCAGTTTAACCACCCAAAGGACAGTCATAGCCCAACTCTGTAGTTTTAGCCCTCCTACAGTTACCAGACATTGAAGCCAGAGCAGTTAGGGTGGTCCCCCCTCTTTCCTCCTTCCATCTCCCTTCCCTCTCCCCACAGCACCGGGGCTCAGCATCTCTCCCAGACACTCCTCTGGGAAGGCAGAGCTGCAAAGAAATCCCCCCAGAAAAAACTCTGGGGCTGGATTAGGTTTCTGCTACATTGGCTCCTGGAACTGGCTTTCCACAGGGCTGGATGAACCGGCATAAAGGAGAGGGTGCATTGGGTCCGCAGCAGAGCGCCCAGAGCAAGATGTCTGTATTTTTCCCAACTACAGAGAGCAAGCCTGCCCAGGACCAACCGCTGCCTCCCACAGGGAACAGCCACAGAAGTAAAGCCATTCGCAGGATTGTAAGTCTCACTCATGCCAAAAACATAGAAGCACATTATTGTAAGTTTAGTTAGATAAAAAAAGGTCATACAAAGTACTGGTTTCCTTTCACATTCTTTGCATATACAAAGACCCCAACGGTTCCAGGAGGATTTTTCTGTATAGCCTTACTGAAAGCTGATTAAAGAAAATGACCATTAATCCCACAAGTAACTTAAAACAAAACGTTAAATTAATTTCAGTGGGAGTTCTGGCCGTGTACAAAACCCAGCATGATACTCTCAGATTCATACACATTGCTCTCTTGGGAAATGACAAGAACTCTGCAGACACATAAAAAGGCGAAATTTACTCCGCGTTATTAGAACTCGGTACAAAAATCGCCAAATGANCTGAGCCCGGGGAGCCGGGGTGCGCAGGCCGGACGGGCGGCGGGAGCCCGCGGAGCCGGCCGGCGCCCATACCCAGACCCTGTCCCGCAGCCGCGCAGCCGCCCGCTCCCGGCCGCAGGAGCGCGCAGCGGAGGACGAGTCTCAGCACAGACAAACACTTGGGAGCGCCTGCCGGGGCTGTCAGCCCCCCGCCCAACACCCCCTTACCTGTCCGCGGGTGCGGAGCAGCCCCGAGGACTTTGTCTCCGCGGCGCGCCCGGCTGCCGGCGGACAAATTTCTGCCCCTACTTCGCTCCTGCAGCCACAGCGACGCTTCCCCCTCCCGCTCCGTCCATCCGCCCGCCCCTCTCTCTCTCCCTCGCTCGCTCCCTCCCTCCAGCAGGGGCGGGGGCGGCGGTCCGGAGCGCCCGACCCCGCCCCGCGGTTCCCTGGGCTGTGCTTGGACTGGGCCAGTACCGGCGTACGCGAGTCGTGTCCGAGCGGCGGAGGCTGCCGGGCTGGGGGACGTGCCCGCCCCAGTGGTGCCCCGGGCAGCGCTGGGCGAGCTCACCTGTACCCGCCGGCCCTTGCAAGGGCAAGAGAAGGGTGCAGGATGCAGGCGTTGCCACCCCATCCTCCTCTGTCTGCCCGAGCAAGCCCTCCTGTCCTTTAGTCTTCGTTTGTTTACAAACTTGCTGCGAGTTACCTAGCCGGTTAATGCANCTCCCAGGGGGAGGCAGAGAGGGTGAAAGGCACCTGGGGGTATCTACAGTCACATTGCAGCTCCACAAGCAGTTCTGGCAGTAGTATCAAGTTTTGCCAGCTTAAAAAAAGCTACCTTCTTCACTCCCTCTTTCCTCCTCTCTTATCCCCTAATGAAACAAATCATGGAACTGATCCAGATTAAAATTACATCTGTTTTTTGCTCAGTGCCTAGATCCAGATCACCACAGGACGGCATAAGTGTTCGTGCTGCTATGAATGGGGAAAAGAGAGCTAGGCAGGAGCTGCCAGGGCAACCCCCTTTTGCAGCAGTTTAACCACCCAAAGGACAGTCATAGCCCAACTCTGTAGTTTTAGCCCTCCTACAGTTACCAGACATTGAAGCCAGAGCAGTTAGGGTGGTCCCCCCTCTTTCCTCCTTCCATCTCCCTTCCCTCTCCCCACAGCACCGGGGCTCAGCATCTCTCCCAGACACTCCTCTGGGAAGGCAGAGCTGCAAAGAAATCCCCCCAGAAAAAACTCTGGGGCTGGATTAGGTTTCTGCTACATTGGCTCCTGGAACTGGCTTTCCACAGGGCTGGATGAACCGGCATAAAGGAGAGGGTGCATTGGGTCCGCAGCAGAGCGCCCAGAGCAAGATGTCTGTATTTTTCCCAACTACAGAGAGCAAGCCTGCCCAGGACCAACCGCTGCCTCCCACAGGGAACAGCCACAGAAGTAAAGCCATTCGCAGGATTGTAAGTCTCACTCATGCCAAAAACATAGAAGCACATTATTGTAAGTTTAGTTAGATAAAAAAAGGTCATACAAAGTACTGGTTTCCTTTCACATTCTTTGCATATACAAAGACCCCAACGGTTCCAGGAGGATTTTTCTGTATAGCCTTACTGAAAGCTGATTAAAGAAAATGACCATTAATCCCACAAGTAACTTAAAACAAAACGTTAAATTAATTTCAGTGGGAGTTCTGGCCGTGTACAAAACCCAGCATGATACTCTCAGATTCATACACATTGCTCTCTTGGGAAATGACAAGAACTCTGCAGACACATAAAAAGGCGAAATTTACTCCGCGTTATTAGAACTCGGTACAAAAATCGCCAAATGATCCGCACCAGGCTTAAAACTATTTCCATAAACGCCGAGCTTTTGAAATTGTCATTGTTCATGCCGCTGTTTCCCTTTTCACCACTTACTTTGAAAGCTCACCCCCCGCGATCATCTTTAAACCAAGATCCGCGGCAGCAAACCTTGTCATTTTGCTAAAATCCCGACGGGCGTTTTCTGAAGCTGCTGAGCCCAGCGCAGCACTGCGGGAGCGAGGTTCCCCTGCGAGCACCCCGCGAAGCGCCGGGCACAGCACAAGCGTGCCGGACTGCCTGCAGGGGCTCCGGAGGAGCCCGGCTGTCCCGTCGAGAGCCGCCGGCGCGGGTATCGCGCCCGGAGCCGGAGACCCCCGCGGCCGCAGCCCCGCTCCCCCGGGCGCCCCAGCGCTGCGCGGGGCGCGGACCCGAGCGCGGCCGCGGCTCTTTGTTCGGNCCCTCCCTCCAGCAGGGGCGGGGGCGGCGGTCCGGAGCGCCCGACCCCGCCCCGCGGTTCCCTGGGCTGTGCTTGGACTGGGCCAGTACCGGCGTACGCGAGTCGTGTCCGAGCGGCGGAGGCTGCCGGGCTGGGGGACGTGCCCGCCCCAGTGGTGCCCCGGGCAGCGCTGGGCGAGCTCACCTGTACCCGCCGGCCCTTGCAAGGGCAAGAGAAGGGTGCAGGATGCAGGCGTTGCCACCCCATCCTCCTCTGTCTGCCCGAGCAAGCCCTCCTGTCCTTTAGTCTTCGTTTGTTTACAAACTTGCTGCGAGTTACCTAGCCGGTTAATGCAACAGCTGGAGAAATTAAATCCAGGAGGATCATCACACCTCTTGGGTTTTTCCACACACAAGTATTTAATGGAAGAGAAACCACCTGGGAGAGCCCTTCTAAGAGGGGTTACAGCGAAACAACTCCCAAGGGAGCTGCTCCAGCGGCACAGCTGCTATTCTTGCAGGTATTTGAAAGACTGGGACAGGCCCCTGTGTCTGCACAGCAGAGAGGGGCAGGCACTGCCTGCAATTGTCTGCTGCCTTCGATTCTCCTGGTGTGTTTATTACCACAATTGCACCATGCAAGCGCAGCTCTGATGTGTGTTACATAATTAACCTTTGTTATGCTGGTAACCCTGTCATTCTCACAGCAGGGCAGTTGTGAGCATGAGGAGGGCTTGATGTTGGGATAGTCAGTTGTTCCCCTGACAATTTTTATTTTGGTTTCTCTCCAGGAAAACTAGATCAAAAAAGTTCTTTGCTGTAGACAGCATCGTGGAGAACGTTGTGGTAGTCCTTTGTTCCTCAGCTAGTCTGTGCCACAGCCAGCCCTTAAAGCTTTGTCTCCTCCCTGGCAGGATACACCCTGTCTTCAGAGAGGCCCAAGTGTATCAGAATAGCAAAACTGGGTGGAAGGGATTCTCTACAGGAGGCTGAACTGAGAAGCGGGAGATGTGTGTTCACGGTATACTCAGCTGTTTAGACAATACACTACATTAGAGTTTTCTGCTGGCTTCCTGCCTGCAACATTTTTTCAGGGATGTAGTGAGAGATGGAATCATTGGCATCATAGTCTGTCAGGACAGAAGAGACTCTTCTGGCCAACAAGTGCTTTCTGTCAGAGAACGCTACCTGTGCATCACAGCACAGCTACGTGTACTGTCAGGGAGGGATACTGACAGCACTCCTGCCCCACGGCCTGGCTTAGCCAATTGTGATTATGACATTTCAATGAAGAAATCTATCCTGTGACTATGAACTCTTTAAATATGAAACACTAAATACTTGTAAGACTAAAATGAGTGGCAACTCCCACGAGTATGATTTCTCCTACTGATCTTGCAGAGGGCATTTAAGCTAGATGCAGTATCTAGAGAACTAGGAATATACCTGATTGTCATTACTGAGAGAAAGAAGCAGAGGAACACTGCAAAACTATTATATTATAAGCATTTTTTATTATGTTAGGGGAAAAAGAGAGGTATCAGGTCAAGTATCAGTCAAAAATCAGGCTTCTTCATTGTGCTTAATGTAATCACTCAGAAATAAGTAGACTTTCCTCATAGGGTGGAAAGAGTCTGCTAAAGTTTATGCAGGGAGCCATCTGTACCACATTCTATTTTAACCAATGTCTCCATGAATGGGGGTCTCTGTTGCATAATTGGTACATTTACTTTGAGGTTGGGGTGTTTATCCTGTTCCAGATCACCTTCTTCCCCCATTGACTGCTTTTCTCCTTTACAGAACTGCAATTAGAATATTGCTTTGCCTTCGTGCAACACCCCTCAATAAAGACTCTGGGGACAGACTATCAGCTGGTGACCATGGTGTTGGCTCTATGCACCGAGCAGGAGATGGAGCAGAACAAATCCACGGAGAGCTGTTGGAAATAATCAGTGGCAGTACTGCTAATATGGCACATGAAAAATCATACAAAAAGTCATATGGAAGCTCTTAAAAAGTATTTGTTCTTCAACAGCTAGCTCTCTAACTTTCAGGATTGTGCCAGGATTGTGTTCCCGATTTATTTATCACAGGCCTGAGAGCTAACTACTTACTTTTAAAAAGAAATAGAATCTTGATTTATCTCATATTCAAATAACTTCTGGAACCAGGAATTTAAAAACAAGCTGAATATCATTTAAAATGTTCATATCTGTGGCACTGGTATTACAGCAGAAGTGATGAGGGAGACCTTGCCCCTCTCAGCCATACACCTTTGTTTTTCTGTAATGGATTATGTTTATAGTAAATTCATATTAGTGGTAAATCCAGTTTGTAGTGTACTCCAGAGATTAAAATCCTTACATTTGCAAAGTGCTGAACGAGTTGCCTATCAAAAAAGACACAAGAAAATGTCATACCAGAAACTATCATCTGCTGTCATGAATATTTAAAGCTGGTGTCACTGTCACACACTACACACTGTACATTTACTCTTAAGCCACCATTAAAATTCCTAAAAACATCACAAAATAATACGTCCCTTGCAGACTTGTGTATTACAATGTTTTGTGGTCTCAGGTCCAGCCCTTACCTCATGACTCAGTCAAGCAAAACATCTATTGAAGTAAATGGGAATTTGGCAGGAGAAAAAGGTGGAGATGGGCCAAAATCAGAACAGGGATGGAAACACTCTGCTCTTTTAAGGCAGTTGGACTCCTTATGTAGACCCAAAGTTTGCTGTTCAGAGCTTAATTCTCCTGTGAGATTACCGGAGGACTTCCGATGGGCCTTCAGCCGGCGTGTCTGCCTCACTAAGCAGGCTTTAGTGAACACCATCTGTGGCTGTTCCTCATGCACACCAGGATCCCAAGGTACACCATAAAATGTTGTTTGTGTAAGAATATGAAGTTCTCCCTTTTGTCCCTGTATTCCTTGGCTTTCCCTCTCAAGGAAGTGTTACATTAGAAGTTTCTTCGATCTTAACCACTTTCATCCTCCTGCTTTGGTTTGCTGTGGAGCAGCGTGTCTGACTGACTCAGTGCTTGAATGGATTTCCTCTCTGTGGCTGATGTTCCTGCTTGTCCTCCAAGTCTCTTTCTCTCTCTCCCTTTTAAGTAGTGAAATCCTTTATCTGTCCCTTCCTGACCTCCCTGTATGTATGGCTTCTGGGCATCTGCTTTACTTTTGTTCTCTGCTCTCCGGCAGCTGGCAGCCATCCGTGTTTCCATCCAGCTGCAGCAGCTGGGCATCCCTGGCTCTGCCTCTGTCACCCTGACTGCTCCTGCCACCCCACACCCTCAGCACAAGCGGTGCAGGCTATGGAGCTGCTTGTTCCCTAAATTTCAACTCATAAAAACATGGCATTCTACCAGTCAGGAGCCTGGGACCCCCAAATATTTAGAATCCTTCTATCCCTTCTGTTCTTCTCATCAGAAGGCGCACACAGACA
Organism: Irena cyanogastra; assembly: GCA_013397155.1. Taxonomy (NCBI): domain Eukaryota; kingdom Metazoa; phylum Chordata; class Aves; order Passeriformes; family Irenidae; genus Irena; species Irena cyanogastra. The sequence continues at coordinate 639,925 of VWZV01019593.1, forward strand.
ATTTCTATCTCTGTTATTGAAAAATTATACACATGATGCAAACCATCAGATGGAAAATGCTCTACCATCCTCTGCAAATGCACTTTCTTTCAACATATTTAATGAAACACAGTCTCTAGGAGTGTTTGTAATTAAGACGGAACACATTTTCACTGAGAGTAAATTAGTAAAGGTAAATTAAGGAATATGAAAATGTTTCTCTTCTATTCTCTGCATGCGCACACACGCGCTACGCACACAAACACACGTAGGCGAAAATGCCCATCTCCATCTCTGATCCATCACCAAAACAGCGTTTTGGCTTCTGTGCCCCCTCTACTGGCTGGCCCCTTTATGTATTTGTATTAACAAACATGCTTCAAAAAATTATATTGAAATTATTGATGATGCTGGAGCATTAACAAAATTTGCCACATTAATAAAAGTATTGCAAAGAATAAGTTTCCTTACCAATCCTGCAGAATGGTAATTCATAATTATTTGTTCCAAATACATATTCACACTCAATTTCAAAATGTTAAGATAAGAAAGGCTGAAAGCTGACAGAGCCATGCAAAAATTCCTAAAGATAAGAGCATCTTCAAAACACAGATGTGTGTGGATGGGAGGTTGTATTAATTTTCTTTGTAATTTCCAATGTTTTGATGTAAAACTTCCTCCTTTTGTATTTTTCCCCATCAAAACCAAATTATGTAAACTTATTCATGACTCTGTATGCTATATATATCCAAATATACACATATGTATATTCAAAGATAAATGATAAAAAAATCCAGAGAGATAAAATTAAGTATTTGATACAGGCAAAAGCACGTACAGAGGGAAACAGATGAAGGCATAAAACTTAGATAATAGTTCCTCTAGAGCCATGCTCAGCATCTTAAAGACCTGAAACCAGCACAGGTCTTACTGACATCAGTGAGGTTGGGCTTTTCCAGGCAGAAGATCTGAACAGGAAGGCAAAGCCATTCAAAGCATGTCCAAAGCCCTGCCGACTCACTAGGTCCCAGGTTTCCAGCTGGGAAAAAGGACCAGAGATGACCTACCTGTGGGGCTGAGAGGACTGGAGAGTAACATCTGCAGATCTTCTAAGAGCTTGAGCTGGGACATTTGAGGGAAAAAAAGTAGATTGTCCCACTCACCAAGTAGTTTTTTTGAGTACTGAAAGAGGAGGTGTATATTGTTCAAATAGATGAAGTACAGTCTAATCGAAGATGTTGCATGTCGAGAACGAAACGTATGCTTCTGGAAAAATGTGTATAAATAGAGATAGCTGTTCTGCAGCTTTATCATTTTAAAAACAGCAGAAAAACTAGAAGGAAAATAGAAAGCTGATGGCCTTGAAGGGAAAATGAGTGACCTCCCTAAACCCCTCCTGTTCATGCCCTCATGTGAGACTTACTGCAGACAAGGCCCATGGCCATGGCATTATTCTCAGGAAATCTTTTCCACATGACTAGGTACCCGGGACTATATCACTGCAAGATAAAGGCACTTCTTTGCACTGATAATGCAAATGAAAGCAATGATGTTGTGATCTTTAAAATAAGCAATACATAGGCTAATTCTGCTGAACTTGACTTAAAGTCTCTTGCAGCTCCTGCAAGCACAACCCCTCCTCCCCTGCACTCACCCTGCAGCATACACGGCTCAGCTCATCACCAGTCTGGTATTATTTCAGAACCCCTTGCTGTTAGTTCATGCAAACAATAAAAGAACAAAAATGGGGGTTTTTCTGTCCTCTAGCCACTGCACCAGCTAGGGCAGCCAGGGAGCAGTGCACTGCAGGCATGTGTGGAGTCTCTCAGAGAACCCCCATGCGCGACACCTCCAAGTCTGTGTGTCCTCCCCCAGGCAGGAGAGGCTTGCCAAGCCTGTCAGGTCCTTCTCTCCTCAAAACCCCATCACTAGCACAGAAAATGCCCTGGCCAAAGTGTCCAGCAAAGCAGCACTCCAAGGCCCATCTGGGATGCTAGCATTTTTCTGGCATAACAAATCCCCCACAGAAGCCCTTGTCTGAAGCCTGTAAAGCCAATGCAGTTTTATGCTGAATTGCCATCTTCATCTCAAGCCCAAAGAGGAACATCATTTCAAAAATGACTCTTATGTGACTGCATCCTCTGGTGGAGACTGCTTGCCCTGTTTGGAAATGGCAGCCTCTGGAAAACACAAAGTCATCCCTAATTTCACAGTTTCCAAAGACTCTGCTTAAAAGCTCTCTGTATGCAATGCAAAGCTGGGCCCCTCAGCTCATTCAAAATGCTAATTTCACTTCAAGATACCAATTTCACTTTAGGATACCAAAACTTTAAGCATGTTCTCAAAACATTGGAGCGATGGCTGGTGAGAGTCTGTATCAAAGTCTTTCTCAAGCTTTTATCATGTTTTGACATTATCATTTTTCAAGTCAGAAGTGGCAGAACCACCAGGACAGCTGACCCAACCCCCTCTCTCCTAACCAGTTGGTGCTGATACCATCACTGGTACAAAAGATACCACAGTCACATCATATCTTATCTTCCAGGGCAGGGTGTTTACAGACTCTTCACTTGCCTTATTGTATTAGCACATGCCAACCTGCAAGACAGCGCCTAAAAGTGACTGTGTTCTCCATCACTTCATTTAGGTGTCAGCATTCAGTTGCTGTGCTCATTCTGGTCTTTTCTTCTTCTCCTTCCATTGACTCCTGTTGCTACATTGCCAGTGTATAAATCCAGTTTCCCTGGAAATTATTAGCCCCTTATTGCTAGGAAAAAGAAGAGTAGTCTCTGCTCTCTCCCTTGCCATCAGCAGGCATGACTGCAAATAGAATGAAGGGGCAGATTTATTATACAGAAATATGGTATTTTTTTACACATTAACTTTGCAAAACAAAAATGTTTTTAAAGGAAATTTGTAAAGGTGCTTTCTTCCTTGCAATTTCACATATGTATTTCTCTGTAAAGAAAGCATATAAGCTATGTTATATGAATAATATTCTAGATAATTTTCCTATGAGTCCTCAATATTGCCAAAGCATGTTTAAAATATTATTTTAAAATGGATAATCAATACCTGCTTAAACATATCCATCTTCATATAGACATGGCTTTGTAAACTGACTAGAACGAGGTCTCACTTCTTCATACAATGAGTACTATCTGACCAAGATTTTGGCATGAACTTTGAGGCACAGTATTGTAACATTATCACTCATATCCATAGTTTTTGTTCCCTATTCCTGTCTGTTCCAGCATTCACAGTCAGGCAGCTGTGACTTGGTTTTTACGTTAATTTATTGCTGGCTCAAACAAAAAAAGGGTTTTTTCTAATTAGGTTCCACACAGCATGTGCCTATGTGTTGTCCTCAACCAAGCTGTCATCTGCAGTCCAGCCCTAAACTTCCAACACACAGGGAGTTTCTTTGAGGGCCTCTTAATCAAACTGTCTCTGAACCTTATTAGTATGTGAAATGCAAAAAGTAGGAAAAGTGTTAAATGAACTCTGACTGCTTATATATGCAAAGTAGAAGGCTGTGTGCAGGCAAAAGTTTAAAAAAAACCAACCAACCAAAATACTCTGGCCAGGTACAGACATGGGTTGGGAGATGCAAGATTGCACATATTAGAGGAGTTCTAGATAGGCCACGTGTCTTAGTCTAACCTACAGTACACAACTGAACTTCTTCCTGGAACAGGAAAATTATGATATTGCTCTTTTCTATGCACTGTAGCATTTGGACTTATAGAGCTGCCCAGCAGTGACTTATTTCTTCTGTTTGCCAGAAGTTGCTCCAGAAGGTGCTTGAGCAGAGAAAAGGGTCAGTATTATGTGTCTGTGTGTGATCAGGCTGGTAACCTTTTACAAAATAAGCCTGTGCCCTTGAATCCCAGACCACAAGTTTCTGCAGAAGGCAGTTTTTTCACAATTAAGTCCTGATGAGGAACAGAGCCTTTAAAAAGGTTGTGCTAGCCTGTGCTGTTGCCTTGCAGACAATCATGGAGCACAACAATAAGGGTCTAGTTGTTTGTAGCTGATGACTCTGGTGAGCCATCAGTCACAACCAGGTGATCCAGAATTAAGGCAGACATTCAATTTTCCTGGTCTTCCGTTTTGTATTCACACTATAGTTGTTATTTTAGTCCTTCCAAAGCCTGGCAAAAGGTAGACTGGATGGTTTGTTTCTTTCCCTTCCTTCTTAGGGATTTTTAGGGGTTTTCATCACCATGAAATCTGAGTACCTATTTCCTTTTTGACTTTCAGAGGAAGACAGGGACGTGTAATTCTGGTAGGAAGTTGGATGGAGTCAGCACAAGGAGCTCCTAGAGGAAGGAGCTGGTGGGAGACAAGGACTGACAGTGGGTTCAGAGAAAAGCATTTGGTAAGAAGCTAGGGGCAAGCTGGGAGACACAGGCAATGCTGTAATTAAAGCACATCCTGAGCAGCAGTGGTGGATCGCACATGTGACCACAAATGAAGGTCCTGTCAACACTGAAGAGATGGCACTGACCACTTGTATTATGTGACCTGTGAGCCTTCTTACTCACTAGTCTCTGCATGAAGGGGGTAGTTTTTTCTTGGAATGACTCGCAACCCACAATTGCCAGCTAATTGCACCTTCAGTTCTGGGCCAGGAGGAGGAGTTGGTGTGGGAACAGTCCCCAGGAGTGCAGGAGGGAAGGTGAAGCTAGGTCATCAGACACAGGCGTTTGGTAGGCAACTGCCTTTTATCTTCCTTTTATGTTCACTGAGCTTAATTTACCAGGTTTTTGTCTCCTCTGCTGTTCTAATCACTCATTACTTCATTCTTCTGTCAACTGGAAACCTTAAATAACAAGGTTACAGGCATTCATTATCACTTAGTATTTATCTCTTCTTGACTGTGATGTATTCTAGATTAAACTTCCTTTCTGGTCTTTTCCTTCTCACATATTCATAGACTACAAACATATTGGTCCTCAGAGAGAAGGATTTTAAAGAATTTTCTTTGGGAGAGGTGAATTTTTCTCCACTTTCTGGAAAGCTCAGCGTTGCCAGGACGGTGCAGTTTGCTTGTCTTCCTGATGTGGTAGGAATGAGCATCACTGCTATGCCTGTGACGTTCCAGCAGAAGTACCCCAAGTGAGCTTCCCAGGCTCCTTTAAGGGCTTGCCTGTGTGCAGGCAGGTCACTGCTGCTCTGCTCCACCCAGGGCCCAGGGAGCACCAGCACTCCCAGAGGGACACTAGACAGGTACAATGTCTGGCCAGAGAGAGGAGTCTGGACAGTTTGAATGAGAGGAGGACTTGGCCTCCTTTTTGCTCCTTCTTGGGAGCAGGGAAGAAGAATGGACTGTGGTTAAGATGAAGATGAGTAAAAAAATTTCTGGATTTAGCAGGACTGGATTGTGTTGGTGTTTCTCATGGGCCAGGGCTGATCAGAACACATTCCTTGGCTTTCTCTGAGCCACAAGTCAGTTGAGCATGTTGAGATTGAGGCATTTGAAGTCAGCATTAATTAGAGCACAGCATCATATCCCCTGGACTGCATGGAAGCTGAAGTGACAACAGACCTGCGTCTTATCTCTTGGCACTAACCCTCTTTGGTGCTATTATATTGTGGTACACAATAACAATGTACCCATTGCAACAACAGCATAAACTCCAGATCTGTTAACCACAAAGCACAACCAAGCATCATTTTTTAAACATTTCTGACTTGCTTTCAGTCTGGTTCCTAAGGAAACAAGGCTTATGTACCCATCCATCAGTTTTCCTCATCGCCCCTGCTGCTACTTGCAACAGCTTTTGACCTTTTTGACCAATTTCAAACAAATGTAGATATTTAAAAACTGCTCACATTTAGTGTAAAGCTCTTAAGGAGATGGAGTAGTGGCCACATTAAGGCTTCTAGTAATGGAAAGGCAATCATCACCTCTTTCTTTTGTTTGCTCCGAAGGGATTTAGGAGAAGCAGTTGGCCAATTAGCAGTAATGTAGGTGGCTACCTACACAGCAATTTCTGCATGGCTTCTGAAAAAGCCACAAAACACTGTTTTTTGCTCAGTTGCTGGGATAAATAAAGGTAGAAGGCCTGCAAAGCGGCTGAAGTTAGTGAAGAATTGGCCCAAGAACGAGGATGTGGACATGATGGGGACACAAAATGAGCTGGTCATGCTGTTTTCAGAGGTATAGTTGAATATAGGAAAATATTATGCAAGTTTATAGGGAAGATACAGCAGAAACCCAGAAAATAATCCCCTAGAACAGATCCTCTCTCTCCTCCACCTGTCTCAGATTCATTTCCTTGCAGAATTCCACAAAATTCCTCCTATCTGTGTACCATGGCATCATCACAACAACTGCTGGGAGCTACAGTTGTTGAAAAAAAAAAACCTCTAAGGATTCGACTGCATATTTAATTTTCCATCTTGTACATGCTTTGGAAGCTCTTGAAAAGCATCAGCCTTAAATATTATATGTTGGCTGGAGTTCAAAACCCAGGAGCAGTTTAGGCCCTCTGGGTTTTTTGCCTTTTCTTTCCCCACTCTCTCAGACTTATGTAGTGAAAATAAACTATCTGTCAAATGAGTATATGCTACTTACTTTGCTATAAAAGCTCTGTTTTCAGTTCTTAAGATAATTGTTAATAATTACATGCAGATATAAATATATAAATATTGATACATATATATAAATATTAGAGATAGGTAGGGTATTGGTTGAGGTTTTTTTCCAAGAACACCCCTCCATGTGGCTCTGAATGGTTTCAGGAGGAGAGAACTGGTTTGCACACATTTTCCATCCATGAGTGAGGTTTGGTTTGACAGGAGACAGCTTGAAGCAAAGACTGAAACACCAGGTGTGTCAGCACTGGCCTCCTCAAGGGTTCAGTCTCTGCATTAAGAACAGCAAAGGCTGATGAGTTTTGTCTCCAGAAAACCCCAGCCACAGCCTCTGAGTATTTGTGGAGATAAAGCATGAATGGTAAGAGAAGTAGGAAACAAGCACACAACACACCTACCTATTTCTGGGAGCCTTTGCTTCTTCTCTCTGGAGAAGGGGACTTTGTACCAGTCGAGGGAGTTTTAAAAACAATGGAGTGTAATTGTGCCTCCTGTGCTTTAATTTTTTAGGTGTGCATATATCTAGAGGGAACAGTCCCTGGAGATAGGCAGCCTTTTAATGTTTCATTAAGAAAATCTAATGCTTTATGCACAGGACACAAGCAGCCTGAAGCGTATTTTGTTATCAGATTTACAAACATTGAATAACCAGTTGTCACAATGAGCTACAGGGGAATACAATCAACCTGTGCGATTGGGGTTTTTCCAAGCCTCAAGTAAATGGTGTTGCAAAGTGTTATCTAAGGTCCAGACTACCTACAAATAAAGACCTCCATGATTTGTGTGCAATTTGTGATCACACAGTGGATTTCCAAGAAGGGGTTTCACCATGTAAGTAACAGGAAAGGTCCTTCCCAAATGTATAATTTACCCTCACAACTGACATAAAAATCAAGGCAATATATGAGTGGACAGAGATGGATTCAACTCAGAAGTGGTGTGAAGAGAAACTGATATTTAGCATTTTTTACCTTGTAGGGTTGGGAACAGATCCTTGCTTTGTCCAAGCAATATGCTGTAAAGATGGACAAAGAAAATAGACAGATAAAAAAAAGCCCCTGACTTTAATGAAAAGGTAATCAAAACATTTCTTTGCTTAGCTTGAATTTTTATCTGTTGTTCTGGTATGCACATGTTGGTTCAGTAACATCATAATTTTTGGTCACTTATTGTTATTCCTAAACTCCATGAGAGTAGAACAATTTAAAAAAAACCTGTGGATTTCCAGTGAATTTCTTTATGGTGACAGAAAAATGTATAGACCTGCTTTTGTGTGTACTGGACACGTTTCTGATTCCCTCACTCTGTAAAATTGCATGAAGTGTCCATAGCCATTTTACTTTTCATAAGTCTTGAAATAGCTTGAAAGGAAGCTCTAAGACTCCCTTGCCTACTGAAGCTCCCCTGTGCTGACTTGCCTTATTGCTGCCCTTCCCTTGGCTTGAGAATCCTTAATACACCCTCTGTCTTCAGAGCAAGGAGATGAACAAACACCTTCAATGCAGAAGGGCAGAGTGTAAGTGTATGAAATATGTGCATGTGAGCATGCAACTCTGTCTACCTTTGCTGAAGGTACTGATTTAATGCACTCTTTATGTTTATTCTGCAATAGCTTAATGGGCCATAAAGCCAGTCCCACCCACTAGGAAGCCTTCACAGTTGTCTTCCTGTCCGATACCCTATGTAAAATTAACCAGAAAATAAACAGCATCATGCACAGACAGAGACTCCTTGACTAGCCAACTTCCTCTGCAATCAAAATATTTCCCTAGTTTTGTTCCTTTACACTGTTCCTTCTTCCTCTTTTGCATGTTTTGTTGTCTCTTCTGAAATGTCACGACAGCAGACAGCCCACAAAAAATCAATGCGTGCTCTTCAAGCACTCAGAAAACTTCTCTTGCCATGATAATTAGTTTGAATTAGATGACTAATCGTAGGGAGTTCTGCCTAGAGCAGGAACACTGTGAAAGGGCTGTATAGAAATGAAAGCATAAGTGAAATGTGACTCACAGTCACACTTGGACTTTTTCTGCAAATGTGTCAACTCAATGTCTTTTTTATACATTAGTGATGGTGAACTTAGCTGCTCAAGTACAAGAATAATCTAGCCTAAAGCCACATACATGCATCTTGTAAGGTTATACAGCACCATGGTTTGGTTTATTTACCTAACGTCTGCTTCCTTGGCTCTGAATAGACACCAGGGTTTGCAGAGTACAGCAATGATATCTGAAAATTTGCAGTGGACTCAAGGTCTCGGGCCATGGAAGGAAGAACTGGGATTCAGGAGCTGTGCTCTGTTGTGGCACAAGCTCGCTCTGGTTGTATCTACATGACTAAGTTAAACAGTAACCTCTCCACAGCACTTGGCTTGAGCTTGACTTTATTAGGTACTTTATTCATGACCAGCAGAGTTTTGCCTCCCAAACTGTCTCTGGGCACATGCAGGATAGGCCAAGTACCACTCACTATTTCCTTCCAGCATCCTGGTTTTGGAGAATTTAAGACCAGGAACATGGTTGGCTTCAGTCCAGAGAGTGGTCCTGGGAATTAAGTTACTAGTGTAGCTGTAGCCCGTGCCCCCTGAATCAGTGAGTATACAGCAGATAAAGAGTGAAAATGTGATTGGGCACTGGAACAGGCTCCGCAGGGAAGCGATCACAGCACCAGCCTGACAAAGTTCAAGGAGCATTTGGACAATGCTCTCAGGGGGACTCTTGGGGTGGTTCTGTGCAGGGCCAGGAGTTGGACTCAATGATCCTTGCGGGTCCCTTCCAATTCAGCTGATTCTGTGATTCCGTGGTGAGATTTATGTTGCTTACCTAGCTTACAGTGAATTCGGGACTTAATCTATTCAAGTGTTCTGAAATTTTCTATCAGGAATTAAATAGCAAAAACTTGTCCTCAAGTCTATTTCACATATTTATATTATAGAATACAGTATCTGTTCCTAAGTAGAAGCCTTAAAGGGAGTGACACATGCTGCTGTTTAAGTAAGGTTTCTGTGAATGCTTATTTCCTGATAAAAATCCAGCCGTTTCCAAGCAGGCATACTCAGTTACTTGCTTATCTTATGCTTGAGTGAATTCTTCTTTTTTTTTCTTTTTTTTTTTTTCCTACCATGCAAGAACTGTATGTAACAAAGCCTGCAGGTAATTTATAAACTCAAAGGGAAACATACTAAGTTACACATATCATCAGTTTCCAGCTCCCAGCAAAGCAAAAAGTAGGGTTTTTGGAAGCAGTGAATAGTAACTGAATTCTGCAGGGTGCTGTTATCTACAGAGATGGGAAGTGGACAGGAAGGATGTTCTTGGATCACATGTTATGCTGCACCCAGGAAATTGTAGATAATAGTAGTGCTCCTGATACTTGTAAGGGCTCTGCCACAGTAAGATAGGGCTAGGACAAAGCAGAGGGAGCAAGGGGTAAAAAACATTGAATGGAGCAACCAGATATTACAGGGGTGGGTACTAAAGAAATTCCCATTAAAAAAAAAATGCCAAAAAGCTCCCTAGTCTCCTGTCAGCATATTTTTATACACCCAAGATCACTGTAGTAATTTATATTTTGTCTTTGTTTAACACAGCATTGTCAAATTATCAGAGAAGGATTTACGGGTGAGTTGGAGCTCACTGCAGGTGTTGAAAGGCTTAGAGCTCACATACTTTTGTACTTCAAAACAATTCAGTTAAAAGCTAGAGTATGGACACAGACTTCATTCTTGGAGAGAAGCAAAGGGAACATACATCATTTGTCTGATTTATTCAAGTTAATGTTAGGCTTCACTCCCTTCCCTCCTCTCTTCACTTTGGTTTTACATCCAAACCAGCCTGGATAGGAAGGTAGAACACTTAAAGATGAGCAAAGAAACTATATAAGCCAGGTGGGTGGGAAACAATCTGACCCTTTCCTCCTCTTTCTTCTAGCTCACTGGCTGCATGGGGCCAGCCTGGAGAAACTTAGGAAATCAGGACAAACTCCAGACAAGACATTTGTCATCCTCAGGTGCTTTGGAGGACCCTAGTGAAAATCAGCTGGGAGTAGTTTACAAGAGTCTTTGCTCTTACAAATTGCCACATGGCATCTGCTTTGCATCCTCTCTCCACCTCACTCTGAGCAGCTGTTTCTTTACAGGGAAACCACAGAACGGATACTGCAGGAGCACCTTCTTTCAAATGCTTTGTGCAATACTTTTATCCGAGGCTGAAAGGACACAGAGCTGAGGGGAGACATTGCTCTAAATTGCCACCAGCCATTGGGAACATGCCATTGGTTCCTCCTATAACCTGAGCCTCCCATAGAAAATGGAGAGCCAAACCAGGACCCAGCATAACACAATTACTGCACAATATCTTGACTACATCTCTCTGTTCCTTGCCCTGGAAATAACCATGCTTCAAAGTGCAGTGTCTGGCTCTACTTTTCATAGAGGTTGTACTTGGGAGCACTGCTATTAATGCAGCAGGGCCTTGGAGCTCTATCTTCCATCCTCCAGAAGATGAAGAACCTGCATCTTCATGCTGTCATGCTGGTTTTAGTCTGGTGCAGCTCATCAGTGCTCAGTAAAATTGCACCAGGGTAAAATTGGCACAATGGTGCGGAGAATCGGGCCTGCAGGCTGCAATTTATTCTGACATAATAGGATAAAGCTATTTGTCTTCTAGGTACTCTCAAGTGATAGAGCTGATGAAATGTGTCAGAATAAAGCCCTGGAAAGTGAAGTCCTTTTTCTGTCCATTAATCAGGCACAGAATGGATGGGAAAGCAAAAGGTTCACCAGCCAGGCTACGTGCTGTTCTCCCAGTATTCCTGCATTGAGACCTGGGTGTGCCCTCTCCCATGTGACAGGGTAGATTTTGTTTCCTTGTCCATTTATTTCCTGGCATCTCCATGGATATCCCCAGGGGGGACACCAATCAATGTCAATGTCAGTTGTGATGCTGCCTTATTGTGTTCTGGAAATGTACCCTAGAAGTGGAGGGGCAGCCCTCACCCCTCGTAACAATTGGATAACCTACTTCCACTCCTTACTGACCTACTTATTTGCACACTGGTGACCTAGATATGGTCCTGCTGAGGTTCTGGGTCCTTCCACCATGAATGAGCTGGGATGTTACGTGTGTGCACATTTCACCAGCATGAATTTGGTGCTATAGAACACCCACTCAGAGAGAAAAATCACATGAAGAAGTAATCAAATTAAGGAAAACGTTATCTTTGCCTCTTCTGATGTTCGTAGACAGGGATCATTTGCAGCAAGAGAAAGGACTAGGATGTAAAGAGTAGTGATGGATTAGCAAATGGTAGAAAAGAGTCAACAGAATATGAGAAAGAGAAATTGTTATGATTCTGCAGTTCAGTAATCCTTCACTGATACGGAGTCTTTACCAAGTATTATTATTTTAAGTCTGAAGACCATTTGTTGTTCATAACTCGGGTTTTCAACACCAGTAAATTATGAGGAAAAGCCTATATGGTGCAGCTTCACACTGGGCATACTGCTATTTTAGCCCAGTAATCCATTATCTGAAGCAATTATCTTCCTCTGTTATGTGTTGAATTGATGAAAATTCTGCAGTTACTGGCATTCCTATTTCTGGGTGGCATACATCCTCAGGAAGTGGAAATTAATGCCTGTCCATCAGTCTGGTTTACTGGGACAGTCTGGTTGTTGCTATAGGATATGCAAGAAATCAGACCCATTCTCAAACACTGACCTTGCAGTCAGTATTTGATGTCAGAATAACAATCAATTTTGTACTCATTTTATCTATATCAGGAGCAGATCTACATCAGGGTTCACAGTGTCAGAACCGCACATGCAAACTGAGGTCTCCAAACCTCCTGAAGTCTCCTGGCAGGAGGAAAAATAGAGTTTCTAAGCTTTATGCATACTCATTTTTGTACACTGTGAGAAATAGATGTCTACCCTCACCTTTCTACTTTCCAGGTCCTTGTCATAAAGGAGCAGTTTTTGTAGCTCGTGGTATGTAAGAAACTGGTACTGCTAAAGCATTGTATCTGGTGACCCTTGGTGGCCCAGACAGCTATATCAGTGCTCTCTGGAGAAACTCTTCACACTCAGCTAGCAAGGGGCTAGCTTTGGGTTTGTGGTGAGACAATTTCACCACTCTGCCAGTGGACTTCACACTTTGCACTTGCTCTATGCAATCTTTTTACTGCTCATCTCTCTTGATTTTGGAATACACTTTAAATCCATATTCTCAGTAACATAATTTAAAACAAGCTGGAAGCCAGTAAACATCAAGCTGGCCAGAATGACCTCAGGTCTTTATGGCATTGTCTGTTCTCATACATGTCACTGGTGTGGTGTTCATACATTGTCCCCTGCTTCGGGTCTTTATATCTGCCAAACAAGAGCTCAGGAGATCCCCTTGGATTGGCTGCCCCGGGATGCACACAGTTATCTGTGGTTCTCACCATCCTTTTGGGATGAATGTGGCAGAATGCAAAAATGAACACTGCCTTTCGTGTCCTTATAAGGCCCTAGAGCCAAATCCAAATCCAGTCTCTTTCCCCAAACACTAATGTTTGCTTTTGGCAAAATTCTCCTCAACTGACTTGCTTTTCCTGACAAGAACAGCTGTATTATTTTGAAGAAATTTTAGAAATGACCAAGTTATTACAGCTTCTCACCACTGCAGCAGTGTAATAGTGAATGGAAGAGGAAGAGATTGGAGAGAGATGTTTTTTACCTGTTTCACTATAAACCATCACCCTGAATACACTTTGAAGTACTTTTTCCAATTTTACACTACTCCACTCTATTTTCTTTGTTTATTTTCTATCTACAGTGATTCATTCACAGAATTTGAATATGTAGTCAGGGAGAAATGAGTTTTGCAAAAGCCATTTTCCCAAAGGCACTGGCATGTGTCTGTAATTTGATGTATGACTTTGTGAAAGCTGTCACAGAGGTATCCCACATGCTCCAGCACTGATGGATCAGCATACTGGCATGATGACACAAATACAGTCTTTCACCACTGGCAGTGCCTTTTGACTCTGCATTTTAAACCTGGACAATTGCAAGCTCTGATTTTCCATTAGGTTCTCACATAGCCTCTGCCTGTGGTAGAACAGACTTAGTGGTATGAGTCATACACCAAAAGTCCAAAATTTTGCAAAGCTCACAAGATGCATAATGGAGAGGCTCTGTATCACAAAGTGACATGCTTTAGGATTATATGCAAGGGAAGGACTCCTGCATCTGTATCACTCCACAGTAAGGACATAAAATTTTCTTTAATACTTTTGCCCTAGAAACAAAAAGGTGTTGTGACAAGTGGTGAGCCTATGGTAAAAGGGAAGCGCAGTGAGGTTTCTTCTGCAAGACGGAAAGCTCACCAGTTTGATCTGGACTTTAACTCTGATCACTGTGTGTCACTCTGCTATAGTTACTCAGACACCTGGTGGGAACTGCAGTTGTATCCTTTGGCAGAAAGTTGACCTGCTTTTTAACCAAGACGAAGTACAGCCCAGAGAAATCCCTCCTGCAATTGCACTATTGCAGTGACATTCCCTGCGACCTGGCAGGCTGGGGCACTGCAAAAAAATTAATGTTCATGGAGACAGCAGTCTCCCCTGAGCACCTGGGGTGACTGTCCAGTCCAATAGCAGCACACACCATGGGCATCGTCAGCTCCTGCCCCTGGTACCACTGCCTGGCAAGTGGTATATTTTTAAATCAGAAGCAGGACAGAGTACTGTCACAGCATCTGGTTGCAGATATCAGACAATCAGACTGCTCTCAGAAAAAAAAAGAAGCCCCTGTTGCCAGTGAGTCTGTAGTCTGCTAACTCGAAGATACACACAAGGCTTCTTGATGCTATTGCTAAATGCTATTGCGAATTTCCAGCAGCACTGGCACAACAGTAAGAGATTCTCTTCATCTCAGACAGGGAATCACCTCACAAACCAGACACAATTTCTCCACTCTTTTCCCAAGACACATATCTCCCTGTTCTTTGTCCATTTAGTTCAAACAGTGCAGCAGGTGGGGGCAGCTCAAGCAAAATGAAAAATGACACTCAAGTTGCTAAATAAAGCCACAGCATGGACACATGAATAAATTTGCTTTCCCAAAATACATTTGCAACAAAATAAAAAGGAAGCAAAAGTCTGCTGGAACTTTTTACCAGAGGTAAACAGATATAACTATGGAGTAAGCCTATCCCTATTCAATGTCTGCTGTATGCCAGGGCCTGCATCCAGACCACAGCTCCACAACTGCCTCCCAAAGAATTAAGCACTTAGCAGCTCCTCAGAAGTGCAACACTGCCTGCACTGTTTCTCTATCAACATATAGACGATATATAACTCCCCCTTCAGTTAGGTTCAGCAGCTGAACATCACTGTTACAGAGCCTGACCCCTGAAAAGTCTGCAGGGATTGTCAATCCTCCCATGCCTGCTGCAGGAATTGGTGGCATTGCAAGGAATGGCACCAGGCAGCTGCTGGCAAAAGCCAAGGTAATGTCACAACTCTGCAAGTCACATAAATGTCACCTAGTATGGGGAAACAGAGTAATCCCATGCCTTGAAAGTGAAAAATACTGCAACACACCTGGCATTTGTAACACTGCTGAGCAGCCAATTTATGAGTGGTGCAGTTGCGACATGAGTGTACAGATCTGTACAGTTTCTGGGAAAGGAAGGGCAATGTTCCTCTGCTGCTCATGGAGTAATGATTATAATAGCATGATGAATAAAATATGAAAGGAACAGGTGTTTTGTAATGTTACCAAGGCCAGTTTAGTGCTAGGGCATGCTGTGGGCTGACACAGAGGTCATTGTTCATAGCATGTGCATTTTCAGAAGAAGATGAGCTCTGTGTCTCCTTTGCTACATGCATTTGGCCTTTGTTCTTGTTCAGAGGCAGACAGATCATAGAATCACAGTTGGAAGGGACCTTAAAGACCATCTAGTCTCATCCCCCCTGCCACGGGAAGAAACACTTTTCCCTAGACCTGGTTGCTCAAAGCCTCACCCAAACTGACCTGAGACACTTCCAGGGAGGGAAGCAAAAGTTTTTAACTGTCTCAAGTGATAGTGGCTGTTAAATCTTCCTCTTAATGGGTTAATACTGAACTTTAGATATAGGAGTTGCCACTGGCTGAGAACACTTGGACATAGTACCGCAAATTTGACAGAGAGGCTTCATTCCTTTATTTTGTGTCTAAAGCCAGTAGTGGCATCATTTGAAAATGCTTGCTGGTCCTACTGTCCCGGGGAAGACAGGTTCAAAGTTTTTTTTTTTTCTTGGGTTATGTCATTTCTCTGTTAGATGCAGAATTAGGTACTGGAGTCACTGTCTGGCATCACTACTGGAACTGCTTTAAATTAAGCACAGGACTGGGGTGACAATATATTTGACCTGACAGAGACTCAGAGGTATTTTTGGTTGTCCTGGCTCATCCATGCTGTGACACTTCTGCTCAGTACTAACAGCAGAATGACAAAGCAGAGACAATGTTACCTATTTCAACTGAAATGGGCTTACATCCCTGAGCTTAAAATTCATTTTTGGTCCATTCTGCCTACATACCTCATTACAGTGTGGTGCTAGAGCAGTGTGATGGGTGTTCAACTATCATGATAGTGCCTGTGCAAAACACAGCTAAAAGCAGGAAAGCAAAGGAGATGGGTCAACAGGATACTCCTGAGAGCTGAAAAATGTATGTGTGTAAAGTAAATCTTAACTAGTCATGGAGAAGAGAAGGCTTTGAAGTTACCTAATTGTGGCCTTCCAGTACCTGAAGGGAGTCTATAAGAAAGGTGGAGAGAGACTTTTTACAAAGGCATGTAGTGATAGGACAAGGAGAATGGCTTCAAACTGGAAAATAATAGGTTAAGATTAGATATTAGAAAGAAATTCTTCTCTGTGAGAATGGTGAGGAACTGGAACAGGTTCCCAGAGAAGCTGTGCATGCCCCATCCCTGGAATTGTTTCAGGTCAGATTGGATGGGGCTCTGAGCGACCTAGTCTAGCGAAAGTTGTCCCTGCTCATGGCAGAGGGTTTGGAAGTAGATGATCTTTAAGGTCACTCCTAACTCAGACCATTCTATGATTCTGTTATAAACACTGATTCAAAGAATGCGAAGATCCAAACATGGAGATCCAATAGCAACATGTTTCAGAGTGCTGCAAGTTATAAATGAAACTATTCACAAAGTTTCACTAAGTTCAACATGAACAGTCCTTACCACAATGAATCCTCACCACAGAAATCCACAACTAAGGTGAATAGAAATTATTTAATATTAATTTTCATGGTTGTATTAATTAAAAATGTAACTAATTATTTTGTTTGAATTATTATATGTAAACTGTTGGTTAAAGGGAATGACAAATATCAGGACTTTTCACCACATTTTTTTCTTGCTATTTCAAGCGCAATCTGTCATAAGAAAATCCCTGATAAATAAAAAGTTTCAAGAAGTTTGGTTCACAAACATCCTTTCCAAAAGGAGGGTAAAGCCAATACCAGAGGGTTTGGGTCCTCAGTCCCTCAATACCAACACTGAATAGCCAGGGAGCATAACTCTTAATAAGAGATGACACGCCTGCAGCATTCCTACAGGTTACTTAGTAACTACCTGTGAATAATGAAGGTATCCAGAGAGAATAAAGGTCACTTTGCAAATGCAATTAACAAAGGCTGAAATTTCTCATGAACATATTCGGGAGTGACAGCTTGGAGAAGGGAAGCGTGCGGTAAACAACAAAATTTGTGTTAATTAGATAGTGTGCAGGCTTTGCAAATGAACTGAAATGAAACACAATGAGACGGTTAATGGTAGATGAGTGGGATGTTTAAACAAAGACTTGATGTAGGGGACTTTTGAAGTGCTGTCCTAAAACACAAAACACTGAGAAATTTTTTTAGTGCTATAAAATATCAGCTGATTATATATAGATGAAAAGTAATGAACCAATATGCTCAGAAGTGTCTTCTTTCCTAGATATGCCTCTGTAACTTCCATTAGCACCCACAGACTCTTAAATACACAAACACATTAGTCATGCATCAGATCACACTGGATATTTTGTTAAGTATCCAAAGGCTGAAATGACTCATACAATCAAAATTTCTTTTCCCATGTGAATCAGATGCAAAGCTTGACACATCCCCACTGAAAAAGAAGGATGTTGTCTTTTGAGTAGTATTCTTACAGCACCTCGCTTCCTTAGGACCCTGCCTGCAGAGTAGGCACAGCAGTTACAAAACTGCATTGAAGAACACATCAGAACGGTAGACAACACTTGTCAGTGGAAGAAGTGAAGCCTTGCTCAGCATTGTCCGTCACACATGTAGCAAATTTTCTCCACTAAAGATGAGTGCCTGACGTTACCAAACGGGGATGGCCTTGATTTACAATCACATCACGAAGCACTAATGAAATAATATCAAAGGCTGGAATTCAAACTGTCCTCGTTCTTTTGCAAAAAGCCTGCTTTATCCAACATTTTTCCTTTAAAACTGTCCTTTGGTCTTCAGGTTGGGAATGAGTCGTGCCATGACTCCCAAGGAATTAAGCACATCGACACATTCTATGGTGATTCACTGACAGTGGTTTTGCCATCCTCTGCATGTGTTGTAACTCCAAGCAGTGACAATTGTCAGAGGATTTGTGTTTAGATTTGTAATTCCTAATTATTGTTTCTTTCTCCCCCCCCCAAGTTTCTCAATCTGTTGAAAAGCTTCACCATCTGCACACCATGAAAGAGCTGCAGAATCTGGCAGCCTTCAAGTGTCACTGTGTTTTCAAAAAAGGCAACTGGCCTCCCTGTGTGCATACGTCACATTCTGTGAGGGGTTTTGGTTTTTCTGTGTAGACATGGCCTGCTAATGATGCACGTAACCCTTTCCTTTTGCTGGAAAGGTGGCTGCAGGCACCTTCTGGCAACACTTAGAGAAGGTTCATGTGGGGCTTGGTAAAGCACAGCTGTGCTGGGGCCACTGGAGGCAGAGCAGCAGTGGGACTGCAAAAATAGATGCGGGCTGGTTAAAGGAGATCCCTGTAGTGCTCCTGCATTGGAAGACCGAGCTCTGGGGAGCCCAAGGGGTTTTACCTACACGAAGAGAACTTGCTCTGTGGCTGCGCTCAGTCTTTCTGCATCTAGGGGAGACAGCAGATATATTTTCACAGCTGAAAACTCATTGAACCTGCCCTCATGCCTATGTGCTCGCAGCGATGCCTCTCCTATGATGTGCAATAAAAGCCACAGAGCCAGCCTGTCAGGCACAGGGGCTGTACTTTCACTGATGAAAGAGATGGTTCTCTACACTAAGCACAACACAAACTGAGTTACTGAAACCTATCTGCTTGTACAAGAGCCACATGATGCAACCAAAGTCTTCATACTCGTGAGTTCTCCTTGGAGCTGACCCACAGACCCACAAACGAAGGCACAGAGAAAAGTTGCTTCTGGAGAGAGAAGAAGGCCAGCTAAAATTCCAAATGCTTTAAATGTGGTGATTTGGTATAAAGATGGAAGCGCAGGAGCATGTCAGAAGATGGTACAAAAGGCTGGAAAGAGAAGGAGAAGCGTGTTGAATCGGACAGAGAGGAAGGAACACAAGAAGGGGAAAGGTCTTGGTTTTGCTAAGGTGTGAAGGAGGCCACTGCCTTTCTCACTGCTTGGCCTGTCCCTGGCTTCCCAGTGTGGAAAGAGCTACAGCAGACGAGGAACATGCAGGGAAGCAGACAGAACCACTGATTAAATGGAAGAAAATACAAATTTTTCCAAGAGAATGAGTATTACTACCCATGCTGCCACCACCCCTGCTCCAGCTAGGCACTTCTGCTAGCTGTTTAACCTATGCTTAGCTGCTTTGGCTTCAGCAGCTTCATGTTTCTGTGTTTCGAGTTTAATGCCAAAGGTAGAGGTTTTCTATCTGAAACACCCCACCTGACAGAGGAGGTCTCAGTATTTCCTTCTGTTCTGGATGAATTATAATAGTTCTCCTTATCTGCTTTCCTGTGTCCTGCTACAATCAAATTCTATGGTCTGCTATTTCAATCCATTTTTGGATTGAACCTCGCTTGAAAGCAGTTTCTAACCAGTGTGCCAGGGACCTACATTCCTCAGTCTCTGCCTGACTGCAGCACTTTCTTTCACTGCTCACATTACAGCTTGCCCAGTTTGAATATTCACACTGACTGCTACTTCTCCAAGTGGGAAGGTCCCCAGGCTGTGTGAAGATAAAATGAAGTTTCTCTTTTGGGCAAGTTTCTTTTCTCTTTTCCATTGGGAACAGCTGAGTAACTCCCCTCAGTTCTCCACCTCCCACTCTTCACACAGACAGCAAGGGGACGACAAAAGTTCTCTATATAGATCCATAGCCCCTGCTTCAGGAAACATCTTTGCTCATTCTCAAATGCCCCGTAAATGTTTGTGTGCTCTGCAACTGTTAAATATTGTGGCATATTGGAGAGCTGATGATGGGTGAAAGATTTGGCTTCATATTCCCTCTCAGTCTTACTTTACCAGATGCTTCAAAGGTCATTTCAACTCTTTATTGGCCATTTCAAGAAACATTTCAGTTTCTTGGCATATGAAGAACTGGTCAAAATAGGCTCTTCTGTCAAGTCACATCCATGCAGCATGAGGCTAAGTCAGCTCTGAGCATGCAGCTCAAAGAGAACAGGAGCAGCAGCAGGGAGTTATTGCACAGCCCTGCTTTGGGCTGAGCCATCCTGCAGGAAAGCACCTTTCTCCCTCTGCTCACACCAGGGAGCTCCATGTGAGGTTTGTCTGCTGGGGTAGAGACAGAGCCTGAAGTCAGCTTAGTCAGGGCTCCCAGGTATTGCTGTGCAGAGCTGGGGGCTCCTTTACCTGCCTTTTGTCTTGGCCTCTGCATTAAGCCGTTCCTCCACACAGGCTGGCTCAGGTAGCAAGTGCTCTCAACGCCCCAGTGCCCAGGCATAAAAGCTAAATTCTTAGCTAGCTGCTAATCCCCAGGCCCAGCTTTGGAACACAGAGACGTGTGCGGGTGTTTGCTTTTCGCTGGGCAGCCTGCGGATGGGCTCAGCTTCAGTGGAATCCTGAGGAATGCAGAAAATTTCTGCAGTAAAACTGCTAATGGTAATTGCAGGAGAATATGTCACTTCCCATGGAAGTAGGGACAGAATGGGCTGTAAAATAGAGATTTAAAATGACATTTTTCTGTTTATTTCTTCTCCCCCCCGCCCATGTGGCTGTGTGAAAGGCTTCAAGTAATAGGGGAAAGGGATGATGTGACCGGAGCATGAAAGCCTTGAGACTGCCTCAGAAGCACAAAAGCCGTTCAAAACCCCTCTTTCGCCTCCCCAGATTGTACTTTTCCCTTTCCTTAGAGTTGTTTGAAATACTTCGGAGCGGGACAGCGCAGGCCTGCCCGGGCGGACGGGAGCCGGCGCCCTGCGGCTCCGCGGGCGGCGCGGGCTGGCCGAGGGCGCCCTCCCGTGGCGGCCGCGGGGAACACAACAGGCGCCCGCCCGCTCCCGCAGGAGCCGGGACACCCCGGCACGGCCGGGACCCGGGACAGCGACCCGCGTGGCAGCGGCGCTGGGCACCAGCGCACACCCTGACCAAAAAACCCAAACAAACAAACAAACAAACAAACAAACAAACAAACAAACCAAAACACAAAAAAACCCGAACAAACCAAAGCCCCAAAAAGTGATCCAGGAAAAAGGAAAGGGAAAGCAAACAAATCTAAAGCCACTTTGATTCCCGAAGTATGAAAAGATTTAACAGTGCCAGTTGACAGGGAAAAGAAAAAAGAAAAAAAACAAAACAAAACAAAAAGAGCTAAAAAGGGAGAAAAAAAGTGGTAGATTTACATCAGCTAGAAGGAAAATATACTTGGGCAAACAGCCCTTGTTTTGGAGCAAGAGCTCTTTTGAGGGTTGTTTTCATTCAAGTCTCCCAATGAATGCAATCAGTTACTTTTTCTTGTCTAAACTTTGACTGAATACATAATTTCTTTTAGCTACTAATTGGCTCCCTTTTCCTTTATTCAGAGACCCAGGGAATGTTGGCAAAGATCCCTCCCGTCTGGAGTCCACAGTGGCAACAACTCAGCTCCCAGGCTCTGCTTCAGCCGTTTAACTTTTGGCAAATCCATCGGGACACACTGCTCCTGCTCCTGGCCCAGCAGGGATACCTGCCACCACGGCCCATGGGTCGCAGCGGGAAGGGAAGCAAGCGCTGGAGCTCAGAAAGGAAGCGAAGGAAGGGAAAGGAAGGGAAGCTCCACCATCCCCTGATGGGGTGGCCATCAAGTGCCCTAGAAAGACCTTGTCATGCAAAGTGCCTAACGTGGCGGAGATCTGCTTTTAAACTCGCCTAAGTGACAGTCCTCATCCGTAAGAACATAGAGCTGCCATTGAAAAGCACACTCTAAAAGCAGGTACAGCACTTACAAAGATGTTCTGAAATAAATATGAAATTATTCCTAACAACCTGGACTTTTTAAGAGCAAGAATGAAGAGTTAAGCTAACTGGAATATGTGGTAGTAAAGGGAACAGCAAAGAATCTGTATTTTTTATATGACATAATAATCTAAATAGCCTAAGACTAAAGTTAAACTTAATTACAAGACCCTTCTCATTTGCATTTAGAAGTTATATAATCCACACTTCCCCACTGCAGCAGGTCAGTAGCTGTCTACACCAGAATGTTCTTCTGTGCTGCTGGAGCTCTGACCTCAGAGGTTCCTCTTGGATTTACCCTGGAACATGACAGCTGCTTTGCTAGGAGTGGCCATCAAAAGACCAGAGGTGGCCACATACTCACACTGGCCCTGCTCTGGCCAATTGCCTCGAAACAACCTTTCAGCTCTGCCACGAATCACTGACCAACACTTCCAGGGCCAGCAACACTCATTATAGTTTTAATGAAGGAGAATTGGTCATTGAGTTCAGCTTCAGAGCACTGCCATGACTCAGAGCATGGTTTTACCTTTCCTGTGCACAGAAACACAGCGGGGATGGGAGGAAGGACCTACAGGGCACCAAGCCAGGTAAACATGTCATTGACTTTGAAGTTGCCTTTCCAAACTGGAAGGGCAGCATTCATCATCTGAAGTGCTACCGCTGCTGAGGAGACTTCATCTTTCAAACTGCCTCCATGTGTTTCTATTTTTCATTGTTCTTGAGTAGGACCAGGAATCTTAGGGGCAAAGAGCTTTTGTTTGGTCTCAAAGCCTGATGTGCCTGAGGAACAGCTAGAAACTTATTTAATGTAACAACCAAATTTTCCTTTTTGGGATACAGAAATATTAGAAATACAAATATTTCAGAAAAAAAAATGAATAGTGCCATTCTGTATCTCTGTGTTTGCTTCTTGTGTCTTTTGGGTTCAGTTGTTGGTAGCCTTGCATATTTAGGACTAATTGATTCCTATTGACTTAACTAGGGAAGGCAGCTGCTATGTAACTGTACGTACTCACAGGACATGGATATCTTCATCATCCAGGACACTATTTTCTCCCTTGAATTTCTATGTTTACACTGGCTCACAGCAAGTTGAGTTACATAGAGACACCATCATGATGGGATGAGACTTTCCACGTGTGGCCAATATCTGTGATGTTCTGCATAGCAGTTTGTGTCTCTGGTGTGCACTGATACATATCTATCCTCCTGAATCATTGTCCCTCTGCAGCTTGTGCAAGCTTTGCCATGAACTTTAAGAGGCAATTGAACAACAGGAATTCAGTGTGTAATTCTTGGCACAAGTGTATCCTACAAATCAGTGCAGGCACATTCTCTGTACTATTACTGGAAGAGATAATGCAGTGATTACACACAAGAAGGGCCCAGGGCCTGGAATGTAATTCATTACAGGACTAATTTGCTATGTACAGGTTCTCCTATTGATTGTCTCTGCCATGGCACACGATGCTTTCCAAGACTGCTTTGATTTGTCACCTAATATATGTTGTTTAGTGCTTCTGGAGCTCCTGAATTTATGTCTATGGATAAAGAAAAAAAAATAATCACCATCTCAGGGTTGGAAATCCTTAAAAACAAACACAGAACACTGACAGCACAGAAAATGGAGCCCCATTACTGACTGTATTTTATAAACTGTGACATTTGGGAAATCCAATGTTCTGGCCTGGAGATGGGATGGACTGCCCTTAGTGATGAATCACTGCTCTGGTGTTCCCTGCAGAAGCTGACTGTAAAACTGCCTGAGAAGTGGAGTTGGAATAGGAATGCATACCCTCCTCTTTGGACATTACAGTAACAGCTAAGTAAATGTCATGCTTTTCTTATTGTAATAGCCCTTGAAATCAGCTATGTGAAGTTAAGCTGCATTAGTGAGTGAAGAGATGACACTTTCAAAACTATGATAACAAGCCTTTCTCTTCCTGTGTCACTGTGAGAATGCCAATGGAAAAATAATTGGCTGACGTACACAATATGCACTCTAAAAAAAGTATTAAAAAAACACCAGCAACAACAAAAAAAGATTCCTTTGAGTGTCTTCCAGATAGAGATGACAATTATTGTTCAAACTCTGCAGGGATGGTTTTATTTACACTAGGGGCCATTCTTGCTTCCCCTGCTGCAGAAAGGAGTGATTTCAGAAGACAAAAATGGCATGTCCCATCTCTGCCAACTTGTGGCTTGAATTCTTCAGAAAGCCTATTCTCTCTGCTAGTGCTTCAGGTCTTACCCAAGCTACAGAAAGCCAAGGTATTTGCACCTCACATCAGCCATGGAGAACCAAGCACAATTTTGGGCAGGGCTTTTGACAGACAAACTTCAGAACAGCACTTAAGAGTTGCTTCATATACCCAGTGCTGGGGAGCAGGAGGGGGTGTGTGACATCAGACAGGGTCTCCCAGCTGGAAAGCACGCAGCCCTCTGCCTTAGCTTACCTGGACTCACTTCTACATTCTGGCATATATTTTGCAGCTCTTTTGTTGACAAACGATAGAACCAAAACCAAAATAAACCAAACAGCAGAACCTGGGCCTCATGAAGGCTTTGATAAGAAATCCACCTGACAAAACCTGCTATACGTAAGGCTCTGGAGAAAGAATTCCTGAAACTGTCCAAATCTGTATTGTGCATGACACTTTAGTGTCGCAGCAAAAGCAAGACTTTTGGGGTAGGAATCTGATCTAGATATCACACGTAATTTTGGCTGTTTATCTCAACAAAACTTCTTGTAAACAAAAAAGCAAATACTCTCCTGGTTTTGGCTAGTTTCCAAAATTTTACTGAAGGCAATAGGTTTCAGCAGTTTTGAATATCTAGTTACTAATTTTCTAGTTTGAAATGGATTTAATAGGAAGCTTTGTGCCTAAGTAAGAGTAAGGAATTTTTTGTTGTTTAGCCTGAACTTACACAGTTGAGATTTTAAAGAAAACGTCATTGTTTGTCTGACTTCTACAAGATACAACTGAAATTGCTACTTTTCTGACACCCACTGATGGTTAGACACCTGGCACTGCCAGATCCTCATGGAGACAGAGCACAAACTCTCTCATTTGAAGACAAAGTGAATATTGGTGTCAAAAGACAGTGGTGGCTGTGAAAGGAGTGTGGATTAGATAACAGAGGGCTCCAGGTCATTTGATTACCAACTGTGAGGTCCTTCTGATCCTCCACAAGAGCACAGGTCAGCAACAAGTCCCCACATCAAGCACATCCCTTCTGCCTGCACCAGGACACCACCCTTTGAACGGTCAAGAAGCTTAAGTATTCCCACTGGCAGCGAAGCCACCACATGCCTTGGGAACTCAGTACAATAATTAATTACTGCTTTGAAAATGCAGCATCCTGCCAATGCAGATGATGGCTGTGCTGTCCCCAGGAGTAACAATGAGCTAGAAAAAGCTTCCCCTCTCCTGCCAAAGCTCATCTGCCATGAAATGTGCCTTGTGGGGCCGTGAGAGGACAGTCACCTGCAGGCAGGTCAGGTAGGGCACAAATCCCACAGCCCTGTGCAACCACTGCCTCCTGCTTCTACATTCAGGAACATTTCACTGAACACTTTGACCTGTTTCACTCTGAGTTGGAAGGTGGCAACTTTTTTCAGACTGGTTTTTCTTTTGAAGCTGATAAAACATTTCTCTGTTTATTTCTAGTGGTAGTGACACAAAGGTAGAAAATATTTTAAAGCTCTGTGCCGGCAACAGGGAGCCTTGGTGAAAAGTGGAACTTCCAGCTCTGACATGGAGTTAAAGAGAACAGTGATAAGATCTGGCCCTTCACAGCCATTCCTGGAGGGCAGTTAAGGTTATCATATAGAGTAATGCAACATAATTGTTTCTTGCAAGATGTAGAGGGCATGGGTGCAGAACTCTCAGAGCAGCTGAGGTGAAGTGAAGCTGCTGACAGAGGAGCTCTCTTCTCATAGAAGGCAAACACAGCAGGGAGTGACAAAAATCATGTGATAAGATGTTGGTTTCTTCTTCTTAAGATGTTGGTTTCCTTACACAATCATTAGTTTTTTATTGTTGATTGCAGTGAAGCAACTTCTTGCGAAATATCCACAAAGTTACTTAGCTCTCTGGTGACTTGGTTTATCTACTTACACATTAGAATAAATGACACGCTGCCTGCAAACTTCTTTGAGACTTCCTTAGTTAATGTTTGACAAGATTTCACAAAATCATAGAATGGCCTGAGTTGTAAGGGATCTTGAAGATCATCTAGTTCCAATCCTCTCCCATGGGCAAGGATACTTTTCACTGGACCTGATTGCTCAGACCTCCATCCAACCTGGCCTTGAACACTTCCAGGAATGGGACATCCACAGCCTTGCTGGGCAACCTGTTCCAGTGCCTCACCTCCCTCACAGTAAAGAACTTTCTCCTAATATCCAAGCTAAACCTAGATTAGTAGATGAAGGTTGCAACAGAGAATTTAAAAAGTAGGGTACATAATTTCTTATGAAATACAATAATAGTTTCGAAAAAACTGGGGCTTTTTTGAGTAAGAGCTCAGAAATATAACCATCTGATGACTACTGGTGGGGTTTTCTGTGTATGTATAGGCCAAATCAACAGTAGCATACACACACACACATAGTTCAAACTCAAGAGAATGTAACTGTAAGCAATCTAAAGCAAGCTGATATTTGTAAAAGCCTGTGCTGTCACAGCACTGCAGACTGGCAGCAGGACCAGAACTGCAGCCACAGGTAAGATTTGGTGTGCTCAGCTGTAGCAGACGTCATTGAAACCCCAGCTGTGACCTAGAGAGTCTACTGTTTCTTACATGTCTAGTGCCCAAACAATGCTGGACAAAAGGCCTGCCTCTAAATCTACAATTCATTTCAGGTCTGGGCACTGAACAGATGTTCTTATTCTTGGAATGGATTATTTTCTGCTAAGGAAATTACTTAAGACCATCTTATTTGAATGCGAAGTCCATATTCACACATTCCATTCAGTCAGCAAAACCAACACTCTTGCCTGCTAAGCTACACAGTCCACATTTAGTATCTGTTCTAATTGAGCAAATACTGAATTGCTCCAAGTCATCAAAATCAGCTAATACTGTTTGTAAAGCCAGCGCTGCCCCCATTCAGATGTTTAAAGGTGCCAGAAAATAATGACTTTTGAAACTTTCCTTTGAAGCAGGCCGAAGAGACGGGTGCACTGCAGGTCTCTCCATATTCATGTCCCTTCACAAAGAAGGGCTTGTCCAGATGCCAAGGAAAAGCACAGAGAGGCATCTCAAAGGGGGATTCATCCAAAGAACAAAAAGCTTCAACCTTTGCCCTTACTGGAGCACCAAGAGGTTTGCCTGTTTTGTTGTGTTTTGTTTTTCAATCACTCCTTCAACAGATGGGCAACAGTCACCCATCTTGTCAGAAAAGTTCGCTCAACAGGACGGTCAAACTTCAGCAGCCTCTGGTACAGACAAAAAGCCATTTCTCCAAAATAAGGCCCTGCTCTTGGGGCAATTCATTCCTGTCATTCATATTCAAATGATGCCATGGTCAAGCTCAAGCATGTAGAGTTTTGGTGGGTCCAGCTGTCCACATAAACCTCATTAATAGCTCAGAGTCTGCTAGCAGAGCAGGCTTGTGCTGCCATCGTACTGTTACAGTCCACAGCTTTCACTTCTGTTTTTCTGAAAACATTTTGATATTCAGAGTAATTTGAATGGCAAGAATGTATTCCTTTTGTGGCGTTGTATTTCTCTGGTACCACAAATACTGCCACTGCACAAATAGTTTTAAAGTCGCCATTAATATTATTTTCTAAGGATTTAGTTAATTTCCAGTGCTTCATTTTCTTTGTGGTGTTACTGAATCAAGGAACACCTCTTAGCCACAGGGAAGCAATGTCCTGAAACAGAAAGTTTAGGTAATAAGATCAGTTAATTCACAGAGGCACCTGAGGACATGGGTGGTCTATCAGTGTAAGCCAACCTAAAACTAAACTGCTGATAAAAAGGTGTTCCTTCCCACCCTCTCCCACGTGTCAGAGTTGGCACATGAGCTAAACTCTTACACCAGGATGTTTTCAGTCACACCAGGAAGCCTCTTAGGTGTGCAACTCTTTGAGGGAGGTCATGGGAAGGTGTGAGCAGGGCAGAAGGTGAGCAGGAGCTCAGCCTTAGATTAGCAGAAATGGATCAGGGAACGGCTCCGAGACACCGCTGTCTGCCCCTGTTTGTGTTTAAATGCACTGGTATGGATGTCACTGCAGCAAGCACTCCATATGCAACTACATCAGATGCAGGATAATAGTGATGACCAACTAAAAGATTTTGAAGGTCAGAGGTCCTCTGTTGATATGAATTCAGGTATTTGCTATGAGCTAACCATAGTGGGACAAACCCCTGCTATAATGCAGCATGGCTAAGACAGCCTTGTGAGGACCACATTCATTTTTGAAATGTCATGACCAGTTTTTGCTCACACAAACTTAATTCCTATATGAAGAACATTTTTATAATTTAAAATTTTGTCTTCGGAGAAGAAAAAGAGAAGGAGGAAGTAAAAAGAATCTGATTGGCTTTTGAACTGTGCTGTACAGCACAGCTATGTGTTCAGCACAATATATCACACACAGCAAATCAAAGCCAGCTTAGACTCAACTTTTCTGCAGCTTTTTCCTCCAATACCTTTGCAGGATTACTAATTAATAGAGACCAGATCAGCATGGCCTTAAATCTAGGATGCAAAGACCCTGATCTCCTTATTGTCCTGGGGGCTCATGTGCAAATTGAATTTTAGCATCTCTTTTGATTTGTTAATGTTTTGTATCTGCCCTCTAATCTGTTGTAAATAATAATACAAAGGAGAACAAGGTTCAACCATACAAATACATTCCTTCCTAAAAATTTTGCCAAATCTTCTAAGCACAGCAATGAGCAGGACTCCAATTAAAAGACTTGCAGATACATAAAAATAGAGAAAATGATGAGAAAAAAAAATTTGAATTTAGATCTTTATTATACAGGCCCAAAGCTGTGGTCACCATGCAGTTACACTGTAATGGGAATGATTTTGCTGAAAGACTCTCACTAAACAAACATAAAGAGACCACAGACTACAGCATTCCAAATAACTGACACTTTAATTTTTGAAAGAGCAAAAATAAATAAAGGAATGGCAGGTATGTCCTTTTCACATATATTGGGGCATATACATATTCCTTCTTTTCTACAGCTATTCAAGAGACAAAATTAGCAAATACTGCCCAAAACCACAGACCTTTTGTGTGATGGTTCAGCTAACTTTTAGCTGTTTCTCTCTCCTTGGATATTAGATCAAACACACATTTAGATAGGTGTATATGCCAACATAAAAAATGCAACGTGGGGGGTTTTGTATTTAATTTCTACTTCCTGCCTTTTCTTTCTCCTTTTAGGAGAAGTAACGGGAAGTAATTGGAGACATCCAGTCAAATAAAAGCCCTAGAAGTTTTGCCTTCTAGTTTTTCATTATAATCTCGTAATTTGAGGATTAATCACAAATTTTAAAAGGTTGAGGTGTCTTACAAGGAGTTCATCGTCTCTGGAATACAGATCGCCACAGTGAAGGGCTGCACATAGACTGCACACATAGTGTTATCTAAAAGTGGTTATCTTTAAAAAAATGAAACTTTTTAAAAAATCTGTAGATCAAAACAAAGCATGTTTTATTCCCCACAGGATTTTCTTGCAACCTGTTCTTCAATTATTTGCACTAGGAGATGCTACAAATGATATTAGTTACAATATACAGTCCACTGTCATCTTCTGGTCCAGCAGAAGAACCTGTCTCTTCGATGGATGCAAAACTGTTCATCTGAGCAGATCATCCTCAACAGCACAAATACGGTCTAGAAACTCATAGAGTTTATTGTTTCAATTTATAAAATTAAGCCTGCCCCAGACAGGTAACACTGGTGTGTAACATTGCCATCCCTGGGTTCTGTCAAGAACGGGGCACTGAGGTGCTCAGAGCCGTCTCAGAGCGCAGCACCGGGATCCTTCTGGCACTCCAGCCCCAAGGTCGATGGGATGGGATGTGATGCGTGCTAGAACGTGGGCGCACTTCTCACTTAGCTCTGCAGAGCCCAGGACATGGTAAGCTGCCAGAACTTCCTTCATCTTGCCTGTTGACAAAAGGAACAATAACTAGTCATCACTGGTTGCTGGAGTTTAATTCCAATTTTTAAAAAGCCCTATAAATGAGACTTTTTTTTTTCAGCCATTCAATAGCAAATGCTTCATTAAGAAAAGATTTGGGATAAAGTTTACAGTCTCTCTGTTAGCCACACAATGCTTATGAGGGAGAAAGGCATTATACTGTATGGTTCCTAAAGCATCATCCAGGATTAAACATACCATTATTTAAAAAAATAAATGTTCAGTAGCTGAGTACTTTAAAAAGTCAGTATAATATTATCCCTGTAAAAATTAATTGTGTATAGCAGATTTTCTGGATTAAAGTCCTGTATTGTCTCTCTCACACACTGTATACAAGATACAGAGTAAAGGATTAACAAACAATGAGCAAGAATCCAACAGGTTAATAAGTGGCTTATATGAGTTTGTTGTAGAACTATCTCTAACACATATTGGTCATGTCCATTATGTATTGGTAACAACTATAAAACCTTCATAAATGACTCACTGAATGGGCTTCACAGAACCAAGGGTCAAAAAAGACCTCTACATTATCTATTCTGCTTTTCTGCCAATTATAATTTTTTCAGATAGTCCTCAGTGAAGTCCAAAGTCAAACTTTTAGTATCACAGACTAAGATAAGAAAAACTAAGAATACACCGCCAATATATATTTGCTGCAGAATATGTAGAAGGAGAGTCAGAGGTACCTCTGGAAGGTGATTACCCCACTCCCTAGGTGTCCATCTTTTTCCATGGACTATGAGTAGGTTGAAGACCAAAATTTCTTACAAGTATGAATGCATTGTATCCTACCAGAGAAATTTGACTATGTTCACATATTTATTTCACAAAGACTATTCACAAAGCCATCAGACTCTAATAATTTTCAATCAGTACTGATATGGGCACAATGATAAGAATATAACTGCTTCAATCTAAGGTAAATACAAAAGCCATGCAATAAATTCCAGAACAAATGCTAAGTTTTTGGTTACATACCCTGCAATTTTCTGGTGCTACACAAAATACTTGTTTTATGTATAATTAGTATTCTTATAATTATCAGATAAATAGAAGTCACTAAAGGAATAGAGGTAGCAGGTGATGTGAGAAATCTCTTTGCTCACCCCTGACCAATGCAATACCTGCTGATATTTGTCTAACCTATTTTTAAACATCAGCATATATTATCTTTACTTTGTCATTTTCCACAGCCTTGCTTCCAAAATGCTTGTTTTGCTCTATGAATTTATTAAGTGTACATTCTAACCTTTCATCCAAGCCATCAGTGAGAATATTGAATATTACTGGAACAAGGAAAAAACACTTGAACAACTCTACTAAATGGAGTATCATTGAGAACTACTCTTTGTATATAGTTTCCAAATAATTTATGCACTCACATACTGATAATTTATTCTAGCCCAGTTTCCCTAGCACACAAGAATAGTAACACCTGAGGTATTTTGCCATACAGTCTTGTTTAAATAAAGCTGCTAATACTAGCAAATATATTTTAAGAAGAATTGTAAAGACTTTGAAAGTAGAACCATTATGGACAGAAGATTTCAAGCGATAACACAGTCTTCCTAACAATTGATTTCACATGGCTACTTTTATGAAGTATGTGCTTTACTGAAATATTCCTTAATTTAGACTAATGGAATTGTTTCACAGCCTTTTAAAATTGAGTTTTGTTCAATGAAATGTTCCGTTGAGAAAACAACAAACATAGCACCAAAGTTTAGAAACAAATCAGTTGCACAACTTCATAAAACTCTAGACCGCAAAATTACTGTTTACAGTTTATCTTGCAAAAGATATCTTGATCAGAAACATTCTGGAAAAGATTGCTGAGACCAACAGGACCAGTCATATTGAGCTTTGCAAAGAAAAGGTAACCGTTTATATTAATCTTTATGGAGATACAAGACAATTCCACAAATACAGGAGGCACAGATCACTCTTCTTAACCTAATTTGGATTATTATCACACCTTTTCTACTTTTCACTCTATGATATATTTTGTTTGTGCCATCTGCACTAGTCAGAAAAGTGAAATAACTTGCTCTCCAAGGTGAAAACAGAGTCCCCAGTTCCTTCTGGACTGGAGGAACTGGAGGCCAGCAGAAGATGAAATACAACACAAAGCCCACCTTCAATTAACAAAACATTTGATTTGATATTTAGGGATATATCCCACTGGATTTCCAGTGAAAGAAAAATGAGACTGATTTCCTCTGAAAAATACGTGGTGACAGAGAGACAGCAGCGTAAAGAGAGTACGCACAAATACTCCCAGCTTTCTCCAGTGGAAAAGAAGGAAATAGGATAAAGGACAGATGAGCCAGCCTGACTGCTCAAGATGTACAGCCTGCTGTCTGACTGCCAAGGCAGAGAGGAAATCCCACAAAAAACCTGCTTTTTACAGGAAGTCAGAAGTCCTGAAACTAAGACAAAGCAGACATCTGCCCTTATTGAGAACAGCTCTAGGGATTATAAATTACAGAGATTTAGGAGATTTTATCAAGAATTTTAGGCATACAGATACCAGAATTACTTTTGTCTTTCTGTCAAAAGATTTCTGAGAGTCAAGAGTTTGCTAACAGTGACAGGGAAAGAGAGACAAACTGTTCAGTCAGAAGTGTAACTGAAAGTCCTGGCAGCAGCTTGCTCAGGACCAGAAGAGCTGATACCTTGTTGACACGGAGAGATGTGTCATGGTGACTCCTGCCTTAAAAGATCATCATTGCTCTCTTTGCAATCCATGGCAAGCAAACCCGTGATAAACACCAGTATCCAATCAGTTATCTGGAGCCAGTCAGTGATGGCAGGAGAATTTGTGCCACGCTTGCCTAAGTGCCTAACACAAGTGGCAGGAGCAGCCATGAGAGCTGTGTGGGTGTCTGACTCGCACTGCACAGCGCTCACTCTACGCTACAGAGACAGAGCAGTCAGCTTTGCAGTGTAAATGCACTGCAAGAGTGAAGTGAGATGAGTCCCACGCCTTCTTTTCAAAAGGAGAAACAGGAGTCTGTTTTTAAATAGTGCAACGTTTGTGTGTTGGCTGATGGGGGGAAAGTAGTAACGCTCAGTGTAATCGATACTGCAGTTATCAAATAGAGATTAATAGAAAGTGTAAAACTTCCTCCTTTTAGCAAGCAGCATAACACTTACACAATTTAACTGACTTTAAATTTCAGTGAAAGTTTGTGGGTAAAGACTAGATTACTGATAATGACATACCTCAATCTCTTTCTTCCTTGAGGCCAGATGTCTTAAACTTTACACTATGGGAATGCTGATCATTGCAATACTTGAATTAAATTATGAAGCCCTTGTCCCTGATGTTAGAAATGCTATTATTGTCTCTATCAAGACAATAATAATATTTGGAACATCATATGATGTTTTGTATATATTGTGCTGTCATATATGAAGAGGCAGCAGGACACTTGAAAATTGTGAGTGTTTTCTACGACTCAGCCTAAGGGATACTGGGGGAAGAAACTGCAGTAATGTTCAATATTTGAACTTCTCTATTATTTCTGTATCTGTATACAAAAAGATTCTAATACTTCATTTTTTTAAACAAATTAATGGGCAAATATTAAATATTAGATTATACCTAAGAGTCTTGCTATCATCAAGTTATTTGGGATGTAAGACTAAAGGGAAGTTACAATGTGCTAAATTTAAACTATACTTAATTACAATGGATAACAAAGACTCTAAACCTCTACAGAATTTATTTAGAAGTGTATTTTAAAATTAACAAGAATCTACTAGTTTAACAACCACACGAAACTGTTTAAAAAAGTAGTGTATACTTTAAACACAAGCAGTGTACAATTTAAAACAATTTAAAACCATTGGGAAAAAATCCTACGAGACGCGATTTAAAATTCTGAAAGACTTTCAAAGCTTTTCTGCACTGAATATGGTGCTGTAAGTGATATCAGTTAGAAATGAACAGTGCAGTGGCACACTGCATTCTGCAGGTAAAACCAGATGAGGATACCAAGTGATAATCCAGTTGCCAGTCCTCCAAAATACAGGCTGGCATCAAGCAACTTTTTATGGGAGTGGGTGAGTTTTGAGCTGAAGGAAAAATTTCACAGACTTGAAGCAGTTTCCCTGGTGTGTGACTGAAAATGCTTGCTCTGCAGTGCACAAGACAGCAACTGTAGCCCCCTCTGACCTTTTTACTTTCTTCCCTTCCTTTCAGCTAATCTATAACTGGTGGTTTTCACTCCATATGTATCTTCCATCAGCAAGAATTCTGTAATCTGAACTATATCATTCTTACAGCCATGCAAACTTTGGCCAATTCAGTCGCTGGCTTTATCAAATCCAGTGTTATCAGCTCCAGAGAGTCTCATGAGCTCCACGATGTGATGTTTTTCTTTTAAGCACCTCCTTCCGAAGAGAGTTGTTAATGCATGAATAGGAATTTTCATATTTTAATTCATTTTTCTATGCTCATAGATGAAAAGGTGAAAAATGTGATGTTTAGGTGCTGATAGGCTCAGAAGAATCTGAGAAAAGCAGAAGATAAAGGGGATTTCTAGGGCCTTTATTTTAAGATTACACTACTTTAAAGCCAGTCTCATAAACCTGGAAGGCACAATTTTTGAATATTTGGTATTTGCATGATGAGAAACATCCAAATATACTGTCTTCCAGCTTTGCTGGCTGATGCAGTTATCCTGCTCTGCCTTGCCATGATGGAGAGAAAGGTTTAAGTTTGTTTGGGGGCATGCCTACACACTTACATGACTGAAACTTGATCATGAGCCAACTCCTGACATACTTGCTAGAACATTTCATCTACATTCAAGCCAAACAGTGCTCACTAGTGTGGCTATGGAATGGCAGATGGTGTGAGCTGGAAACTGCAAACAACACTTCAAGGTGTTAATGAAGAACAGCCTTCATCTCGCCACAGCTGAGCTCGACTGCAGGAATGCTTCTGGTTTGCTTCAAGGCAAAGGCACATCCATAAACACAGCAGGGGCAGTTCAAGCGAGCCCATTTGGTATGCAGTGAGGCTGTGAAGCTGTGAGGACAAGCTCGGGGTGGGGCTGGTGCCGGGAGCTGGCAGGCATGGTGAGAGCATCCCCACAACAGCCACGGGTTCTGTGGGAGAGCTGGGAGCCAACAGCGTGACTACAGCCATGCTGCATCAGTCCTGCAGGAGAAGCCTTAAAACAACCTGGATCTCTTCAACTTGCAGGGAGCTGGGTCAGCCTGCAGGTGCCTGTGATTGATTCAGGGAGCTGTTTGCTGCCAGGGTCCAAGAGAACAGGATTTGTCCCAAAGTGCTGTTTTGCCCTGGTGTGAACCACTGGGAGGGGAGCGCTCGGCACCAGCGCCTCTCTCACGCAAGAGAGGTTGGATGTCGCTGCCTCCCAGTTGTGGGGCTGGTGGGTTCCTGTAAATGGGCACACTGGGACAAAGCAAATAAAAATCCATTGCTCAATCACTGAATATCAGCTGGAATTGCCTAATAAATCATATGCCAGCAGGACACAGCAGATCCCTGTGATGTTCTCAAAGCAGTAACTCCTGGCTGGGCTTCCAGCAGCGTGGAGGAAGCAAGCTGAAGCCCAAATCAGTAACCCTACCCTGAAATGGACTGGAAGCTCTCACACCTCTCCGGGTGTTTGTCAGGGCTGTAACACACTGATGGCTTGCGGCAATCCTGAGACAAACCAAACACCCAGGATTTTTCTTCTCTCTCACAACTGAAGTCTCTTATTTTTTTTACTGAATACCTATCTGGTTCCTGACAGCAAACTCTGGAGCATGCAAAACAGTCCATAGTCCTTTACTATGTGGAATATGAGGGGTACAAAGTAGGGATACTACTTTGAAAGGTCTCAGCATGCAGGCCTCTCCCATTCCTTTCTATAAACTGCATTAACTGGCCAAGCTCTATCCTAATTCTTTTTTTTAGCATCTTTTTACTTACTGTTCCTGAAGTTCATTGCTCTGATGACTAGAATGTTGTTTTTTCCTAATTTGAAGCCTGCATTTTCATGATCAATTTGTAACCCTGAGGTTTGTGTTTACAATAAGGATATTTTCTCCTTTTTTGGGTGTGCACTTCTTGCAGGTGGTTAGAGGGACTGTGTTCATAATCTCTTTCCCAAATTTCCTTTTATTTGGTTTAAGTCAACATCTGTTAGCATCCTCTTGCCTCTTGGCTTTCCTGTTCTTTCCCTAGCTTGCTTCTCAAAAAAGTGTCTTCCACTTTTCGATTTAATCTTGCTGGAACATGAGTGATGAGACTTTATCCTACAAAGTTCTGTTTAGGATGCTGGTTGACAGAGTCTCTTGGAAGGCAGTCATGAAGGGCAAAGGAATCCAGGAAGGCTGGATATTCTTAAAAAAAACCCATCTTAAAGGTGCAGGAGCAGGCTATCCCCATATGTCAAAAGATAAGCTGTCAGGAAAGAAGACGGGCTTGGCTGAACAAAGAGCTTCTGCTGGTACTCAGGAGAAAATGAAAAGTTTATAATCCTTAGAAGAAGGGGCAGAGAACTCCAGATCACTACAGGGATCTTATGAGGTTATGCAGACAGAAAATTAGAAGGGCCCAAATCCAACTAAAACTTAATCTGGCTACAGCTATAAAAGACAATAAAAATGCTTCTTAAGGAGAAACTCTAACTTTTTCTGGATGTGGGGCAAAATATAGCCACTAAGTATGAGGAAAAGGCTGAGGTACTTAATGTCATTGCCTCAGTCTTTAACAGAAAGACCAATGGTTCTCAGGGTACCCAGACTCCTGAACTGCAAGACAGGGATAGGGAGCGGAATGAATCCTCTTAATCCAAGAGGAAATTGTTAGTGACCTGCTACGCCCCTTAGACAGACCCAAATCTATGGGCTGGATGGGATTCATTCAAGGATACTCAAAGTGCTGGCAGAAGCCACTTCCCATCATTTATCACCAGTCCTGGTTTACCGGTGAGGTCCCAGATTGCTGGAAGTCAGCAAATGTGACGGCCATCTATGAGAAGGATAGAAAGGAGAATTCAGGGACCTAGAGGCTTGTCAGCCTGACCTTGGTCCCAGGGCAGGTCATCTTGACTGCCTGTACATGCCATATGGCATGTACAGGACAACCAGGGGATTAGACTCAGACACTGTGGCTTTGAGAAAGGCTGGTCTTGTTTGCCCCATTTCGTCTCCTTCCATAGCAAGATGGCCTGCTTAGTGGACAAGGAAAAGTCTATGCTTCCTGTCTACCTGGACTTAGACATCATTTCCCACACCATTCTCCTGGAGAAACTGGCTGCTCCTGGCTTGGACAGGAGTTCCTGCACATTCACTGGGTTAAAAACTGGCTGGATGGCTGGGCCCAGAGTGATGGTGAATGGAGCTGGTGGCCAGTCACAAGTGGGATTCCGCAGTACTCAGTGTTGGAGCCAGTCCTGTTAAATATCTTTATTGATGTTCTGGAGGAGGGCATCCTCAGTCACTTTGTACATGACACCAGGCTTGGTGGGAATGTTGATCTGCTGGAAGGCAGGAAGGCTCTGTAGAGGGATCTGGACAGGCTGGACCAGTGAGCTGAGGCCAGTGGTATGAGGTTCAATAAGGCCAAGTGCCAGGTCCTGCCCTTGGGTCACAACAGCCCCAGGCAGCGCTACAGGCTGGGGGAACAGTAGCTGGAAAGTGGCCTGGCAGAAAAGGACCTGGAGGTGCTGGTCAATAGCAGCTGAACATGAGCCAGCTGTGCCCAAGTGGCCAAGAAGGCCAATGGCATCCTGGCCTGGATCAGCAATAGTGTGGCCAGCAGGACCAGGGCAATGATTGTCCCCCCGTACTCAGCACTGGTGAGGCTGCGCCTTGAGTGCTGTGATCAGTTTTGGGCCCCTCAATATAAGAAATACACCGAGGGGCTGGAGTGTGTCCAGAGAAGGGCGACAGAGCTGGGGAAGGGTCTGGAGCACAAGTCCTGTGAGCAGTGGCTGAGGGAGCTGGGGGTGTTTAGCCTGGAGAAAAGGAGGCCCACAGAGGACCTCATCACTCTTTTCAACTCCTTGAAAGGAGGTTGTAGCCAGGTGGATAAGTCTCTGCTCCCAAGTAACAACTGACAGGACAAAAGGAAATAGTCTCAAGTTGTATCAGGGAAGGTTTAGATTAGATCTTAGGAAAATTTTCTTTATGAAAAGGGTTGTCAAGCACCAGAACAAACTTCCCAGTGAAGTGATTAAGTCCTCATCCCCGGAGGTATTTAAAAGACACATAGAACTGGTCCTTAGGGACGTGGTTTAGTGCTGGACTTGGCAGTGCTGGGTTAATGGTTGGACTTGATGAACGTAAAGGCCTTTTTTCAGCCTGAGTGATTCCACGATTAAGACACTGATAACTTCACTTTCTCTGCTGGAGTTATCTTGCTTGATATGTCCTCTTTTTTTAAAAAACAACTACACCAATGGCTCAGAAATATCTCATAACTAATAAACATACTTCTTTATTCTCCCTTGTTTTGCTGTCTCCAAAAAGTAATTGTAGAAACTTTATTTACTTCATTGAATGCCCGACTTCATATTTGTACTACTAAATTTTAGCCCGATCTTTGGATGAAAGGTACTCACCCATCTGCAGCTGCCTGCTAGGGTTTTGTCAATCTGCAGAATGAATGTGTTTCCTCTGTGCACTCTGCTATCTAACAGTTGTATCTTCTGCCTGGTCTTAGCTACGTACTGGAGACCATTAGCCTGCTTCCCCCATGGCCTTCACAGTTCTCAGTTTGCAGTGGAAATACTATTTCCAATTACTGCAGTACAAGAATTATGTCCCTGGTGAAGTAGAAATGCATGGATAGCCAGCAAAGGTGAACCTTACAACACGGAGCTTCTCTTAAAGAGCCTAAAAATTGCTTGAAAATGTCAGTCTACATTTAAATGCAATTATTAATATTTAGCTTTAATTAATGACTTAAATAATCTTATTTTAAGTCCAAGTTATGATTTGTGGTTTCTCTGTGACCTCAGCTGCTATTGATCAGAAAGTCAGTAATTCTAGTCTGATTCTGTCTTGTTGGGCCTGGGACTAAAAATATTTTGGCAACTCAATTAAAATTTATAGATTATGTAAACAGAATGCCTCTTACTTCCATACTCTTTTTATTCTGTAAATGTCTCTGTATTGACGGTAGATCAGTCCAGCATTAAATAAGCAGAAGATAATCTTCCTGAACTTCCTGAAGATAATATTTCTGAACATTTTGTTTCAGATAATTAACTCAATTTTCTAGTCAGCTGCCTCTCAGCAAATTCTAAAAACATTGACTCAATCTACATTGGTGTTACTGCTCATTCATTTCAGTTATTCCAATCAAATGTCACAACATATTATACCTCAGATAATCATTACAGGACAGAGCTACAGAGCACTACAAAGGCTCTTCACCTATTGAAGACTACAGGCTGCTATGATGCCAGCTATGGTCTCCCAATGACTGACTATTAAGTCCATCCTGGCAGGTTAACTGGATGAACTGTTAAAGAGATTTTTTTTTTTTAAACTTTCTCTCATATTACGTCTTAGACTTTTTGGCGTGCTTAAATCTGTCTCTTAAAAAAAAATAATGTGCCTCTTAGCAAAAAACAACAGGAATAGCTCTGTATAAATAAATATCACAATCAGCAAGAACTTATTATTTTACCAGCTCCTAATCCCATCTTTTGTTTCTGAACTCTCCATATCAAGAAACATCTCCATGACCATCATTCTCCATTAGCTCTGAAAAACTGATCTGCTTTTTAACACTGGTAGTTGCATTCTCTTGATACCTCTGTTTTTAAAATGATTTCTTTTGCAAATGTCCACTTCTAAAATCTTGTTAAGTTCCAGAGTTATCAGGCAGAGTTATCAATATTAGGTCCTTCAAAATGTTTAGTTTTTTCAAGTGTACAATTGTCAAAAGACACTATTTTTTCCCAAAAATGGGGAAAAAATTCAACTTAGGTTGTGAAGAAACAGTATCTTTTTCTAAAAAAAGACAATCACTAGAGCTAGAGTCTGCTCATCAGCTCCACCGCAGATCACCCAATCCACAGAAAGTTGTCCATCAGAATCAGTCAGCTGGGAATGCAGCCTGTTCTGGATGCCAAGATCTCCAGAGAGCAACACAGCCAAATTCATGTAATTCCTGTTCAGCAAAGGATTTAAATCAGAAATATTCTTGAAAATCTTCTTACTGCAATTACCACCAGCAATTCTGAAGAGATCTGACATTATAGAAATCATGAAATACATTAGCAAGTTGTTTGAGACAGAGAAGATAGAGAAACTTCAGAGGATATTTGGTTTCCCATCAGAGTTGACTGCCAAGAATATTAAATTAAAAAGCAATCTGAAGATCCTTAATGCTACCTTGAAGAAATACTGTGTTTCTTGTTTTGAACAAAAATTCATCACAAAGGAAAACTCTTACTGTAAGCAAAGCTTTCAGTAGCCATTGCAATAGAAGGTTTTTAAGATATACAAAAAAAAGCAATCTATTTCAATACCAAGACAGCATTAAAAAAACATAAGTAAAATATTGTAAGTGACTTAGTATCTGTTAGGTTGGGCTCTTTGGCTCATATCACTAACAGAAAAATCTTACTATGATTATTTCATTAGTAATTCTGCTAAAGTGAACAGGTATGCATTTTTTCTCTAATTGCAGAACATATTTCCTCAGTGATTCAAATACTCGTGAAAAGGTATGTACTGCAGAGAACAAATGCATCTGACCAGAAGTAAATATGTACAAGAAAATTGAGATAATTGAGGGAGAAGGCTTATTCAATCCATAGAAAACTTCATGCCCACAGCTACTTTGATCATTAAATTCTTACACATGTTGGTATAAGATTGTTAAAATGCAATATTCACCTAAATTATATACTTAGTATATTTCTTGTACAGTTACAGCCTAGGAAAATTGAATCTTGTGCCTTTAAATACCATTTCTTTCGAGATTCCTAGGAATGCAGAGGACTTTCCAAATGTAAAGTTTTGGGGTT
The DNA here is from genome assembly GCA_013397155.1 of Irena cyanogastra. Classification (NCBI taxonomy): domain Eukaryota; kingdom Metazoa; phylum Chordata; class Aves; order Passeriformes; family Irenidae; genus Irena; species Irena cyanogastra. Next base: position 681,150 of record VWZV01019593.1, read on the forward strand.
TTTTTTCGCAAGTGCAGTGCTGCCAAATATTTTTTACCACTAAAGAAATGCTATTTCAGCTGCATTTGAGCTGTAATAGTGGTAGCTAATGGCCTATTCAGTTAATCATAGTTATTCACTCCCTGGAAATGTCTCCGAATATAATAAATGTTTTGTTTTCATTGTGGACTCTTAAATTACAGGCATTATATAACACCCATGATATATAACCTATCTGTATGAATACAAACTGAACCCAAAATCACTCCTCTGAAGTATTTCTAGTATTTGGAACTTCCAAAGAAAGAAATATGCTGCTGTTACCCACACAGCTACTAAAATAGCACTAAAAGCAGGGTAAGAAATGGTTTTAAAGAACATTCTGGTTTAACTAAAATGTGGCTATTTGTCATCCATTTGCAGAGGTCTGAAATAACTATTACAGAATATTTTTTAAAAAAAGAAAATAAGAACCATGGTAAAATAGCTGAACCACAGAGATCCTAAAGGAAAAAAGGGCTGCAAATGTAGGATTTCAGTCTGCCCCATAAGAGACAGAATAACCATAAAGTATTCACTCTGAGACCAATGCTCTCATTGGGTGATGTACCAATATAGGATGTATCTTGTTCACCTCTTTTTTAATATTTATATAGGTTGTAGAAGTTCCTGTCAGTCTTAGCTCTGCTTGGTTCACTGCTCAGGAGAGATTATATGTATTATTCTGCATGTTGACAACCTGTTCCAAGGGTAGTGTGAGATAGACTACATATATATATATATATATTTATATACACACACACATATAACACAGCTGGTTCTATCTAATCGCTTTGTGGTTGCCACACAGAATCCCCTGTAGTTTCTTCAGGAAGTATTTTCCAGAGGAATTTTAAAAAGCTGCAGAATATGTTTTAAAACAATATTCAGCTTCTGAGGTCAGGCTGTGTTTTTCAGCTGCAATTGGTTTGCAGAAAAGAATTGATTGTAGTTCATAAAGAATTCCCCTGGCTACTTTAAGTGATGACAACCTTTGAAACAGTCTTCTGTTGGCTTCCCGGATGAAAGAACTCCTCCATGGAAGCATACAAAAACTCAGAAGACTTTCAAAATTAGAATATGGATAAAGTTTGGTATTTAACGCCTCTTTTATTTCTCCTGGAGAAAAAGATACTCAAGTATTTGCTGAAGAAGTAATTTGGCAGGCCATAAAAGACGTGGGAGGGTGTTCTAGTTTTAACTTTAGTTTTTTAGAACTTTTCAGAATTTAGTGATGAAAAGGAAATAAAACCAAAGTGATTATAAAATGAGAGATTTCATTATTCCTAGGAAGGAAAGAGCAGATCAATGCTAGAGAAGCACAGGGAATGCAACCACAGCCAGCTTCACAAGACTAATCAAGGACACCTCCAGGCAAAGGCAATCCAGAGGGGGAAAGAGTTCAAAAGAGAGGACTGGTTTACAGAAGGGCAACACTAAAGCACAGCAGCAAATTAACCCAGTGCACAGTAAGTGAGCTGTATGCTATATCAGGAGATAATTAATTACCTTAGAGCCCCAAAGGAGTAATTTAAGAGGTATTAGTAAGTACACATGCTGGGAGAACTGCAAAGAATTCACCATGCAAACATGCAGGGAAAAGAAAGATAGAGAAACATATGAAAAATCCTGCAATCATGTTAGAAAAAGAAATGCAGCACTGAACAACCTTGGTAGTTCAAAATAAACTTTGCCAGTGAGAATACTGCTGCCATCATCTGCAGCTCAGCAGAGATCAATTTAGCACCTGAGCATTGCCTTTGGTGGCTGAAATGTCAGTGACCTCAGGACATCATACGCTGTGACAGTAACAGGCAGAGAAAAGTCTGACTCCATCCTACTACAGAACTTCTGCTTGTTATCAGTCATAAAAAGGTCTTCCATGAGGTTTCTCAAAACAAGCTAGTTGTAAATCGATGCCTTTTATATTTGACAATCTCACACTTTGGTGATAAAGGAATTTGTAACATCTGATATGATACAATAAACTGTGTGAGGTTGCAAGCAGTTTACAAGATTGGATTAGAACTCACCCTAACTGCAGTAATTTGGATAAATGTTCTGAAATTAATGCATTAGATACACAATGAGAAGAGTTACCATAGAAAGATCTGAAGGGAGTTACAGTGGTCTATAAGCAAACCCTAAGTCAGGATGCTATCGACTTGCAGAAAAAGGGAGCCTGATATATAGCCAGAGTAATACTGTAAGCAAATCAAGTATTTATTTCTGCTCTACCACCAGAGGCAAGGCCCTGTCTACATTACTATATCCAGCTCTGCCTACTGGGCTGTTGAAGGAAAGAGACAGCTGGAGGGAGTCCAGGTGAAAGCCACAAAAAAATTGATAACAGATGTAGGAGAACAGAAGGTTGAAAGAAATAGATTGTTTAGTCTAGAAAGAGCGAAGACTAAGGGAAGACATGATAACATGCTAAAAATATGTAAAAGTTTGTTATGAAAAGAGGATGATAACTGATTGTTCTCCATGTTCATCATGCAGAAGACAAGACAGTATGCAGCTGTGGAGAAAAGCTTTCTAACACGAGGCCAGTCAGCCAAGCAGCAGGTTACCTACAGGTATTGCATGTAATGGTGCCACAAGAAGCGGTGGCAGTGGCTGAGACAAACCTACGTGGAGATGAGAAGTGTGCTTGGTTCTCCCTGAAAGCAGGAGAACAGTCCAGGTGATCCTGTGTGAGAACCTGCCCAGCCTCATGCTCAGCCACAGAAACCAGGCACAGATCAGAGCTTTCCACCACAGAGACTGAATACTATGATGCAAACAACTGCCATTTGTCTCAAGATGCTTGCCAGGAAGGATGGAGCCCGCAGGACAAGGGATAAATCTCCCAGATCAATTTAGCTGGTTAATTCAATTGGCTGGAAGTAGCAGAGAGCACCCACTCAGTCACCACTGGATGCTCTTCTACTTGTTTAATGTGCTCATGCTCAGTTGTACCTCTACTCCATCTTTGCTGTTGACAGCCCTTTCCAGTGGTTTACAGGAGGATTATCACAGGAGTGGTTTATCCAGAGGATTCAGGTATACACTGCTGTGGGGCCACTGGAGGAATGAGTTAGTGAACGCCTTAGAATGAGCTGAACAGGCTTTAAAAGCAACAGGCAGGGCTGAGGCTGCAGTGATGCTTGGCAGAGGCCAGGCTGGTCACCAAGGCTGTACCTAGACAAGGCAAATGGCATGCAGAGGAAAAGGGGTGACACACCAAGAGCTAGCACCATAGAGATTCCCACTACGGGGGCAGCTGGGACAAGCTGTGCAAGGCCGCTGCGTTGCAGGGGCCAGCCATCCCAGCCACCAACAGGACTGCTGTTCCCAGCTGGTTGAGAAAACAGGATCAGAAACCCCAGTAAGACAGCCGGAGGGAAAGATGGGCTTCATTGTGGGAACATCTGGAGTGAGGCCCGCAAGGGTTGCCTTTTAGAAGAGTTGAGGAGTAGAGATTAGGGAGAAAGATTGCGAAAGGTCCTATCCCTCACATAAGGGCAAGCCTGAGTGCAGACCCTCAAGTGCTTCACCTGTACACTAGTGGATTCACAACAGGTCTCTTACTATTAATATTTTTTTTTTGTTAAGAAGCATAGAATTTAATTCACATTAACTGGAAATTTCAAAAACAAAATCCTCATTTAAACTTGCAAGTGGGGCTCGTGGATTCACAGAGGGAGAGGCTGCATGGCCAGCAGGAGCAGTTTGGGTGTGCTGGGTCTTGCACACTGCTTCCATGGGTTTCCCCTGTACTACAGTCAAACACCCTGTGCCTGACCACAGCAACCCTGGCATAAGGTGCCCTGCCTCTACTTGAAGGTGCTCCTTCTAATGGAGCAAATCCATTTTCCAAACTACAGTGGGCACAGAGTGCAGAGTGAAACATTTCCACTTCTCTTCTCTTAACCTTTAACAAAATTATCTATAAAAACAAACTACTCTCCATTACAACAATAAAATGGAGAACAAGGCAAACATAGTCTGTTCTTATGCTCAATCACAGGTAAAGACTGGATAATGTTCTGTGTATTGGAAATTCCTTCTTACATGACAATACAGACCATAACTATTGTCCTGGCAAAATCAAAATCATTGATAAATGGGATTAAACAGATCCTGTCAATTACTCAGTTGTTCTTTCTACTTTCCTGATAAGCCTTATAGCTTTCTGAAAATCTTCCACAGGTTAGAATAAAATAAAGGTCATGCTTAAACCATTTTTAATGATGATTTCCATGATTTTCCTGGTACAATGTCAAAATTGCTGCATATTACACTAGCTTTTAATTATAAATGTAGACAGCTAATGAGACTGTACAATTTATAGACATCCAGATTTGAATTTTTTTAATGGTCCCTGTAGGGAAAAAAAAAAGCAAAAGAAATAGTACAATACTGACACAGAAATATTTGCAATGCAACATCCTGATTACTCCCTTTTTATTTTCCAAATATATTGAGGTAGAATTAACATTTCATTGCCTAATGCCCTTTGAAATTAATTTAAATTTAATAGCTGTTTGCACCTCTAACTGCTTCGGGAGGAGGGGAGGGGCTGGGAAGGAGCACCTGTAATTATAGAAATGACCAAGAAAGCAACACTCAAAAGACTTATTTCCTCCTTTGATTCCATAGTCACTCCAGAGCCTCTGCAGACTGTATTTGCATGGATAAGGATGACTTAGAAGTAAAGTAAATCTGAAGGTGACTTCTCTATCAGATGGTGTAACTAAGTGGGATATCATCAATTTGCAGAAAATACTTGCTTTCCTTCATTTTGTAAGATTGCCCTATTGGGGATCTACTTCAGTCTTAGCTGGCAGCACCATCTAAGTGCTATGAATGGAGTAGATATTTGTCTTTCTGCTATGCATCATGCCATCTTTAAGTTCCTGCATGTTGAACAATTATTACAGACATTTATGGCAGCATAGACTCTGAAGAAACTATGCCAAGTAGGGACTGAGGATACAGAAAATCATCGTGAGCCTCCATGGACAGAAGAGTTGTCTGTAACTTCCTGATTACATGAAAACATCCTTGTCTTTGTTAAACAGTTCAGTCAAAATCTCCTTGAAAGCATGCAGGTTGATAAAGGAAAAGGTATCACAAAACTTCCCATTACCAGCAGTAGCAGCAGGGCCCAAATCTGTTCCTAGCACTTCTGTTATGGAACCTAACACACATAGGCAAGAATGTTCCTCAGCTAACAGGTCACACTTGAAACAAGTAAAACAAAGAATTGGGGAACAAAAAAAACCAAGCAAATTCTGTCATCATCCTTTTATCAAAAATAAAAAACCAAAATGCTGAGACAAAGAAATTTGTCCACTATCACATAAAGTCTACTGTAAGCCACATGAGATCTTTACTTTAGAGCACTCAATCCAACTTTCATTAAACTATAATTAACATAATGGATCATATTCCTATGAATTAGTCATTTATATAAGACAGGATGTTAACAGAGATAAATATTTCTGATTCCTCTGACTTTTCTGAAATTGTATCATTGATGTGTTTGCATGAGAGCTCCAGATCCTCTTCAACAAGTAACACAGCAAATACACTTCTCATCTGGAACAAGGAATGCATAGCATGGAAACAGGAGCATGCTAGTCAAAATGCTCAGGTGATTAGACATGATAAGAAGGAGAAAAAGCTGCAATGAGAGGTCAAGCTTTATGGAAGTTAATATGATACTTTCCTCTGGTCTTCGCAAAATAAGCAGAAGAAAGAAGAAATTTACAGACACTCTACAGGTACAGCAATTGTCACCATAAAGTTCCATATTTTGTGACTTTATTGGTTTATTTTCCAAATATCCCAGCATGAGAGCTTGAAGGATAAAGTAGCACATTTTTACAACTGACCATGATTCAAAAAGAATACAGCCTTTTCCAGTATTGTACTTAACTCTGCCAATTCAAAATCTTTGGACACAAAGTTAAGTCCTGGCTTAAGTACCTTGAGAAATAAGGTGATGGTGTGGGCAAGAGCTGGGCAGCTCTAGATTAAAGGGAAACTTGAACATAAGAGATATTACACTGAGTGGGAATAGGATAATCCAACATGAAAAACTATGGAAGTGCATATTTATAAGGACCCACTAAATGCTTATTCTGTGTTAATCTAATCCTAGGTAGATTGATTTCAGCACAATTACCAAGAACTATCAAATATTTTGATTCAAAATGTACTTTACTTTCCAGGTGTAATTCCATCAGGATTTACATCCACCTGCTGGGGAACAGTATTTGTGCCTTTGAGAACTTGTGCTTTTATGCAGTGCATTGTATCACACTGAGGATGAACAGATGCCTCAAAGGAAGGGAATGATGGACTTGGGTAACCTCTGAGACTAAAATTATTAATTTACATTTTAGTACTGAAGGCCAGATTGCTGTGTCTTGTAATTGACTACTTTCCATAGTTATACAATTATAAGCTAAAGAGACTCAATAAAGTTAGAAGCATTTGTTTCCTGTGATGGAAAAAAAAGATTTTTCACAAACAAATTGTCACTCTCACTTCCTGCAAAACAAAAATTAATCTATTATGGGAGAGGAGACCTCTTTTAATGTGATGACACATCAATTTTTGGATGCAACTACAAGACAGCTTAATTTTGTATGGCAACTTCCATGCAAAACATATTTTTGTTTGAGCCTTATGTTTAAACAGTGCAAGTAATTTAATAATACAGTTTCAATGTTCATATAAAATAAAAGCAGATAAGGAGACAAATCAAGGATGCATAACTATTTAAATGTATTTCCTGACTGTCCAACAGGGACCTAATAGTGCTGTAAATTTTAGTCTGTTTAAAAGAGTCAAGCTAAATATCATACTGGACTAAAAAGCAGTCAGATACCTGGAAGACTGTAATTGAAACTTCAAGGATCTTGGTGACAAGATATTTATTTATATCTGGGCTTATGGACACTCATTTGTAGTTCTTAAAATATGGTTTAATAATCTGTAAAACTTCACTAAAAAATGTCTCAGTTAAAATCTTGTGGCCTGGGAAACACACCTGCTTCTTGAAAACATAATTAAAAGCCAAAGAACGTATCTATCTCACAGTGCTAATGACAAATCTATTGGCTGCTTCATTCAAAAATGTGAAGCACCACTGCAAGTGGATGGGAGGAAGGAAAATCTCAATAAATTATTTGTGAAAGATATTGCATAGAGCATTTCAGAGAATTAAACTCCTTTACGTGAATTATTTTGAAATTCATGAAAGGTAATTAATGCCATCAAGTACAAGCTTGCTGGTGGAAGGGTAATTTCTGTGTAATATTTCCCTAACTTTTAATATGAAACTTAGGGAAATCAGCCCAGTTTCAAGAAATGTCAGATTTTAAAAATATTTGAATAACATTTCACATTCTAGGATTAAAAAAAAAGGGTTTCATTAGAAAAACCAGAATAATCTCACAAGCTCATTTACCTTGAACCACAACATCATGAAATTAAAAACTAGGAAACAGAAACATAAACTGAACAAAGTGACAAACTAAAGGTGTGTTTTAACATATTAGACTTTAAAAGTTGTCACTGCTCTATCAGCTGTGCTTACAATCAAGTAGGCAAATGGTCAAGTTTACATAAGTGTTATATTATTTTCTGTTTCTCCATTTTTGCTTTATTTGTTCCTTTTCCTTTAGGCACTAAAGCACTGATGCTCCCACATGTGCTTTAAACGTAAGTACATCCAGTTATTCTAAACAGACTAATCATATTTTATGTGCTTTGATGGATTAGTATCTAGACTTTTAAATTCCATAGTAATCATAAAAAAGAGTGGTAGATCAATGGAGGCAGCAATTCAATCCACTTTTCAAAGTATTGATGAGAAATCAAAAGCATTTACAACAGTTAAAGCACCGCTGAGTGTGTAAATGAGTGCTCTCACAGCTTCACAGAGATTATCACAGGGTTGTGGAGGGATCCACAAGGATCAGTGAGTCCAACTGCTTTATGGATAGCCTGTACAAGGACCAAACCCACTGGATCACGATGTTGGTGTAATTAGCATCATAATCTGACCCACTGTGCTCATCTCAGTGTCTGATCATGTTTCCAACAGACATATTCCAGTGGATTATTTTTATGCTTTCTCTTTTTGGCAGTGTTGCCCTTCAACCTCTTCAAATGTGTTTTGATCCTGAAGACTGTCAAGGATGAAATAAACGGGTAGAAAAGAAGGCAGCAGAGATTTAAATTACATACCACACACATGCCACATTCAAGTATGTTTAATTATTGTTTTTGGATGGTCACTACTGAGACCTTAGATGCACAAAGCAAATGTGCAATCAATAGCTACCAAAGCAGCATCCATCTCATCCACTTACACAGGAGACTAAAGGAAAAAACATGGTATCTGCTCCAGAATAGTAGCATAACCCGAACTGTCAGGAACTGGTCAGAAGTATTCTTAAATCAACCTGCCCCCTGACAAGGAATCATATAATACTTTTGAATTTATCTTTACTAGAGGAGAATCTAATCTAACTGTAAATACTTAATTTTGACTAAATTCTACCACAAGGTTATTTTCCTATCTACCTCTTCATATGTTTGGGCAGCATACTTTTTTCTTATTACTAAAACCAACTTTGTACTCTCTTGAAATGAGTATGGATGGGTACTGACTGTGAGTCAGAGGTGACCACTTGGACTTGGATCTCTGGTCAGCTTGAAGTGTGCCTTCCTCATCCTCTCAGGGAGCTGCTGAGAAGAATGAGCATCTGTTCCTGACACCACAGCTGATGGTACCATGTGTCACAGGAAATCACCAACTGCTTCATTTGACATCTGGCAGGAATTTAGAAAACAGGTGAAGTAGACATTTTGCAAGTCTAGGGACAGATTCTCTCATAACTCCATGGTGGTCTCTGAGTTAATGTAAGCTAGTGTCTCTGGCTGTGTCAGCATTGAACATTTAAGATAAGTATTAGAATAACAACATTTTTTAATGATATAGAGCATGTCTGGAGCAACAATGAGGAACCTCAGCTCCCTGATAACCACAAAAACCATAATGCAGACCCTTTTCTGTGCTGATTCCTTTCATATTTTCACATGCAAGCGCAAATTTTCAAAATAACAGTGAAAATTAGGAACATTTTATAGAAGACATACACAGCTTCTGCTCTCAAATCTCATCCCATTTCTAGGCAGTGAAAGGTTTGCCATGTCGGAGGTTGAGAATTGGATACTACGAGGAATTTTGTTGACTACTTCCAAATGATACTATAATTTCTCCAGGGTCTCTCAGACTTTTATGAATGTCTTAAAAGAAAGCTAGGAGACCTATAAAATAAAATGAGAAGCAGGAGTTTTTTCAATGTTTGCTAGGTTGCCCAAGGAACTGTTTCTCAGCAGAACGACTCTGAGGTTTTGTTTCAAGCAACTCCTTTGGGAGACATCACCTTGCCTTGTTTTAGGCATGCCCACTTGGGGATGAGCAACAGTAGGGTGGGTGGTCTAAACCTAATGACATGATAATGTGAAAAAATCTATTTTCTTGATACTTGAAGTATCTTTTATAAAGCTGACCTTTGGAAACAGATACTATTCACCCAGCAGTGTATCCTCCCCTAGAGGATCCCAAGGAAAGCCTGTACTTTGCTCTGACAGCAATGAGAGCTTCCTTTGCCTGCATTTACTTGGCTAGCAAAGAGACGGACAGACTTCCTCGTTCTTTCCCACAGCAACTTTCACACAGATTCACAGACCATTCAGAGTTGGAAGGGACCCAGAAGGATCATTGAGTCCAGCTCTAAAGTAAATGGTCAACAGAGGGACTGAATCTGCAACCTTGGTGTTACCAGCACCATGCTCCAACCAACTGCCGTCTCCCAGGACAGCGCAGGTACCAAACAAGGGTGACAGCCGCTGAGCAGCTACAGCCACAGCATGGGCACATGGAGCACAGGTGCTCCTGCTGGTGCTGTGGCTGACATAGGGGGCTGGAAACCTGGCAGGGAACCTGTCCAGCATTTACAGTGGCAGCATAAAACATGAAAACTTAAAATTACCTTTAGCAGGACTGTTAAAGTTGAAATTATTTTAATTTTTATTTTCAAGTTGTTTAAATCAGAAAAAAAGAGAGAATATTATGATAATTTATTTAATCTAGTTTTCCATTTGTGATTTTTGTTGGTTTTTTTCTCCCTGTAGCTAGGTTTTCTCTTACTAAAATGATCACCTAAACATTCTGATCTCGAATCAAATAGAACCATTATATTTTTTGATGAGAGAATATAGTATATCAACATAAATTTGTTTAACAATGATATAGTTTAATATTTAATATATATTCAGATCTTCAGTTCTTACAAAGAGAATTATAGCTATTATGTATCTTATTTTCAGTGACAATTTTTAGTTATCTTCAGTTCTCACCCTTTTGAGTCTATAGGCAGTCACAATTTGCAAACAATATTTGAGGACCTAATCAAATCTCCTTTTGTTTTGCAGTCACTTACGCAATGAAGTTTGTCTTTTGCTTTATATGTGAAACATGGTTTTCTTTGGTACACTCACAAGTATTCCTCCATCTGCCAAGTGAAAAGTGTGACTCTACAAAAGCCCATCCATCTCCTTATTGCCCTGACTCTGCTGTGCAGAGCAGCCTTTATGCTCCCATTACAAACATGCCTGCTGTGTTTCTCCACCCAAGCCATCTCTCCTGCCACCTCTCCAGTACTATTCACTGAACATTCAAATGAAGCTTCTCTTTCATCTCACCAGGAGCTGGGTAGCCTAAGCTATCTAGAAGCTGAGAGACTTTTCCTTCTCTCTGCTGTGAGAAGAATGCAGAAGTGGAGCTCTTTACAGATGAAGGGACCACATGAGATTTACTGGCATGCCTTCTGTAAGACAGTGGCCAGTTGATAAAGGAGTGACAGAATCCAAGACAGACAAGTGACAACATGAAGTTATCAATGACACATGCCACCCTTGGCTCCACACACAGGGAGACCTGTCCAGAGGTTCGTGCTGGACCTACTGTGCTACCCCAATAAAGGTAATTCAAGCAGCAATCGAACAGCTTAACTTCTACAGGATCATATCTGGGTATTGCTATGTGAAATCCACTCGCTGACCCTTCTTCACACAACCACTTCTAACATGAGAAAAACGACTTAAAGAAGTTTCTTTCTTTGCTAAAAAAGCCTCTTTCCTACTGTTTGGGACAAATTAGAATTTCCGTTTCAGATGCAACGAAAAAAATCTATTAGCTTGTTTTCTTTTTAAGCAGTGGTTTTTAAAAACAGCTTATTGAATCTGTGTTTGAGAAACCTCACATCCATGTAAAAACTGAAAGAGTATTTACACTGTAAAAATCCCAAAATAAAACCAGATTCACCTTTACTTCCTTCCTTTAATTCACAGTAAAGAACATAATTTAATCCATACTCTGTATCTGCAGAGAATACTACAATCACATTGTTCTTGAACAGAGGGAAAAGGTATTCACTGTAGTACGAGGAGAAAAAAAATAAAAAGAAATGAAAACTTCAGAGAAGAACCAGAAAAGATCTTAATAAAGAGATGAATAAGAAATTAGTCACTCAGGAAGAAGGTTACCACATGAAAGTCTCTAGCTTTCTGGGATTTCCTTTCACATTTCAACATTGTAAGACTAAACCTCTGGCTTCCTCTTAATGCACTGAGTACAAACCAACATGAAAAAACTGAAACACAAAATCTAACTAGTGTCCAATTAAGGGTACAACAGAGGGTGAAAACTACCCCAGTGAGCATGCACACACAGGAATTGTACAGCAAGCAGTGCACTGAGGCACAACAGCGAATGACTCTGAGAACTGCATTGAAGACATACAGCGCCTCCCCTGTACAAGGCTTAAGGCAGCAGCTCTGGTTTCCACAGAGCCGCACCACAGTGGGCGGGGAAGAAACAGCAACCACTACGCATGTGCTGGGCACCCTCTGCTGGTCTCACAGCAGCAAGTCACCAGGCTTGGGAAATAAATATAACGAAGTGCAAGCAAAATCCAGGGAAGAAAAAACTCAGCTACAAGCAAGAGTGAAAAAAGAGAGATCAAAATGTCTTTCAAAAATTAAAAGAAATAAATACCTGCAGAACTTTTTAGATTTTAACTCAGCTATCTTAGCTGTTTCTCATCATAGTTTCTATTAAACTAAGAAAGACACCCTACTCTCATAAACAAAGCATTCAGCATTTTTTGCATTGAAAATCACTTTTTTCTCCCTTAACATAACTTTTATCAACATCATGGCTAGCACTAATTTCTCCTTAGTTTACAACACTCATCCTGAGTGTTGACAGGGTTACATGTGACCCTTCATGATCTGAAAAGCTGACATAAACGAATCAAAAGCAGAACAAAATACCAAAGTACAACAATGTTAATTCTCAGCAGCAGCCAGCTAATTAGGCACCAATTCTACATTACAAACAAGTGAAAACATATGTAAATCCCAGTAAATTCGCTTAATATCCCTCACAAATCCTTCAGTTTCACATTTCTTCAAAAGCACAATAATCTCCCTTCCGTCACTGCCGACACTTCTAAAAACATTTTCAATCAGTACCTAAGCATTAAAGAAAGAAATATAAAGTCTCAGGTTTGTTGCATCAGCAAGTGCTTAGAAAATTTTTCAAATGCAACATTTGCACCCTTGTGAGAGGAGCTGCCATTCAGTTTAATTTTTACAAAAAGAGGTACTCTCAGAAGACAAATCCTACGATATTCTGACACTTGACAACTTGCTATGTCCTATGGATTTGGTTACAAAAGTGTTTATCATTTTAGAATGCAGAATAAAATATTGTATCAGTAACCACAGGTAAGGTGATTGAGCTTCAAAGATCTCTCCTTTTCTTGCCCACAGTCCTCTCCTCAGTACCACTAGAAGAGATTTCCCAGTTCCTGTGCTGTTTGGCTGTGTATTTTTGCATCCTCCTCTAAGTCCATTAGGTTGTGATACGTTCAGATGGAAATAAATGCAGAAAATATAATTTTTGAGAGAAGAAACTTAATAAAGTACTAATTCATTTTGTCAAGGAGCACACTGTACACATAATTAATGTACAGGTGCACAGGATACAAAGTATAAAGATAAAAGGTAAAAGAATAAAAAGAAACTAATTCAAATTTCTTATTCTGCAGTCTATACAGCCAGAAAATATATGTTCTTTTGCAGAAATACCACAATCCAAGAAATATTTGTTACATTTTTCACCACTAGAAAAGAATAAATTTAATGGCACTCTGATGTGGAGTATAGGTTCCTCACCATATCCATGAGTGGGGGTATGAACTCCTCTCACTACTTTTGCATTCATCAAGCTCTATGCAGAAGAATTAAAAAGTGGAAAAGCAACAGTGTTGTTCTCAAAGAAGCAACAGAAAAAGGCACACATGAAAGGGAACATTTGCCATATGTCACAGACAAGACCTAGCAATTCCTGTACTGCCCAGGTGCCTGTAGAGTTCAGGGCTCTGCTTGGTATTTCAAGTGTTCAGAACAGAGAGGGCAGAAGTGGCCACCCTTCACAAAAGGCACAACCAGCTGCTGACCTTGCAATTCATGTAAGGTCCCTGAGCGCCAGATGATAATTAGCCAGGGGAGCAGCTCATCCAGCTGCTATTCTTGTCTTCCTAAATCCAGAGACTTGTTGCAAAGAAGGGTTCAAAAACTGGATAAGGTGTCCTGGAAAGGCAGGCTTATTCTTTTTGCATGCTCCTCTTGCTGCACACAGCCTGAGAAGGTGCTCTTTGAAGAAAGCGTCAGCATGTTTTGGGGACATATTGGACTTTCTCTCTTAAGAAGGTGAGGAGCAATGGCTGGCTAGACACCACTGCTCCATGTAGGGAGGAAAAGTATAGAGGAACAGTAAGAGTACATAGAAACTGTTCCTTCAAAATTCATAAAAACTTCACTTTCAGACTGAAGACACTGGAAGCCATAAATATAACAAGCAGCTTTGAAATGCTCACTACAAAGTACTTTTGCCAAAGAATCAGGGTGAAAATAACATTTGGGGAAGTATTTCATCACTCCAGTAGAGGTTTTGTGCCTAAAGAAAAACACTAAATTTCCTGTTTCAATGCCTTTAGAAATGGATAACAATGGCATCTGAAGGATTCAAAAGGGCACAGGAGGAGGGGACCCAAGAACATCCTTGTTAGGAACAGTAATGACAATGAGATGTAGTATGTTTGTGCTGGCTCTTGCCTAGCATGGTCAAGATTACATGAGGAATGGGAAAACAAATGCAGATGCAAGGTGTATTTGAGGTATCAGCCTACTGAGAATATTTTGGAAGGTCAGAACCACAAAATGTTTCAGAATTAACTTTTGGGCTTCTCCCAGCAAGTGAGACCTTGAAGTAGGAACCACCTGCCTATAGTATCTTCAGATAAAATTCTGCTCCAGAACAATCCAAATGAGCACTTACAGTGGTTTTATCATCTTTCTTGCTTGTAACTGGGCTCCCTTCAAAGTAGAGCCCCTGGTTCACAAATCTGATTTGGCAGTAATTATTATATTGAAAAACATACTAACTTTAAATACTTTTATTTATAAATATGACATGTGACAAAGTTCAGTATAAAAAGACTGTTGTAGTAATACCACTGTTGTGGCTCAGGTAGAAAAGATAATCTTGATCCCTGGAGGAGCAGGGGCCTTGTGTCCATATGGCTCAATATCATTCCACTCTCAAGCCTGTGCACCTGGCAAAACACAGCAGTTTGCCTGGACATATTTGTGCTCCCTGTGTTATCTCACAGCCTGAGATGAAAGGTTGTGGTTGGTATTTTCTCTAGCCAAGTGTCAGGGTACTTAAGGTTTTGCTTTTCACAGTTCACTAGCCCATCATCTTCTATAGTGTAATACTGGGAACCTTGTATTCTCTCATAAAAAACCAACCATCAACAAGACTGAACCTTTCTTATATATGCAAGAATATTTTGTTTTGTTTTACTCTAAAAAAAGACATCAAATAGTGTAAAAAATCTGGTGTAATCAACCAAATGTTTCATAGCAAGCTAGATTTAGAACCCCAACTAAACATTTAGATTTAAAAATATTCAACTGATTTTCAGAGGTGATGTGCAGTTAAATCTGTATGTGAGCACTCCCATATCTAACTCTGATTCCTTTGACACAGCAAAGATGGCAGACGAAATAAGTCTGTGTCAGCTGCAGGAAGACCTTAGGTGTAGCATGCATAGCAAAAAGAAGAGTGAATACTGAAGTCTGTTTCCTTTCACAGTGTAGACTGTAAATTCTGCAGCTAATCTTTCCATAAGCTTCCATAAAATGAATATATAAACATAACAGTGATAGCTCCACAATAATGAATTCAATGTATTGCGTGTTTTGCATTATGTAGCTCAAGCCAATGCTAGACAAGATGTGCAATTTCAAAGCTGCATTCTAAGACACTTAATAGGATCCAGTTTTGAAAGAAAAAAAAAGTGAGACAAAAGAACAATGATGCAATTTCTTGAGAAGGGCCACTAAGAAAATGTAATTTTTAAGTAAAACAGCCCATTAATTACAACCTTTCCAGTTCTTTAGCAGACTTTTAACCCTAAAAATGCTAGAAATATTTACAGAATTGCTTTCACAGATTTGTTCCTTTTGGATTTATGTTTGTCTACCTTAATGTATCAAGATGAGAGACATTTAGAACAAATGAATTCTCCAAGTTGGGAAAAGTGAAATTCTTCACAGCTTTCAGCCAGACTGTTTGTTAGTTAAATTTCTTCACTCTGAATAAGAATAATTAGACTATCTGGGGACAAGGAGAGGAATGGAAAAAGAAAAATCAAGACTTGGGTATTCACTACTATGTACAAATTGCATGGGACAGCTCCTGAGGCTGCTCTATCTTGTGCACAATTTTTTCAAGTTGCATATTAGAGACAGGATAATCTGCCAGGATGTGTGAAAAATGCCATTTTAGTTACATTCTTGAACACGCTAGAACCAGACTATAATGACAAATATACATAATTTTGAATAAAATTTTTATTTCTCTCTTTTTTTTTTACATGTCATTCATTACCTCTATTCTGGTTAATACAGAAATATAAGAACTTTTCATGGAGAAGGAAATTTATTGAGGAGAGTTAAGCAGCACATTCTAAAATGAAATAAGAAAACTTTATTAACCTAGAGCATTCATTTTTTAAAAATCCTTTGAAGAAAAAAGATGCTATTTAAATAAAACATAAGCTTTCAAAAAAAAGCAGTATGCAGATGAAGAAAAGAAAGCTAGAGGACATAATGGATTTTGAACAAAGAACAGTGACCATGTATTAAAGGGATGCTCTATGTGCTACAGTGAAAAGATCTACTTAGGAAGTACAATAGTTTTGGGAAAGCCAGAAGATAAGACCAATGCATTTAAGTAGCTCTAATTTGCTTGCTTTCTTTCTCTATAAACTCTTATGAATTTCCTAGCAAAGGACTAGACAAGTATAGTGCTTGCAATTTTTTTCAGACATTTTATACAATCTATTTCATCATACTCTTAGAATCCCAATAAAATCTTTATTAGGATTTCCTGCTCATAAATACTTGCACAGAAAAGAGAATCTGAAAGGGAAAAAAAGTTATGCCCTAGAAGCCTTTGTGTTAAAAGCAGTAGAAAAATCCAGGAAACTAGAACCATATAATCTTCTAGCACCTGCCCTTCTAAAGGCCCTTGAAAAAGAAACTGAGACACCCAAGACAGAGTTTGAAATCCTGGACATAATGAAACACTCATGTTCTACTGGTAAACAAGTGAGGCTGTATAATACACACTGGTTTAGACTAAAGCAGCATTATTTTACCTTCTCTAGCAATAACATGAAAGAATGTAACTACTTTAATCAAGAAAATGTTTTTTCTGCAGATAACAGAAAGCAAGAGCTGTGTAAGAGCAAGTGCTGCACCCAGCACTTGTCAAACTTGGATAGTATTGTGAAATGCACCATTTTAGCTACTGAGATAATTACAAGCAATAAGCAATTATCTCTGTGCTAAGTAGTCATTCCTCAATAGCGATGTTTGAAATTGGTTATTCACACAATTTGGTAATCTCTTTTTTTTCTGTGATAGCTTTGCCTTAAACGGCATCACTCCCAACTTCTCTCTAGTTTCTGTATCATAGTGATGCACTACATAGAATGTATTACGTATCGAACAGGTTACACAGGCATTAATCAGAACATCCTCTAATCAGCATTCAGAGTGGAACCCTGACCAAGGGCAGTATTTGGACTAGGAGATAACACAAACAAGGAACAAAATTATCTTGGATTTTACACCCAAGTTTACACCCAACACTTCAGCTTAGCACATTCCCTGCAAGTGAGATAGTTCTTCATCATGCTTTTGGCTGGGTAATAAATTATTTACTACTTACTTTTACTACCCAAACAGATATATTAACATCTGTGTCAAGTTGTTCCTCCAAGAACCTTGTAAGCTTACAAATATTTACACCTACCTGAGTTTTGTGGGATTTTTTTTGTTGTTTATATAGGGTGAGGAGATGTTCATTTTTAACTGAGGTATGAGCAATACTAAGAAAAATGCTCAGGAGTACTTAAAATCTTTGGATGCTTGCTTGCTTGTTAATTAGTAAATATTTAATCAGACTGAACACATTAACTTCTACTGAATCTAAAAAAAAGAGAAAGGTTTATTTATGCTTTCTAACTGTATTTTTTTCTCATTTCAAATTAGGCTAATAAGCTATTGCTGCTGAAAAAAACTTTATCTGTCCAGTGGTTTACATACAGATCCACTCTGTACAGTATTTTCGGTGTCTGCTGGAATATGCTATTTCATGCCACTTTCCTGTTTTCCACAGTGCTTCTGATCATGAAATGAGGATTGCAGGAACAAAGCATGTGTGAAGTGTACACACAGAAACTACCAGCAGTATGCACACGAAACTCAAAAATTACACTTCAATATTTTGTAAAAATAACATTTTATCCTAATCATTTCAAAGTTTTACATCCTAACAAAAATAACAGGTGCCTCACTAAATTTATCAATTCATAGAACTTCAGCCCCCCAAGTTTATAGTTTTAATATGGTGGTTTTTAATCAACGTGGAATTTGAGAGATGCCAGTATTTTGCTTTTAATAAATAGCAAAATTCCAAAACAATCAGCAAGCATTTTAATTTGCTGTCAGTATTTTACTATTAAGCACAGATAGCTTTACCACTAGGGTCCTCAATAGTGAATTATCTGCATTGGTAGTCATACTGCACAAAAAATCCAAGAGATTCAAGATAAAGACTTATGGTTGTCCTAGATATAAACATCTCAGTTATGCAACTGAATGACATAATTCAAAGGTATTTCTAACTTACTGTAAGAGGAATTCTGTGCTAGAACTGCTTGACAAAATAATGTAATGCAAGCATGTGAAAAAAAATGAAAATGAACTGGACAAACTAGCACAACCTTCAGTAAACATTTTTAAAGTTGAGTGCACACTTACTATTTATGTATTTACACAACTGCAATAACAAAGATTTTCTGGAAGAAAATCACTGAACCCAAACTTACATTTCAAACACTACAGACAAAAAATTTATTGATTTTCTCTACATTTTTGTCTGAAGTTTGACATAGGTGGTCCTTTTCAAAAGGACAAACTTAAGGCACACTTAAAACTGCATTTTACTGCATTGCTGAATGAGATGTGATTACCTCAGAAACAGCATAAATCCGAAGTATTTTTTCCCTTGATCAACTGAGGTGGCAGTGACAGAGCTTCCATTGACTAGATGAAGGTGAATGCATTATTAGAAAAGACTTTATACACTGAGATACACTTTATTTCTACTTAATTCCTGCTGTTGTCAAGTAAAAGCTACTTTAGTTAGAATATTATCTTAGTGTGGAAGTGACATTCAGATCCAAAGTCCCTGCAACTATGGCTTAGGTGAATCCTACCAACGTACATCTGAGTTAACAATTCTATATCCATTTAACACTCTTCATCTATTCACCTCGTAAGGATTTCTTGTACTGCCTTGCACACAATTGTAATGTTCTAGTACACAAATCAGTATGGCTGTGAAGTTACCTGTGAAGCGTTTGAGAAACATCAGCTTTAAAGAATCTGTTTTTCTGCATTTCAACAGAAACCTTAACACATGCTAATGTGAACATATATCCATTATGTCACAGAAATGCATACAGGAAACCATTCAAGAGGAATTTTGCAGCATTAACACATTAAACATGAAAAAAAATTTCAACTAGCCTATTTACAAGTTACAATGCTGTCTGACCATACTGGTTTTTCGCAAAGCACGAAACAGTCCCTTGTCTGAGGGCTTTAGCATGGTTTCATTAGGTAAGAAAATTGAAAATCAGCATTAGTGACACAATGTTAAAAGAAAAATGACAGAGTACAGAATAAGATTAGTAAACCAGTGATACAACTAGTATCACTGTTAGTACGCAAGTGCTGAAACGTGCACTTCAAACTCTTTGAGAGAGAAAACACATTCATCTGTAACTGTACAATATATCTTAACAACCTCTTCATTTGTAAGACTGCTTAGAATGCTAGAACTGCCTCCTCTAATCTTTGGTAGCAGATCATCTAAAAGATATTAAGAGTAGGTAATTCAATGAGACAACCCCTTCTCATCAAGTCTGTGCAAGATAGGAATAAAAGAATAATGGCAAATACAGCTGTACAGCTTACCAACTTCAACACAAACCCTATTAACAGACTCTCATCACTGACAAGAATCACTTTTCAGATCCTATATGTAAGTTATTACACAAAGAGATGTCATGAACTTTCTTTTTAGTAGCTCTACTTGACTTCTCTTGACTATGAAATATCAAGTACGTACACTATTTTAACTGCTTATTGTGCATCCAAAGAACTTGTACCAAGTAAGTGGAGTGAACAACATCATTGTGATAGCCCTTCAAGGAAAAATGTAAGACTAGTTACAATTAAGGAAAGATGCTTTTGCCATTCTTGTTCAAATAAGCAGCTTCAAATTAAAAAAAAAAACGTCCTGCCTTTATGCTTTTTAAAACAATCTCTCATCTACACCAGTAAATGGCTTCACAGTGCGTGCCTACTTGTGGAAAGGAAGTTGAAAGAAAAATCTGACTACTGCAAAATTCAAAAGAATCAGCAGCAGATATCACAACAGAGAAAGAAAGATCCTTTAATTACCTGAATCAACAATAACAAAAAAAGGAAAGAAAGATCCTTTAATAACATGAATTAATAACTAAAATTTGTCCAGTTACTCTTGATGACTCCTGATATTCTGAATAGCTTTTAAAATTATAAAGCTGGAGTATGACTTTTCACAAGAGCATGTAATGATAGAATAAGGGGCAATGGCTTTAAACTGATGTACAGCAGACTTAGATTAGATAGAAACTCTTTACGGTGAGGGTGGTGAGGCACTGGAACAGGTTGCCCAGAGAAGTTATGGATGCCCCATCCCTGGAAGTGTTCAAGGCCAGGTTGGACCCAGTTTTGAACAACCTGCTCTAGTGGAAGGTGTCCCTGCCCATGGCACGGGAGTTGGAACTAAATGATCTTTAAGGTCCCTTTCAACCCAAACCATTTGATGGTTCTGACTGTTCAGCTCTCCCATTATCAAGCAACAAAAAGTCACCATTACTGAAAAGACAGAGGACGAAATTTAGGATCAATTTCTATCAGTTTCAAATCAAATTACTCAAAGATGTGTGTTAGGGGAAAAAGTCAAGAGTACTTTAAGTTTGACCAGCAGAAAATATCCTTGCACATGGTCAAAACTGCTCAAACTGTATATTCAAAGACTTCTGTAATAAACTGCCTTATCTTATAAATGCCTTCTATACTTATGGTTATTTTATAATTTTCCAACTGTGCTTAAGGAATGCCTTTGCATGCCTTACTACAGGCTTGATTACAGTACTCCCATCTTGACTTACTCAGGCTAAAAGTGGGTTAACTTCATGAAGTAATTTAAATCATTTAAGTGGCTCTACATATGTTATAGAGCTCTACTGAAGCAAAGGAATCTAACAGAATATATTCCCCTGAGTCTGTAACAAAAGGAAATATCACATATAAAAGAAAGTGTACCAGTACTTCGCATGAAAAGGCTTCAGCAAAGGAATCATGTCCTTATAGCAAACAAAGGCTACATTTCATCTTTATGGATATAGTGTTCTACTCAAATGAACTACAGTGAAAGAATCACAGCCTGTTTAAAAAGGTAAATACATCAAACAACTTACTGATGCATATGGTTTTCAAGGAAATGTGCCTAAATACAATGTGTTGCCTGCAAAGCTACCTGAAAATATTTTTCAATATATCTGTTACTTATGTGAATCGTACATCAGCCTCTTCAGTTGCTAGAATCCATAACCTTTCATCACTACAGCAAGCTTTAAACAGGCATAAGCCAGGACTGCTACCCCAACGCCTGGGCCCCATCTTCTTGCTGTCCCAATCTCACTCTCTCCTTTGCAAAAGCAGAAATTAAAAGTCACTCCCATGAATCACATCAAAGAATTGCTCTGGGTGTCAGGACAGCTCCCTTCAGTGCACACATTGGCTTGTGATGGCTTAATCTACATTTAAAAAAGCAAGTCTTCACTCCAGCTCTGAAACATTTGAAACTTCCTACTGGCAAGATAAAGAAATCAGACTGTTTCACTAACATAGAGTCCCTTCAAGTTTCTAAATATGGCTATTTTTTGGTAGTACATACCTGCAAGCTACATTATTTAAATAAGAAATAGAACAGTTCTAGCTGTAAACATGATGCAACTGAAGACTGTACAACAAACTTTTATTCTGCAAAAAAACAGTGTTTAGAAATTGATGGTGTAACACATATGTACAGTAGCCAATTTACTCATGTTTGAAAGATATTAACAAAGATAATGGATTAACTAAATGCATTGTTCTTGTTCTATACCACTACCAACTGAATTGTTTAACAACTCCCACCTGGTAATTTACCTAAATCTTCATACTATGAACTCAGCACACTACCAGCCCCAGTTTAGAAGAACAACAGATTAACTTCTAGTTTTCAGGAAGTTTTAAACAAAATGTTTAAAAAGTAAAGCTACTGCCAATATGTGTTTGATTTTGAGTATTTATTTCTGTGGTCTATGGCTGAAGCCTTTTCAAACTTAACACATTAAAATGAAATAAAACCTGTTCAGTTCATAAAATCCTTAGAGCTATTTTGTGCTTTTGGGCTTTCACACAATCAAATCTGCCTGACCAGAACGCTATGAGTGGCTGGTGCAGCAGCATTGATCAAGCTCTTTGAGTCAGAGACTGCCCGTGACAATACATTTACCTTAAACATTGTTCATCTCAACTCCCAAGACACGTTCTGGTAATAAACACACCAGCAAGGTCCATTACAAAGCAATGGTTATTTAATGCATACCTAATGACTACTACTTGCACAATAGATCATAATTCATTCAAGTCCACTCTTTCCAAGGGCTACCTTCATTAAGCTGTCTGTTTACTATCCAGAATAAAAGTCCCTAGAACTGAAAAACTGAACCATGACACAGCATGAAAAAATACCCCACCATCCAGAGGAAGAAGACTACACACACAAGTAACTTGCTTCTAGGTTCAAAGGCATGCTAATGCTTTACACTCATGTGATGTTTTCATATTTTCATCCCTTTGAGGGAAGCAGAAGGGGAAATAAAACTTGCATGCTAATGCTTTAATGTTAAAGACCAAAAGTCTAATCTGAGCTAAAAATGCTTCTTTTACCAAAGGGACATTCATGTAACAGAATCTACCCTTATTATCTTATTATGCAAGAAGAAAACAACTTTCTTAAAACTGAGTGAAAGGATGCTTTCAGACACAGAATTTTAACAAAACTTATTTTGAAAGAAGTATAATGGAACAAACTGAAAATCTGACATCTTCCTTTAACTTTAACCTTTCCAATTGAAAGGGTACACAAGCAGCAAAGCAGGTGAAACAGGAGAGAATAGCACTACTAATTTACCCAGGCAGCCAATTAATCTCAAAAATTTAAAAAGAGGTTCAACTTCAATGTTATTCCATCAAAACACAACCCCCAACTCTTATTTCTGTTAAAAACATGTAGGGTTTTTAGACCAACATCAGCTTTTTACTTTTCATGCAACATTTCTGAACTTTGAGTCATTAAAATCAATTAACCACAAAGTACTCAAACACTATCTATCCAGAACACCAAATATATTACAAAATAAAAAAAAATGTAAATATTCATTTAAGTTTTGGCTTCATGCATATCTACATTTTAAAAAGTAAGCTGGAATACTACTGCATATTCTTACGGTATATATGTTCCACCTTCTAGAAGTAGTAAGAACATTGTAACAATGAGCGTGAGCAGATAAATACAAGCCTGACAGTACTGCAGTGAAATAAGTTTTATCTTACTACTTAAAGAAGGTGAAAGGCAAATTTTCACAACCTAGTTTCATTTCAATTTTATTGAAGTGCCTACAGCATTCTGTGAGTGCTTGCACATACACAGGCACACACAGAAAAAGTGGTATCTACAAACAGTTTACACAGATATTTACATACATGTTATTTACATAAACTAATACGACTGCATGATCTTTGATGTAAAAACCATATGCTTCTTGCACATATAACTGTTGCATTGGTTTTACAAAAGTAATATAAACCTTTTGCAACAACTGGCTAAGCATATATAATAGCTGATTCCAAGTTTTTAGAGCTTGCAGGTTTTTTAAAAAAATACAATACCTAAAACACTGTTATCAAACAAATATGCTTTATTGGCATCTAAAAACAAAATGCACCCAACATTAAAATGTACTTTTTCATTTTTTTAAACCCACTGCAGTACGAGGAACAAATCACAAACACTTACTTTAGAGAAAACAGAGACTATAGTGTAGATTTTACAAAATCACTTTTAATCTCTGTGTTATGCTCCTTAAGTAACATGGGCCATTTTTTTTCTGCCGAATTGTAGGAACATAAAATATCACAGCTTTATCTATACTTTAAAATTCTGCAGCAGCCTAAAAACACGGACAAGATACACCAGCACCTGTTTTCAAGTATAACAATTTTGATAGCCAAACTAAGGGTAGTATCTAAAAATTCCATTTTCTTCCATAGGAAGTCTTTGTTTGACAAGCTGTTAATTTATCATTGTGAAATTAAAAGCAACTGGGGGCAAGTTTATGCTTTACCAAAGAAATAAAATAAAATTAAAAAAAAACCAAACCAAAAGCAAAAAACATTTACCTACCATGTTCAAATTAAGAACAGTGTTCTATACAAGTCAGTTGTACAGTTATTTATGTGAAAGATGAACATGAACATCAGATTAACTTAATTCTGGCAGACAAAAGTGAACTGCTACGGTCCAGTCAGCCATTTATCTATTACAGAGAGATGACAACTTTACAAAATGTATCTTTTACCTACTGAGTGATGATTATGTCCCCTCAGTTTCTGTGCTTTCTACCACTGGTTCACTCTCTATATCAGCTTCTGTGTCACTCTTCTCTTTGTTTATCTCGACAGAAGATGTCAGTTTTTCATAAAGTTCTGGATCATCCTGCACCTGTGCAGTTGGTGGCTGACTTTCTGTCTCTGTATTTTCACCATTTACCTGGGGCATATTATCAGCTTTGCGTTGAGAAGTGGCCCCATCAAAATATTCAAAAACCCGTGGATGGGGAGGCGGGATCCAGTTGTTTGACATTCTGTCTCTTCCAAATCTATTTCCATTAATTTCTCTGCAGAAATTAAAATCTCTGTCATCCCTATCCCTCTGTCTTTCCCAGGGTCTTCTGCGGTCATCAAAATCTCTGTGAGCATCTTGTTCAAATCCTCTATTCCAATTGGGACCACTTCTACTATCAAACCTATAGTTTACATGCCGAAACCTCTCTCTGTCTTCATGGAAGCCTTTAGGGCCACCATAAATAGGGAAGGCATGGTGCTCTCTTTCATCATAATCTCCTCTCTGTCCCCAATGCTTGTCTGAATTGAAACCAAAATGCTCTCTTCGGCCAAGGTTATCTATACCTGGTCTTCCAAAATTTTCTCTCATGTCTATATGTGGTCTTGCAAAGTGTTCTCTTCCATCTACTGGAGGCCTTCCTATACCCTCTCTTGGATCAAGTGGTGGCCGTCCAACAGAATCTCTGACATCCACTGGAGATGGTCTGTTAAGATTATCTCGGTTTTCCACCGGAGGAAAGCGATAATCTCTGTCTCCCTCCTGTTGAATGTTATCACCTCCAAGTGGTAGCCTTTTCTCTGGATTAGAAATGTTATCGATATTTTGTCTTCCTGGTGTTCCAAATGGTCTTTCTGTTTGATTAAAAATATCTCCTGGAGGAAAAGGACCTCGAGGTGGTGGTGGGTGAAGAGATGGATCAAGGATTGCAGGAGGAGGAATAGTACGCTGTGGTGGCATTCCTGGCTGCATTAATGGAAACCTTGGTCCAGGCGAATGGGGCATTAGGCCTGGACGGATATCTATAAGAGGCATTCCTGGCATTCTTTGATTACTGATATTTAAATGAGGCATGTTTGGAACTGCAGCTGGATGCTGCATTGCCAGAAGTCCAGAATTACTTGAAATATTTGGTGGTGGCACTCCCATAAGTCCAGAACTAGTTGAAACATTGGGTGGTGGCATTATGAGAAGCCCAGAGTTGCTTGAAACACTCGGTGGCTGTACTCCTGCCAGAACTCCTGAGCTGCTGGACACACTGGGTGGCTGCATTCCTGTCAGAAGGCCAGGGCTGCTTGAGACACTGGGTGGATGAACTCCAGCTAGAAGCCCTGAGCTACTTGAGACATTTGGTGGTGGCACTCCAGGCATAAGTCCAGAGCTACTTGAGGCGTTAGTTGGCTGAATCCCGCCAGCAAGAGAAGAGTTACTGGAGACAGCAGGTAGCTGCATTCCTCCTGCAAGACCAGAATTGCTGGAAACAGTTGGTGGTTGCACTCCTCCTACAAGTCCAGAGCTGCTTGAAACACTGGGTGGCTGTACTCCTCCTGCAAGCCCAGAGCTACTTGAGACAGTGGATGGTGGCCCTTCTCCAGCAAGCCCAGAATTGCTTGAGACACTGGGTGGCTGCACTCCTCCAACAAGTCCAGAGCTACTCGAGACATCACTTTGCACTGAAATGCAGTGACAAGAAAAACAATTAACAAAAAATACCAGTGTAACACACAGCATTCAAAACAAAATGCAGTTTAATCCATGTTCAGGTAATGCACACAGTCATGATGCTGCTGACAAGGTCTGTCCTAGTTTCTGTAACTAATATATATTACTTCAACCACATTGCTGATACATAGACATTATGCCACAGAAATTAATGAATGCCTCTACATAGTAAAGACTGTACAGTAGCTTAAAATTAACAAACCCCAAAGCCATCACCCAATTTGTGCAACGAAACTCTTAAAAATCTTTGATGAAGTTCTACAGATGTTATACTATCTTACCCTCTCCTGCTCCTTTCCATTGCTACTTGTACAATCAAACTGCATTTTTAAGAAGTTTTCTAATGGGTTCCCAGACTCAGCTTTACTTCTTCAGACTATGAGAAAAACATATTTGAGCATAAGATGCTAGAAGCCAATGGTCAGATGGTGACAAAGATGGTTCTCACCACTTCCCCAAATAAAATTCAGAATGATACCCTAACCAGCCCAAAACTTCCTATTCTGTAGTTACTAGCTCAATGGACTATGATTTGCAAAAATCTCTCAGAGTATGATGCTTCCTGTAGACGATCATATCATATAATGAAAACATTTCTTACCAGATCTATTGTTTTCACTGGAAGAAATCTGGAGGTCTGTAAGATGTGGTCCTTTGTCATCTGATTCTGGTTTGTTGATTGGCAGGGGATTAAAAACACTTCCAGCAGATAACGTAGGAGTAGCTAGATTGCTAGTAACTGTGCCAACTGGTAGAACAAGGCCAGTAAAAGGAACATCCTTCATCGTCTCTTGTGCAATTGGTAATGGAGGCTGTACTAAAGCTGTAGAGAAATAACAGAAGTGTATCACAGTAATCATACAGTGAAACCTTCAAATTTAGTTTGGTAGAAGTCAGACTGACAAATCAAAAGAAATGAAATTAATTACCCTCACTGGCATGTTTTTGATAATAAATTTCTTATCCTCAATCAGCAATGTAATATTTAAGGCTTTTTTCTAGAGATCATGAGCTGCAGGCAAACCTAAGCAATCAGTACTTCTTTAAATGTTAAATGAATACAGTTAGAATGCTAAACTAAAATAAATTATTATATATTATTCAGTGACTAAGACCATATAATTCCAGTAACAGCTTCATGTGTTAGAAAGGTCCAAATATTGAACTATGTATACAAATAATTAACAATTCACAACTTAACTCCATGTTAGGTATAATTTTTCAGTCTACATTATAAGCTCTGTAAGTCTTTTTCTCAATGCCTGCTTAAACCAGCTAAACAACAACTTCTGTGTTGCTATTTCCCCTTACACAGAATTAACTTGCTTTTGATTAAATAACAAGGAGTATATAAACACAGCAAACTTTTCATCACACACAAGCAATTGTTAGAACAATCAAACTTACGTGTTGGAACAACTGGTGGGACAACAGGTGGTGGAACAACAGGTGGCGGGACAACAGGTGGCACTGGAGGAGGCATATAACCTATATGGAAAAAAATAACAAATGATTACATGAAAAGCAAATAAACTTTTGCAGTAAAAGATTGCCTACATTATTTATCCCAAAAAGTTGTGCCAATGTACACTAGCAAACAACAGATTAATAGGAAGAGGCAACATTGGTTATTCTTTTCAAAAACAATCCCATCTTCACTACAGATGATCTGCAGGCACATCTTTAAGTGATATATGCCAGCAGTATCCAAAGAAGAAAATCACGAGTTTCAAACTTTTCAAAAGCAAAGAGATTAATTGTAAGTACTTTTAAATTTTAATTTTCCACAAAGGTAGAAAGCTGTGATTGTTACTTTCAACAGAATACATTGGTAAAAATAATACCAAGTCAGACATAGATATATAGCATGTAATTTAGGAGTCAAAGCCAACTCACTCAGACAGTAACCAGTAGCTGACAGAAAACTTTGATGCACACAGAGGCACATGAATTGCCTATGCTCATTACACACTGCGTTTCATTTTAAGTGACTTACCTGGAGGTGGCTGTGAAGGGTTGAAACTTGCTCTCAAGAAGGGTGGAGGAGGAATTGGGCTATAACCAGGAGGAGGGACAGACATCGTGACAGGAAACGCAGGTGGAACCAAGCTAACAGCAGGCACAGCTGGAGCTACTGGAATCTTTTTGCATGGACAGGAAAACAAAAAGCTTCAGTACTTAACAGTATTCAAGAACATTAAAAGGGATAAACTGATTTAACTGCAATTCACATCAAGCACTAAATGTATCAAAGGCTTTGTATATACTTCAAACACTGAAGAATTAGATGGCAATCTGAAATGGTACGCTATGGGCAAACAAGGACACTAGAAGAATCCTACATTATCTTTACTTCATTCTCACACAGCCAAAAATACAGCTTAACACTATGTCTATTCAAGAAGAAAAATATACCTGTTGCAGAGGGGTAAATGCAGAAATGCAGAGAGAGAAAAGGAAGAAAAATGTAGATAGCGTATCAATTTGGGGCACTTTGAAAACAGTGATTCTAGTGTCTAGAAAAACTTACGTATTTTAGAACAGTACTTGAAAATTAAGTTTAGTGTGCATAATTATAAGTCTAATGATCCAAATGACATCCTGAAAATTATTTAATATATCTCGAATTTCTGTTTGAGCTATGCATTTTGTTACAGTGCATCATATTTACAATAATGTAATTAGAAGCAGTATAAATGCAATATATACATGTATACTTAAAGATATACTGATCACAGTGTACATTAGGAGACAGCTGAGATAGAAGACAGTTTTTGTGAAGAGGAAAAAGCCCAAAATTAAACTCAAGTAAATGCAAATATATTAACATTCATAAAATTTTATGTCAGTTCAACAACTGGAAATGTCTATACACATTTAGAAAGATAAAACACTAATAATATAAATACAAAAACTTCTGTATTAAGCAACTGCATGAAACTAAAGATTATGCTCAACCATGCCAACTATTCTATTCTAAAGTATTTCAGAGCTGAACACTAATGGATGCAGGACATAAATCAAAAATATTTTATCACTAAACTCAGCATTAAAGTTTACCTGTATTGAATAAAATGTCTGCTCACCCGTTCTGTGGGGCATTTGCAAACTCAGAAAATACCAACCTGCAGCATAGTGACTGGCTGTGTGTAAGCTTCTGTCTGTGTCGTAATAACGGTACTCTTATCAACTGTAGCACTCTGCGTCGTTTGAGTATTTTCTTTAGCAGCTTCTGAGCTTCTGGCTGTTTCCCATTCTTTAAAAATGATGTATTTTATTATAAAAAGATAATTAATGTGGGGTTTTTTTTAGATGTCTTCCTTCTTAAACAATAAATCTGAATCTAGTATCTACATAGATTCATTACAAATAGCCTTCAAACTTATTATGAAAAGAATGAGTGCAATTATTTAGAATTGTGCATTTTAAAGAACATAAAATATCTTT
Source organism: Irena cyanogastra (assembly GCA_013397155.1). Lineage (NCBI taxonomy): Eukaryota > Metazoa > Chordata > Aves > Passeriformes > Irenidae > Irena > Irena cyanogastra. Next base: position 710,899 of record VWZV01019593.1, read on the forward strand.
ATCTACCTGCAATGCTGTTTAATTTTGCCTGTATACAAACTGATTTTTCAAATCTTGCCAACTTTTTTCACCAATCATTCTGTTAACAATTTGCAATATAGAGTATGCTCCTCTTTTCTAAAAACTCCTGTAGCCAATATATGTATGTTATCACTCAGCAGTTGTACAATGAGAAAGAATCCTGATGTTAAACAAACCTCATCACAACTTCCATTTCTTCCATCTGCCATTTCTTCAAGAATTTTCTACTTTAAGTATAACATAATGAATGTATTTCATTAATGTTACATGTTATAATTGTCATTTATACTCAGTTTTCACTCAAAGCAAGATTGTATTTTGACTTGAAGAATCACTGTCACTACTGTAAAAGTCTTCATCTCTTGTTTATTTCAGTATAGATCTGTTTCAAGAAATTACAGTACAAGTAAATCTTTCATAATGGCAACAAACTGTTCAACTGGGTTTCAGAATAAGGTCTAACACTACTTGTTTTCCTTTCTCTCTGACTTTATGGAAAAAATACCATAAGGTTTTGCTAAGCTGTGCCTCAGTTCTAATTTCTAATTCTTAGTTCTAATTACAAGTTCTAATTTCAACTGAAGTCTTTTACCAGAATATAAGACTTTCCTAATCACAAGCAGATAACAATTTCTACACAAATTAGCATTTCACATACCAGTGCACAGAAAGTTCGTAACTCTTAAAATATGCTAACTTTTATTAAGTGGCCTAAACTAGTTACCCTCTGTCACCAGTTCTTCATCATCATGAAAATCAACTAAATCTAAAATTAGTTGATATCTAAAAATAAAATCTTCATTTCGTTATTACAGTGCCATCTATATTGTAAACAAAGAGCTAGAAAAATCTACATAAATGAAAAAAGAGTATGTATTTCCTAAGCAATAAATTTTCTGAGAATTTACAATTACCAAAATTGTAAGTTCTGTCTAGCTATCAGAACTCTTAAATGCTTGTACCTGTATTTACTGTTTCCTGGTCAATCATGCCACCTTCAGCAAAGCCCTCCAAATCATCCAATTTCACTTTCTCCCATGGAATATAGGAAACTCCCAGATCCACATCCCAGAATTGTTTGTATTCTGTTTTCACACCTTTATTCAAAGCCCAAGCAATCTGAAAATAAAATCCAGACAATCTGGTTAAATCATATAACCTGGGAACAGACTATTTCAGATTATTTCCTTCAAGTTTCTGTCATTGCACATCAATCCTCAGCGCCTATTAATTAAAAGTTTTAACAATGTTTGGACTTTAAATCAACCTGCAAGAAGTTTACTTGGCCTCTACAACAGATACATGTATGATTAATTACATCAGAAAGCTTAAATTTGTTCTACATTAACCCTAACACCTATATGGGGAAATTAAAAATACAGTATTTCAAGGACTTACCCTAAAGTATCAATCAGGTAGAAGAAACCCCTGTAACATTTAACAAAATACTTAACTGTAAGACTACTATAAAATTTAATATTAAGAGACCCAAATGGTCAGGTACAGGACTTAGGCTGTATGTACATAAATCATTGTCCAAGTGCTTCCTAAAGATCAAGTCATTTTTCTGTCTTTCATATTGCCTGTTAAAAGTTGCATTTTATACAGAGAGAAAGCAGTTTACACCCCACTGCTTCATTCTTCTTCTCCACATTGTACCTTTGAATGAACAGCTGCTAAAAGACAAATCACCATAGTAGAATTGTACTGTGTTTGAAACAGACAGCATCCTTAAGATTAAAATCATCTTACCTTAATTATTTTAGATCCAATTTTATATGACCCAGAACTAAGTTTCTGAAGAGCACGATATGCATCTTGTCTATGTACCATACAGACATAAGCACATCCTCTTGGGGGAATCATCTGTGGAAAAACAGCAGTGGTCTTAAAAAGTAGGAAAATCAGTACTTCAGATTATGTAACAACACTAACTGAATACTAATACTACAGAAGGAAAGGCTTACACTGTAAACAATTGTTACCTTAATCAGGCATATTAACAAGTTTGGGCATCGAGAAAAATGACGAGTGACACTGGCAGGCTACTTCAGTTACAACATTTTCAAGAAGCATCAGCAAGCTGAAGAATGAGTGTTATAAATTACATGAAAGAGTTGAACAAGGAGCAGACTGTTCAGAGCTACATTATGACAGCTTCAGAAAAGCAGAAGTTGCTACCTCTTCTTAAGCCCCAGATTCTCTGTGAGCTGAGCAATAACTTCTCACAGAGGAGCAAAATAGTGATTAAAAGTATACTCCATTTTTGAAGGATAGACTCCTCGTTCCTGAATGTGATTTTTATTTATATATACTGTTTTATTGTATTTATGTATGTATAGCATGTTTTATTTATTGTATGACATAGCACGTAATCTTTGCAAGCTTACATATTTTGTACGACAATTGCTTACATCCGTTTTAGTCAAAAATCTTGGTGTGCTTTAACACCGTGGAAATGCACACAGTAACATAACAAACATGTAAGATGACAGACTGTAAACATATTTTGTAAGAACTGAATTAAGATTAGGGTTATTCTAGGCACTTAAGCTTTGTGGAATGTGTAGGATGAACTACCTACAATATGGTTTGCCTTTGAAATATAATAGCCACTGGGACATGTATAGTTGTTACATTACTTTCCTTAATTGATGGCCCCTGCAAATCAAAATGAGGTTTAAATGTCTGGCTACAAGGCTGTTTTTTTCACTTGTGAAATTTTTAGAAGATTCTGTAAAGTCAAAAAAGTATTCATTATTCATTACATATTTGAATATATTAATATGACAGGAAAACAGTAAAAGTATTATCTGAAATGAATGAAACTGCACAAGAAGCATTTTAAAACTGCTGAAGCAAGAGGAAAACCCGTATTTCTGTCATGTAGATGTGCTGTTTTAGGAGAAAAATACTTCCTTTTGAAGCTGAATTATAGGCAACTGAGGTACTACTCTAAAACCTGACTCTAAATTACTCTAAATAATGAGAATTGTATTTCCCAATTATAAGCATCTTTTTAACTGTCACATTTTAGAATAAATGTTTGTTTACAGTACAATTTATTTTCCTCTAAATGTTTTATCAAGAAGGATTCAACTTAAGGAATCCTCTGTTTGGAAAGTAACCAAGAACAATGTGGATACACATCCGTAGGTGTCCTTAGACCAGGGAAAAATGATACCTGCTCCATGACACATCACTAAACCAGAACAACCGTAACTATTTGGTTAAACCCTGGTTCAAAAACTGCACGAAGTGCTAGAGCTTAGCAAGAGCCTTTTTACCTAGAAGTACACTGTCTTTAGTGCTTCAAAATAGATCAAAACCAGCTGGCAAATACCATGGCCAGAATGTTTGTGATAGAACTAACTGTGATAGAAAAGTCTCCTAAATACAAGCTTAAGCAGCTATAAAGAATTCAGAGGCAAAGCATGCTTAAGTTTCTAGTCTAAAATTTCTGAAAAAGCATAGCAACATGCTTACTTACATTAATTGACTCTATCTGTCCAAATTCTTCAAACAAGTTTGTTAAATCTTGCTGTGTAGCCTTCTTGTCTACTTGACCTACCCAAAGAGTAGTACTGCAAACTGTCAAGAGACACATTCACATCAATCAAAATACTGACTGTTAGCTTATGAAACACTCTATAGCATGACTGTAAAAGGTTTTAAAACTACCCAGGAATCACTGCTAAAAACCCAAGAATAGTAAATCTATTACTTACCATATAGAGATTAAGTACATTAACAAAAATGATAAAGCATTAAACAACATGATACATATTCACCACAAGTTCACATATTCATCACAAGTTCATTCTTCACGTTTCATTTTCTTTTAAACAAAATAGTTGTTTTCATAGAAATAAAACTGTAAAATTCTGTAGATTATCACCTAAGGTAAACTGAATTATAAATTACTTCTGGAAGAAAAACCCAAAACATTTCTCTTCTACTTTCCATTGAAAAACCCATGCCTTTAGGATCCATGTCAATTTTAACAAAGTAAGACTAAGTTCTAACGGGCTAAAAGTTTATTACAAATGGAACTTAATACAGCAGTATTATGCACTGCATTTGCACCTGAAAATAGCAACAATAGTATTAATTTACCATGGGGAATAACCTGGAAAGAAATTTATCTGAGGCCAATCAGGCTGAAGACATCCATGATACTTCTGGTTCTTGTCAATTCCACCACAAGCCCAGATTCCTGCCTTCCAAATGTTCACCCATCTTTCTCGCCAAACACACTCACTGACATGAGCTAAGACTTCGTTCTCCCAAACGTACATGGTTCCAATTCCTCTGCCTCCCAAATACTGCCCAATCTGTATGTGCAGGTTGAATTTCTTGGTCTGCCCTATCCTTTACCAAGGAAATATTCTTTCTTCATCATTATCTTGATATCATCTCCTTTCTGTACATGGAATTCTGGTGACACCAAAATGGAAACCAGAACTGTGTATTCTATCAACTGACATTTTCAATTGACATCAGCACTCTGCACTGCTGAGAATGACCAGTCATAAAATTTCTCTTGGACAAAACTTGTTTCTTACATGCTTGTAGATACCCCCTTTTGTATCTCATGGTGTTAAGCGCTAGGAAGCAACTCTTCAGTTCTCAGCAACTAATAATAGTGGCTGTCACTGAACAAATTTAATGAAGTAGAATACTTGGCAGGTGAATTACTTATTTATTTAATCAACTACCTCCTCCCAAAGTTTCCACGCTGAATTCAGCCTACTTAATATCTCATTTAAACTTCACAAGACCTCAAATGCCGCTGCTGTTCATTAAGTTACTTAATATCTCTGTCTCTCAGCTCCCAAACATTCTGGTTATAGCTCCCTGCCTTGTGGACTGCTGGGAGAAATCTACACCATAAAACCAATTTGTCTCTTTTCATGTGAAAAACCAAAGAAGGAGAAAAAAAAGCGCACCTAAACTCTAGTACAGATCCCAGTTTAAAGTTACCTTGGAATGATATAAAATATTAATGTGAAGAGAACAGAATATTCTTTCCTTTATAAAAATGAGTTGTGAGCTGCTTATCCTGTCAGATAAACCATATAGTTCTAAGACACAATATAAATGCAAAACTGTATCAGTAACAGTTTATAGCCTATCTGAACAAATTCAAATCTCAAAATACATTCCCTTTGATTTAAGCAACTGTGTGGAGGAAGTTGTTTTTCTCCTTACTACCTTCCTGTTTTTTAATATGTAAATTCTCTGTGGAAATGAAAGCAGTGCACAGCAGTACTCTGCAGAGGCTGAAAACCATTTGATTTTTGAATACTTTCTTAAGATACCACCATTATGCTCTGTCTTACGCTAGCAAATTCCACCTGCTTTGGCACTACATTCCTCTGAAAATCTATTTAAAAAACAATGTAAATGTTTTAAAACCTGGGCTTCTAAGATAACCATCAAAGTATTCGAAGTGTGCACCACACACTTTAACATTTTAACAATTTTCAGACCAACTGCTGGACACGTTCAAATGCCACGTTAAAGACATCAATAAAGAGAAAGAAGATTGTAACTTAGAGACAGCCCTTGCTGCTCCCTGTTTAGAGGCACAATCAGTGGTGCAAGTGTGAGTAAAAACATCCATATAACAATATCAAGTATCAAGAACATGTATCAACTTGTTCTTGTCTAAGACAACATGATGTACCAAAATTGCAAGAAACATCAGAAATTAAACTTATAAATACATAAGTAGTCAAGATAAATCTTGTCCTGTCAACAAAAACAAAGCCTTTTTTCCATTTAATCCTACATTATTAGTAGCAGGTGCTACTTACCGCTTAGTGTTTTTGATCGTATCGGAGGCAATCCCTTTTTCTGACGTTCTTTTTCCCTTTCCCTAGCCCTTCTTTCACTGGAGTATGACCGAGATGATTTTCTCTTCCTTTCTCTTGATCTTGAACGTGAACGTTTTCTGTGTTTCCGCTTACGAGAACCAGACCGTGATCTAGATCTTCGTTTCCTTGGTGACCTACAAAATACTTAATTTTAGTATGCTGAGTTAAAAAAAAATACTCTGACTTAGTAGTCTTTTAACTACAAACTTCAGGCAACATCCAGATATTTCCATTATATTCACTAAAACTGCTTCAGGAAATAACCTTAATGCCATTTGGGTGAGGAACAGAATATATACCTTAAAACAAAACATATTCAAAATGTTCTATATCCACAGTATCTAATTCTCTGGCACCAAAAGCCTGTCCAGCTGGCTAGTGTTAGTTATTTCTGTAACCTGAACAGGTCTTAAAAAATTTCAGTTAAACCACCCATATGGCAAATGAACTGTCATACTAAAAGTCTGCATCTAACACACAAATATTTAATGAATATGTGTTTCCATTGCCAAAAACTGCTTATGACCATTTTGAAAAATATAGAATTAAGACTGACAATCACAAATTGCAACTTTTTTTCAGAGAAACTTCATTTACTTAATACAAGATAATTACAAAACCTTGAACGAGATCTTGAACGAGTTCTTGATCTTGAACGAACAGCTGATTTCTTTTCTTCTTGTTCAAAAATCTCTTCTTCAGCAATATCCTGACCTTCATCTATATCCATGTCCTGAGGTCAGACACAAAAGATGTTCAATAACA